>QGSO01000784.1:6168-403980 GCA_011037825.1 Carya cathayensis | reverse complement strand
TATATAAATATATATATATATATATATATATAATATTTATATATAATATATAATTAATCTCGAAATAGTACACCGAAACGTACCGGTACCAAAATATTCCGTTCCAGTGCCTCAACCGGAATGGTCTCCAGAATGGATTTCAAAACATTTCTATATATTCATCATCCAATCGTTGCGTGAAAAAAGGGTCAGAACAACATATAAATAAATATATTGCCATAATATTGACAGAAACTATATATCAACATTGCTAATTGCAGACCTAGAAAAAACAAGGGAAAAAAAGGCAAAAAGAATAAACAAAAGTACTTACTTTTTCAGTGGTCCGTCTTCATAGCAATCTGATCTAGAGTTAATGGTTTAAAGAATGGAAAATTCTTCTTGCAAGCATACTTTGCACACCAATTTGAGCACCGATATTGATTGGTAAAATATATGTTTAACGAAACGATATGAATTGAATGTGGAAATAATTTTCATGAAATAGAAAATTTTCTTCTTCTCTTTAAAATTTTTTTATAATTGTTTTACATAAACAAAAATGATTGGTGCGCGAATTAGTACACAAAATCTTCTTGTACCTAGCAAAGCTCTTAAAGAATATCTCATGATCTGCATGCATGCGCGCATCTATTGCATGCCAACCATATCGAAGAATATGTTCCTCTACGTGCAGCGTTGAAGACCACTTAATTTTATCATTCTCAATGGCTATAAAACAGTAGCATTCAAGCAAGCAGATGAATGAAAAGACTCTGAAGAAATGGGATCATTAATATTATTTCAGAAATATTGGGTTGACAAGAACTCTAAGAACTGCTTCTTCTTGTATGCAAGAAATCTGTCAGTCACTTGGGCTGAAGACACCAGTTATTGGCAGTGGAGAAGAATTCAAGAAACCAGGTACCTAGCATTAAGCTCTATTCTTATCATATTTTTTCCCTTTTCGTAAAACATTTATGGTTGGAACAGAATATGCCAAGCCACTCTCCGAGCTAATGCATAAAACCATTGAAAGTGAATAGTGATGCTGTAGGCCAATCCACTGTAATGGCTTGAAGTTAATCTCGTATGGTTGTTTCATCTATTAAAGAGAAAACAATTAACAAAAGATCTGGACTTTTCTGATAATAAATTAGTTAATGTCAAAGAGGTAGTAACAAAGATAGAATTACTCATTATGTCGTAAAAGATAGAATTACTCACCATGTCTTTCATAGTTCAGTTGCTAACCATTATAAGGTCTGACACTGCAGTGATGAAGTCATTGAAGTTAATGAACTATTAGATGTATGTTGGCTAGACGTGAGTGGAAAGTTTGAGACTGTAAGCCTCTCACCAGAAACTCTATATGAACTAGCATTTGTGGTAAAGATCATGAAAGATTCATCTTATGGATGGGAAGTTCCAATGGATGTCGAACTCGCCCTACCAAATGGAACCAAACAACAACATAAAGAAAATATATATGAAGGAAAAGCCAAGAGGGGATTGGATTGAGATCCCAGTTGGCGAGTTTGTAACATCACCAGAAAATATAGGAGAGATATGGTTCTCAATCTATAGACAAGGTGGGGTATGGAAAAGAGGGCTTGTCGTCAAAAGCATTACCATTCGGCCGAAATACTAGAGTTCTGAAATGATGGACAACATATTTCCAGCATGTTCGGATCTTATTCTCTGCCTATGAATGTGAAAGCAGGACAAAAGATTACGTATGTAATAAATAACCGGGAAAAGAGTAATGGAAGAAATGCTTATCATTTGGTATGATACCCAACATCCTGCTTTACTGAATGCACATTTATTCTACAACTGGTCGCATTAGCCAACACAAATTATATCGAGCTATCTTTCCTCTAAAAGGTATTTGTTGTCAGTCCCAACTCCAAAGTTTTCAGTATACGAACAGCTTCTACAGCTTCAATATACCAAGTTCAATTACATGTACCCCCAGAAAAGGACCAAAATCGCTAAGAAAGACTTCACTTCTATGTCTTCAAAAGAAACTCTAAACATGGAGGAAAGAATATGTGTGTGTAGATAAGCAAAATGAAATTTCACGACCATACTGCATCATACATCTATAAATTCCATATACAAAAAATTCTATCGGAGGAAGTAAAGCTAACAATCCTTACACCTGGGGAAGGTAAATATATCCAGAAACACAATCACAAAACACAAGCATGCTTGCTCTTATGATGGGTACAAAAAGTTACTGATGTATGCTTTCCGGTGATTCATCATGCCATGACTTGATACTTGGTGACTAAGAAAAAAAAAGGGGGCTAAACATCATCTTTTCCTCCAGCATCTTCGTAGATCCTTCACTGGCAATAACATCATAACCGCACACCCTTCTGACTCGGTCTCGAATGTACTTCCAAGTGTAGAAGTGTCAAGTTGTATCAAGAATAAGTCCAGGATCGTATTCCACAAGGACAATGGCTTATCAAAGCGTCTGTGAGATTTTTGTGTAATAAATGTATCGAATATGAGAGTTGAAAATAAATGTGAATCTATGTTTCTAAAATCACCAAGAACCAAGAGATTTAAGGAAAATGTGTAAAAGTTGAATTAAACTTGTAAGAAGCAATAAAACAAACACTTGGGATGCAATTTTCGCTCATTTCTAATTTGAAGTTGGATTTACCTCTAATTTCATCTTCTCTCAACCATTTTCTCATTCCAAGAGATTATGATCGGTTAATTAAAAAATAAGCACACTTTTCAGTATAATCAAGGTGCTTGACAGATTTTATAACAAGTGTAAAAGTGAAAGAAAGTCATCAAAATCTTGTTACAAGTTCAAGCATCAATTGTGCCTTTATGTCTAAGACTGATCAAGTTCAAAAACATAGAACTTTAATACTTCTCATAGGCAAAATGAAATACAATCTATCAAGTTAATCATTCAAAATTCCATAACCTTGAAGAAAATCTAACCCAAAATAGTCATAAGTTACTCATTGAATCTCAAGCTAAAAATGTAGTCTATCATTACTAAATTAGCAAAATGCCTAAAAATGATTAACCATAACATTTCAAGTTGAATATCCTCTCTAAACATTTCTGCATCTATTGAAAACTGAAGTAAAAATAATCAAGAGACAAGTAAATAAAATAAATAAAACAAGAAGAAGCTACTGCACAAAAAATAACCAAAATGCCGAAAGCTGTTGACCTCTTGCCAGTTTGGAAAAACAGAAATGTAAAACACACAGAAGAAATAAAAACCAGTCGACCGAGTCCCAACGAATAAGACTTAAGGAAAAAAAATATAATACTATTTGAACAAAACTCTAAAAAAAGAAGAAAAAATAACTAGCTACCTAGTTCAGGTCTGGAAGAACCCAGCCGAGAACAAAACAAAAACTAGCAATAAAACTAAAAACAAGCCCAGAAAAGTGCTTCAGCCGACTCTACTCAACCAAAAATTAAAACCCCCAAAAGAAAATAAACTCCCACACGAGAGAGAGAGAGAGAGAGAGAGAGAGAGAGAGAGAGAGAGAGAGAGAGTCTGGAAGCCATTCGCACGCCGTCTGTACCAAAATTCCAAAAACAAGTAAAATAAAAATATCCCAGTGAGAGAGGGTCTTGCCCCCATGCCGACTACCCCAGTAAAAACAAAAAGTATGTGTGACTGTGTCTGCTGCCAGCCCCTGTCATTCGACACCCAGGTAAAAATAAAATAAACATGCAGAATAAAATTCCACGCCATCCGAAACAACCCCTGCATCTTGTGTTGATTTTCTCTACTGTCTTGCTCCATGTCCAATTGGGTTCTATTTTCTTCTAGTATTTTCATAAATGCCCTGCAGTAGATTAAAAGTGTATTTCTTTTAAAGGCAAATATATAACTTTATGTGTACAAAATATTGGCATCAATTAATTTGACATCCAATACTAGAATTTGATGTATAATTAAGTGCTCAATTCTCATTTGATAAAATAAATCACTCATTTAAGTAACTTAATTATGCAATTCCAACCCTTTATCACACCCCTCCCCAACTAGTTTTTTGCTAGACTCTAGAAAATAAAGTGAATGAATTCATGTAAAGGTGAAATTACCGACTACAATTTCAGAAAATCTAAGAATCACATGCCATGAAATAGACTTGTTGAGTTTAAGAACACTAGAGATAGATTAATCTGAATTTTGTATCAACTGGGATATTTATACACCATTTAGTTAATCAACCAAGGGAATTACATGTAACAAAACTTACTTTCTTTCAAGTGCATGGAAATGGGGTTTGAATTCCAAGATCGACTACCAAGAGACATTGACAATTTCAATCCCAACAGCTAATCTGAAAAAACCACACGGTATTACTCTAATTCAAAATCATTGTAGTGGCGACTTTCACGCTATTACACTTTAAAAGGCACCTACTTTCTTATTTAGTACGGACCGTGGTAATAGGCAGTCTTTCCCAAGACACAAAGGTATTTTTTTTATTATTATTTTTTTTAGTGGGGAATCAAGCCTATGAATGTGCACCTACCCACACTTTCACAAGTCAGCCCTTACCACTAGTCTACCTAGAGGTTTTTTTTTTTTTTTTTATCTCTAACTTGTCCCTTTTCTCATTTAATTCACTTCAGATTCTTCTTAAGCCATTACGATATGGTTCATTAGAGTCCCAAACAACTGAAGTGTAAATCAACAAACAATGACCCAATGTAGTCTTTCTAGGCATTCCGGGCATGTGTTGTGTGTGTTTACTAAACTTTTAACATATTTCCCTTGGTTTAACAACTAAATAAAATGGATAAATCCCTCTTTTGACATATACTCATATTTGCACTACATTCCTCATGTTCCATGATCTCAACAAATCATTTTTTCAGTTCACTTTCCAGCATGTAAAATTCAAGAATATGAAATTTAATCTGCTTTGAACTCAATACCAGCACTCTCCCAAGGTGGACCAACATAAGTGTAAGGCATGCAAACAGAAAAATGAATTCTCTTCCACCCACCAACTAGATTATAGCATTGTCCTCAATGATGCAAGAGAAACGAAAGAATTTACACAAATAGAGCAGTAAAGGAGCAAAACAGCTATAAGAAGAACCAAATAGGAAAAGAAAAATTTGAAGGCAAAAGGAAAAGGAATTACCTGGGCAGCTTTGAAAGGAATGCAGCCAAAATAAAAATAAAAACTGAAGAATAAAAGAAAATAATGAAAAGAAATGGGTAGATCAAGAACCATCAATTAGGATCAAGCAAATGCAAAGTAGATTCTTCAGGTGCAAATTTAGAAATAAAAGGCTTGAGCCTTTGACCATTAACCTTAAAAGCATTTCCATTTTGAGAACTGACAACCTCAATAGCACCATGAGGGAAAACTGTTTTAACCAAATAAGACCCACTCCACCGAGACCTTAACTTACTAGGATCAAAAATCTTACTTTGGATGTGTTTGTTGGGTATACATCTTCGAAAAATTTGGTCAAAACAATATTTAAACAAGTAAAGGTCATCATAAAAAAAATTATTTAACCTCAGATTTGAACTTTCAAATGTCCTGAATGCTCCAATGAGATGGTGTTTGTCATCTAAAGATGGCTTTATGGGTTCTGCCCAAAGTGGCGACTCTTCAAACATTGGTTGCCAAAGCACCACATGACCAGTTCCTGCAAAAGAAACATTAGAAGTATCATCAAGTATATTTACATCACTTAGAACACTTTCTAATGACAATTGTATATTTACATCACTTAGAACACTTTCTAATGACAATTGTAAATCAGTGGAATGAAGATTCAAGTGAAAATCCTTATCAAAGATATTTTCTAGCAAATTAACTTCCTGAACTTCTTCTAAATCTTGAGGTTGCCTGCAAGTATTAAAGATATTCAGCTCCAATGTCATGTTTCCAAAACTCAATTTCAAAATTCCATTTCTACAATTAATTAATGCATTAGATGTAGCAAGAAATGGTCTACCAAGAATTACAGGAGCTTGGAAAGTAGATGGAGTCGACAAGTTCATATCAAGCACCACAAAATCCACAGGATAATAAAATTTATCAACTTGAACCAAAACATCCTCAACTATACCCCTAGGCATTTTTATAGATCTATCAGCAAGTTGCAAAATGATAGGTGTGGATTTCAGTTCACCTAAATCAAGCTGTTCATACACAGTGTAAGGCAATAAATTGACACTTGAACCAAGATCCAACAAAGCTTGACCAATTTTTGAATTTCCTATCACACAAGCAATTGTAGGTGCTCCAGGGTCCTTGTATTTAGGTGGTGTATTATTCTGAATGATAGCACTAACCTGCTTAGTAAGGAAAGCTTTCTTATGCACATTTAATCTTCTTTTCACAGTACATAAATCCTTTAAAAATTTTGTATAAGCAGGAATTTGCTGAATAGCAATTAATAAAGGGATGTGAATCCTAACTTGTCTAAAAACCTCAAGAATTTCAGCAAGATGCTTATCTTTATGCAACGGAACTAATAGCTGAGGAAAAGACGCAGGTATAGGAGAATCAATTTTCTCATGCTCATCAGACACATGCTCTCCATCTTCATTAGAAGGGTTAGAAACCTTACCAAAATTGTATGGCTCATGTATTGGAATGTCTACCACCTTATCGCTTCTTAAAGTAGTCAACTCTTTGACCGACTTTAAGTTAGGATCCTCACGTACTGCTTGCACTTGATGAGGCTGTGCAGGAAATTTACCCTTCTCTTGGGTACTTAAAGATGTAGTTAGCCTTGTGAGGGAACTCCTATGTCATTAATTGCCAACGAATTCTGGTTGTTGAGTGTTGCTTGACCTTGCATGAACTGTTGAAGTGTCACACTCAGCTGCTGAACCGTATCTTCAAGTCCCTTCTTTTGCATTGGAGGTGCATGAATTGTGAGTTGAGAGGGCCCTGGAGCCAAGGTTGCTGGAGCTACATGCTGGTCACCCCTCCAACTGAAATTTGGGTGACTCCTCCATCCTGGATTATAAGAATTAGAGTAAGGACCAGAATATGGTTTATGTATCATGTTTACAGCATTAGATTGGTCCAATAATGTTTCTTTGAAAGTATGGATTGTGGGACATTCATTAGTTGAATGCCCATGATCCTCACATATGCCACACTTCTCAAAAAATTTAGGGATAGCATGCACTTCATTCACTTTCTTCAATTCCATGGCTTCCATTTTTCTAGACAGCAAGGATAATTTATCACGCAAATCATCATCTTCCTTTAAAGTATATTTCTCATGACTAGACTCAACTTGCTTAGACCTATCATGCACATCAGTTGTGTCCCAAGATTGGGCATTTTCAACAAGATAATCAAAATATTCAAATGCCTCCTCAGGCTCTTTGTCAAAAAATTCTCTATTACACATGGCTTGTACAAATGGGCGCATTTTAGGTATCAAACTTTCATAAAAAAAAACTAATCACATGCCAATGTTCATAACCATGGTGTGGGCATGAATCTAATAGATCTTTGAACCTTTCCCAACATTGATAAAAATTTTCAGAATCCTTTTGAGAAAAATTCATAATCTGTCTTTTCAAAGCATTTGTCCTATGTATTGGAAAGAATTTTTTCAAAAATCCTATTTGCATCTCCTGCCAAGTGCCTATGGTTCTAGGTCTTAATGAATTCAACCATGTTTTATCTTTATCTTTCAAGGAAAATGGAAACAACTTTAGTCTAATAACCTCCTTAGTGCAGGTCCGATCCATGAATGTAGAAAAAACCTCTTCAAACTCTTTGATATGCAAATAAGGGTTCTCAAAATCCATGCCTTGAAAATGTAGAATTAATGGAATCATTCCAGGTTTGAAATTAAAATTGTTTGCATTCAAAGGTTGAATTATGTATGAGGGTGTGCTAGTTCTAACAGGTTACAAATAATCTCTAAGTGTCCTATTTTGATTCACCATTCCCTATCATGATTCTCATTTTCAGCCATGGTGCTATGAATGTCAGAAGATGATTCAAGAGAAAGAGATGCAGAATTAAAAAATGATAGTGATTCTGTCCTAAACAATCGAGAAGTTTGGTCCCTAGTCCAACCAGTCATACAAACAAAAATAGAAAATAAAGCAAAATGTAAGAAAAACAGAAAAAATAAATTAAAAATAAGAAAAGTGTCACCCAAGCTGTGAAGAGGTTCACAACACTACAAATGTCCTCTCAACAGTAGAGGAATGCTCTGATAAGCACCAGTTGTCCTCGGCAACAGCGCCAAAAACTTGACTCGGTCTTGAATGTGCTTCCAAGTATAGAAGTGTCAAGTTGTATCAAGGATAAGTCCAGAATCGTATTCCACAGAAACAATGGGTTATCAAAGCGTATGTGAGATTTTTGTGTAACAAATGTATCGACTATGAGAGATGAAAATAAATGTGAATCTATGTTTCTAAAATTACCAAGAACCAAAAGATTTAAGGAAAATGTGTAAAAGTTGAATTAAACTTGTAAGAAGCAATAAAACAAACACTTGGGATGCAATTTTCACTCATTTCTAATTTGAAGTTGGATTTACTTCTAATTTCATCTTCTCTCAACCATTTTCTCATTCCAAGAGATTATGATCGGTTAATTATAATAAGCACACTTTTTAGTATAATCAAGGTGCTTGACATATTTTATAACAAGTGTAAAAGTGAAAGAAAGTCATCAAAACCTTGTTACAAGTTCAAGCATCAATCGTGTCTTTATGTCTACAACTGATCAAGTTCAAGAATATAGAACTTTAATCCTTTCCATAGACAAAATGAAATACAATCTATCAAGTTAATCATTCAAAATTCCATAACCTTGAAGAAAATCCAACCCAAAATAGTCATAAGTTACTCATTGAATCCCAAGCTAAAAATGTAGTCTATCATTACTAAATTAGCAAAATGCCTAAAAATGATTAACCCTAACATTCAAATTGAATATCCTCTCTAAACATTTCTGCATCTATTGAAAACTGAAGTAAAAATAATCAAGAGACAAGTAAATAAAAGAAATAAAACAAGAAGAAGCTACTACACAGAAAATAACCAAAATGCCGAAAGCTGTTGACCTCTTGCCGGTCTGGAAAAACAGAAACGTAAAATACATAGAAGAAATAAAAATCAGCCGACCGAGTCCAAACGAATAAGACTTAAGGAAAAAAACATAAAATACCGTCTGAACGAAACTCTAAAAAAAGAAGAAAAAAAAACTAGTCGCCTAGTTCAAGTCTTGAAGAACCCAGCCGAAAACAAAACAAAAACTAGCAATAAAACTAAAAACAAGCCCAGAAAAGGTGCTTCCGTCGACTCTACTCAACCAAAAAGCAAAACGCCCAAAAGAAAATAAACTCCCACACGAGAGAGCGAGAGAGAGAGAGAGAGAGAGAGAGAAAGAGAGGCCCGTAAGGTCTAAAACGAAAAAAAAAGTAAAGCTAAAAAAAAATAAAATCCGTCTGGAAGCCCCTCACACGCCGTCTGTACCAAAACTCCAAAAACAAGTAAAATAAAAAATCCCAATGAGAGAGGGTCTTTCCCCCACGCCGACTACCCCAGTAAAAACAAAAAGTATGTGTGACTGTGTCTGTTGCCAGCCCCTGCCGTTCGGCACCCAAGTAAAAATAAAATAAACATGCAGAATAAAATTCCATGCCATCCGAAATAGCCCCTACATCTTGTGTTAATTTTCTGTACTATCCTGCTCCACGTCCAGCCGGGTTCTATTTTCTTCTAGTATTTGCATAAATGCCCTATAGTACATTAAAAGTGTATTTCTTTTTAAAGGCAAATATAGAACTTTATGTGTACAAAATATTGGCATCAATTAATTTGACATCCAATACTAGAATTTGATGTATAATTAAGTACTCAATTCTCATTTCATAAAATAAATCACTCATTTAAGTAACTTAATTATGCAATTCTAACCCTTTATCACATTCACTCTAATTTTCTTCTTTCTCAAGTTCTCTGGAATCCTTCCACATCCAAAAAGAGTTTGTGAATTGCTTGCAATCCATGGCTCTACATCAAAGTCAGGCAAATTTCCTTCCAAACAGTACCATATAGGAAACACAATAATGAAAATATCATTAAAACCACTTAAAGCAACCCAAGGACCCTGCAAGGATACAGATGACTCTAAACCCTAAGAGGAACAAGGCAAAAATATCCTCCCTTAAAGAATCTATTAAATCTGGAAAAGAGGTGGAAGATGAGAAGACATAATCTATAGCACAATATAAGAAAAGCAACAGGGAATAAGTGGGAAAATACAAAATAAAATCTTTTAGAGGTTACTATTGTAAGAAGTAGACTAAGTATGGGTATACAAGTTCTTTAGTGTTTTTCAATTTATGTATATGTGTGTGCATCTCTCTCCTTCCCTCTCTTATACATAGATAAGTGGGAAGTTGGAGGAAGTGTGATAATCCTCTTCATCACTTTTTCTCCATTTCTTTTTCAATCTCTCTTAACCTAACATCAACATGGTATCAAAGCACTAACCTTAGGCTTTATTTTCTTCACTTTTTTCTATTCTTTCTTTTCTTCCTCTGTTTTCTATCTCTTCCCTTTTCCATTCGTGGTATTTTTCTTCTCAGCTAGGCATCAGGTTTCATCATGACCAACACCCTTGATGGAAGGATGGTCCACCATTGACACTCAAGTGTCAAAGTCGAGCAATTGTGTGGTTATGGCAATGCTCGTAGGTAGTCGATATCCTGATTTGATGCTTTGTCGGTCTTGGTCATCACAATGTCTAATACCCGTGATGGTTGAGGTGTTGTTATTGTTTGTAACGAGCCAAAGAGAGCCAACCATGCTACATTGGGTCTATACTTCAAAAATACTAATCAATGATAGAATTTAAGCCCTTTAAAATCATTATACTAAAGAAGTTCTCTTTCTCAAGCTATGTGAGATCTCATTTACAACTTTTATACTCAATCTGAGGTATTACAATCTCCCCCAATCAAATCCCCAAGATCCACGTCGGGCCATCTATCATAGGTGGCACGGCTTAAATCCCACACTTCTGGTTGGGTTTTATCTGCTAAAAGAGAATTGGTTTTTTGAGACAAAAAATTTTGTCTCAAAAAATCTAAATTTCGTCCCTAAAAGTTTTTGGAGATGAAAAATTTTTGTCTCTATTTTGTCTCAGAAAGACCGTCTCAGAAACGTTTTGGAGACAAAATTTAATTTTCATCTCCAAAAAGTACTTTTAGGGACAAAAATGGGCGGAACCAGTCGAAATTGTTTGAACGGGAAATTATTTTTGAGACAAAAAAATGTCGTCTCAAAATCAAGTTCGAATGAAAAGTTTCTGTTCGAACAACATGAAATATTAATTTGAACTAATAACCATATTTGACCAAGGCCGTTCGAACCAACACATTTTTAAGTGACTTTTGTTCAAAGAAAAATATTAATTGTTCGAACAGACAATCTATTTACAGAAATCTTCTCTTTGAATGGAGTTTTGAAAAGTAACGTTATTCGAATGAGTATTTAATTGTTCGAACGAACGCACGGATTGTATTTCCCGATACATTTGAATGAGTCTTTTTTTGGTCGAATGTATATGTTTTTGTTCGAATGTATGCATAAATGGTAATTTACCATTCAAACGAGTTATTTAAAGTTCGAACGGTATTGATCAAACAAAATGAAATTTAATTAAAAAGAACATACTAATACAAATTGTAATCTATATACATCAATTGCTCAAATGTTTACAAACATCATAAGTAAAGGATATTAAAAAAACTAAATGAATTATGATTGTGGTGGTAGTGGTGGCATAGGGTTTTGAGACATCATTAACTGGAATTGTTCAAACATTTTTTGGTTATTTAATTGTAGCCTCTCTTCTAATCTTGCCTCTAAATCTGCTGCTTGATCTAATCGGGTCAGCAACTCTTTTTCCTTCGACCTCAATCGTTCTATCTCAAGTGCAGCATCCTCTAATTTCTTAGTCTTATCGTCATTCGATCTAGCTTTAGAAGAGGATGACGATGTTGAGGATGGCTTCACGCAATGTCCTAAACCCCTCAAATATCCAGAACGTGATCCAAGAACTTGAGAAAAGATTTAAGCATCGTTGACAGATGATTCATCAGATGGATCCGCAGCAGTGTCTTTAAGAGATATCATCTTGTCCTACAAAAAGAAAAACATTAAAATTAGTATAGGTAACAAAAATATATTTAGACAATGGAATTAAATAAACTTAAACTTACATAATTTGCCTCTGTTTAAGGATTGCTCCAAACACCATCACGAGTTTTATGTACTTTAGCATACAATTGGGTCAGATCATAATCAGCAGGACTTTCTTCTTGCTGCAAAATGAAAATTAATATCATCTTAATTAGAGTACTTAAATATTTTCAAATATTTAATTATAATTTTTTAATTAAATATTTTATAATTATATTTTAACTAATTAATCAATTTAATTAGAGTACTTAAATATTTTCAATAATTCATTATAATTATTTAATTAAATATTTTATAAGAATATTTAGAGTATTAATCTATTTAATTAGAGTACTTAAATATTTTCACTAATACATTAGAATTCTTTAATTAAATATGCCATATTTATATTTTAAGTATTAATCTATTTAATTATAGTACTTAAATATTTACAATTATACATTATAATTATATTTTATAATTACATTATAAATATATATTTAATTGATATTGTTCGAACAAACACTCAAAATGTTCGAACGGAATTCTGGTCGAGTCAGATTCCGTTCGAACTGAATAAATTCAATTCGAATAGTATTCAGAGTGTTCGAATGGGACCAAGCTAGAAACCAATCACGAAACAGAGCAAAAAATGAACGACAATTTTAACATACATGATGGCATATTTCAATACAATACATTGAAAACTATATGATTATCCCCAAATATGATTATTAAATAACTTAGAAAACTATAAAAACTTACCTCTAATTTTTGCAATCCAATAAAAATATCAATCCACAATACCTATATATGCATAAAACACATCAAACCGCTATTCTATCTCAACAAATAAATGCAACAAATATCAAGATACTTGTAAACGAAAATTGGAATGAAAAATAACAAAAAAAAACATATTACCTCTTGTCCTTATCCTTTCTCTCTCAAGAATCTCTTCTCTCTCACTGCTTTCAAGCTCTCTCTCTCCAGAACACTCTCTCAAAGCCTCTGCCACACTCTCTCTCCCTCTCTTAAACTTCAATCCGAGTGAAAATGAAGTGAAAGGATCAGGTTAATAATATGTGAATTTACGTTCGAAATGATTTTTTAGAAGTTCAAACGCGAAAATAAAAAAACTGTGAATTTTTCCCACAATATTTTCCCTTTCGAACTAACAATATAATAGTTTAAAAAAAAATATTCTCCAGCATATACCGATAATTTGGAGCGAATTTTCCCTCCAAACATAAAAAATATATAAATATACATTCGAATAGATAATTATCTCTTTCGAACTATTTTATATTCATTCGAACAGATAATTATAGAAATATATAAATATACACATAATGCACCCAATATTATTATTAGTATATGTTAAAATTATATACAATATATAATACTAAGTGTCAATAATAGCATAATACTAAGTTTCTTATCAATCTATAATATTAAGTATTACTAATAGTATAATATTTTATTTAGTATAACTAATAGTGTTATACTTATAATTAGTATCACTATAAGTATAATACTAAGTATTACTAATAGTATAATACTAAGTGATATTATAGTATAGATAGCATAAAAATATGAAAACTAATAGTACTATAATACTTTATAATATAGTCTAAGTACTTGGTTTATTACTAATATACAATGGTTTATATTTAATGCAATGTTTTACTATATACTTAGTATATTAATTTATAATGCAATGCTTTACACAATACTATTTTATATTCATCTAATGCATAATATATATACTATTACATATATACTAGTTAGTTACAATATATATAAGTAACTAATTAAATACTCTATACTATATAATATAGTTATCTAATATATATTATATATATACTATATTATATATACTAGTCCAGAAATTTTTTATTAGTACTAATATTAGTATTATATACTAGTATTAGTAATATAAAATGTATTGTTATACCTCTGGTACTTATATATATTTTTTGTGAATTATTATATAATTCATTCGAGCTTATACCCTTTCTATTCGAACTTATACCCTTTCCATTCGAACGAAATTACGTTATATAAGCCGCGATACAATTTCTTCTCCATTCATTTCGTGCATCCTCTCATTCAAACCGTCCGATCAAATCCTCCGCCATTCGCAGCCACAATGCCGCCACCAACTCCGACCAAGTCCTCAAATCTCCTAGAATAAGAGGTATGGGTTAAATGGGTTTTATTTTTAATAGTTGTTTCATTGGTTTTGGGGGGGTCGGATTTTGAATCAATCCAACCCAATTTTGTTGTTTTGGGGCCAAATGACACAAAAGTAATCGGTAGAAATGATGGGACTTTACTCTTAAATCATTTCTACAGATTAAAATCTTGGATTATGGTGAAAAACTAGTTTGTAGATTCAGGACTGAATCGACTCAGCCATGTCTGTTTGGCTCAGTTCCTTTTGAATGAACCTAAATTCCATTCGAATGAAATTCAAGGCCATTCGAATGGAATTTATTGTCATTCGAATAGAATAGAAGTTCATTCGAATGGAATTTAGGCTCATTGGAATTGAGTTTTATGAGGTCATTTGAATGAATTTTATGCTCATTCGAATGACTTTAAATTCCATTCGAATGGACTTTAACGTCATTCGAATTGAATTTTAATCATTCACTAAAGATGATATTTGGCAGCCCTTATTCGAACGGATTGGAATCCATTCGAATAAGCAATTGCCAAACACTGCAGCACAACATCATCATTCCTTTAATTCACTTTACTTAGATTACATAATTATTTTATAGATCAACAATATAATAATGGCAAGCAGCAGCGGAAGAAAACGTTCCCAACCCGAAATAGGCCAAAGTAGCGAAACAGGTCCTTCTCAGCCGGCCGTAAGCCCTATACTAGTTGAGCGGGAGATCATTCTGGATGACTTCCGTGATCTCACTTGGGAGGGACGGAGCATACATGACATCATCACCGATCGTGGATGGACCCCGATCTATCGGCAGAGGGGCACAGCATATCCTGAGATAGTCGGTGAGTTTTACCGTGCCATGGGAGAGCAGTCTGATGATGCTCTGTGCTACAACTTAGTAGTCCGGGGAGTGAGTATTATCTTCTCTCCCTGCATTATTGCTGAGTTTCTTGATCTGAGGAGAGAACCCGGTGCATATCCTACAACAGCAGCGAGAGCAGCTACTGCACCATCTGGAGAGGACATACCAGTCGCATCCTCATCGCCAACGCCGGATGTATAGACCACAGAGCTAGATACTGGCTCGGATGATAGTAAGAGCGGCGATGAGGTACCTGATGATGGTCTCACAGACGATCAGGTTCGTGACCAAGTGCAAGACCCTTCAGCTCCTCCATATGATGGCAATAAAGTGATCCAATAGGCCAACTGTATAGCATTTTTCAGAATGCTTAATCTGATTGTTGGGTATAACATTGATTTGAAAAAATACAAGACTGATTTCGGGATCGAACAAGCCAGATTTTTGTTAAGGTTAGCACAAGGGGAGCCGATTGATCTGGCATTATATTTCTTCCTCCGCATTCGAACAGAGTCACGTTATTCGGGTGGAGATAGTCTACCATTTATATTGCTGATATCTAACCTCCTACTCCAATCGGGGGTTACAATGACTTCGACTGAACGGAGGTCGCCACAGATGGGGCCCGTTAACAAGATCACATTCAGCAAGAGCAATGGTCACTTGCCGAAGACTCATGCAGTACGGGATCAACCTCTGCCTACTGATCCAACTTCTACTATTGCTGCCCCTGTTGAGAGACAGCCTGATAGGGCTACTCTGGATGAGGTACGAGCTATATTGGCGGAGCACCGCCAAATTATATTGAGGGACTTCATTCAGCCCATCATGGAGAAGTTTAAGGACCTGGAAGGACGCATACCTTAGAGGAGGATTTTGATTTACTTAATAAATAGATATTGTTAGTTATTATTTTACTTTTTTTATGTTGTATAGAACGTCTAACTCCTTTTGGGATGTAATTAATGTATGGTTTTTATTTTTAGTGTTTGCTAGCCTCTTTATTGTTAATTATATTTTCTTCTCATTATACTTAATGTTCACGATAATTGAAAAAATGACACTATCTTTAAAGTAATATTTATTTAACTAAAATATTTTTCAATTAATTACATAAAATTAATTTATGAATTCGTAAATATTTTAATTCATTGTAAATCATAATATATAATATATAGATATTTTTATTTACTTTGAAAATGATAAAAAAAATTAATAGAAAAAATATGTATTATTACAATTTTAACAATATATCTTTTCAATTAAATAATACCGTTCAAAAAAGGTAATACTCATTCGAACCAATTATATTTCATTCGAATAGATTAATTATCTGTTCAAATTAAATTTTATTAGTTCGAACGGTTTAGATTTTTGGAAACGATCTAATTTGTCTTAGAATCATCGGTTCGAACGGATTTATAAGGTTCTCCATGTTTTGAGGCGAAATTTAAATTTCATCTCTAAAAAGTATTTTTAAGGATGAAATTTATTTCGTCCCTAACAAATTTTGTCCCTAAAAATTAAATTTCTTATAGTGATCTCTGATGCCACTTATAATGACGCAAGGAAGGTCCAGGCCACATCTAGGCCTATACTCCAAAAGGACTAGCCAATTATACAAATGAAGTTCTTTGAAATCATTATGAAGGGCAAGAAGCAATGCAGGGTCCCAGTCACTACCTTTTCATACTCAATCTAGATGTTCATTTGCTTTCGATGTTGTAAACAATGTTATCCTTCGCTATTATTGTGTGTTGTTACCCAAGTTGCCTGCTGAAATTGTTGTGGCTGACATTAATAGGTGAATATTGCAGAATAAAATTCCATCTCGGTTTGTTGTAAAAGAGAGGATCCCTGTTTGGTTATAAGGAAAGGATCTTATTTCTCATGTTGGACTATCCATGTTTGTGTTGTTCTTCTATCTAGGGTTTTGACTCATTGATGGATTAATTTAATCAGAAAGTATAGACGCATTAATAGAGCATCTTATCTTTCGGTTGACAATTGGCAAAGAAAGAAATAGTTTTTATATTCAAGTTAATTACTTATTTACAAAACTTGATTGGATTTAGTTTATTGTCTGGTTCAAGTTGAGTCAAACCAAGCAAACCTAGATCTATCAGATCAGACAAATGTAGAGATCAAATTAGGTCAACCTTGCTTCACTAAATCATTCTATCCTAATCCGATCGATACACTTCAGGCATTCTGGCTAGTTCATATGCAGTTTCATGTTGTTTGTACTTGGGTCAACACAATGAAGAGTTTTTTCTTGCCAGTACACCCTTTTACAGCCTGTTACAACAGAGTTTCATCTAGTCCATCCATTCTCCAATCCATGCAGAATTTTTCAGCTAGTCATTCTACGCTACTTCAACTAATGAAGGAAATATAAGGTAACAATGAAGTTCCAAAAGCTTAATTCTTAAAACTATGGGGATTTTTCATTTCTGAAAATGTCCATTACAATAGGTAAAATATTGTGTGTGCGTGTGTGTGTGTAAGTGAGAGAGAGAGAGAGAGAGAGAGAGAGAGAGAGAGAGGATAAGTTGATCTACAATAGGAGACAACCTACAGTTCATAAATATATTGTCCATTTAATCCAATTTCATATTGATCACATTATTATGATATAGCAAGTTAAAACATTTTGTCCAAAAAATCTGATAGTTTCAAATATACGCCAATAAGCCATGCTGACTATATCTTATGATCTGCGAGCTACCAAGTTAGAGTATATTAACTAATAAAAAAAAGGGAACCATAGTAGTTGGGAGATAGCAAGAGAACTAACAATAATTCAGAGTACAATGGACCATAGCTGGACTGCAAAAATCTTTCTAGCAGATTTGACAACAGAAGACAAAAATCAGGTATCTCAAAGATCTGTGTTGGGGGGTTTTTCCCCCAGGCCCAAAGACCGAGCCCAATATCCAAGGCATGTACCCACCAAGCCACTTGGTGGCCCGATCAAGGGCTCTCGACCAATTTAAACCGATTTTAGGGCAAAGGACAGTCCAATATTCTGGGAGCACAAGAAAGTTACCCTAGCGAAAAAGGAAGAAGAAAACGCCATCTCGAAGGGACTGAACCCAAAGACAAAATAGAGGATCGCAATGCATTAAATACATTTCTCAGAGGGTCATGCTGCATTAAATAGGTATGGCAAAGGGACTTCGAGATGACATCCTTCCCCCCAACCCTCGAAGTAAGGTATAAAAGGGAACCCATAAGTATCGAATGGGGGTTACACTCTACCCACTCGTTATGCTCTTCAAATTCTCTGCTTCTCTCTACTCTCCTAAATACTTTTCAAGCATCTTACTGACTGAGGCATCGGAGGCTCCCCCAGCCACCCAAGGGCCACCTCCTATCGATTTGTTTTCTGTGTTCGTAGGCCTCAAAGACCAAAGACCCGGACTTCTGAAAGCCCAGCCCATAGGCATACAAAACACAACGTCAACAATGGTGCCATCTGTGGGAACCTAGAAAAATTATGTGTCTTTCATATGCTTACAAGTACCTGTCCTCAAATAGTTCAGGACAGAGAGGAAGCAACATTAGCAAACATGGAAGCCAAAATAGCAACAATGGAGCAACTCATAGAGAAACTGACTACTAAGGTGTGTGTCCTCCGCGAGGAAAACAAGACCTTCAAGGATAACATCCAAGAACCATTGCACGATGAAGAGCCCAGCGCCAATGAACATCACGGGTCCAGAAACGCAGAGGGAGGCGACAACGAGCACAAAGAGAGGAGGAACATACAGGACAAACTGCACCTCAAAGGAAAGTATGAGGAAATGGGGAGGAAAATGGGCAACTTCTCATCAATGGACCAGCTGCTCATTAGCACAAGTCGACCATAGAGTGCAGAAGTGATGGCGGTACCTTTACCACCAAAGTTTCGGGTCCCTCCTATAAAGATGTACGATGGGACCCAAGACCCAGTTGAGCACCTCGAAACTTTCAAGGTGCACATGACCTTGCATGGTTTCCCCGAGAAGGTGGCTTGTAGGGCCTTGACGTTAATCTTGAGAGGACCCGCAAGGACATGGTTTGATTCCTTGGCACTCGGCTCTATAGAAAGTTTTGGGGAGCTGGCCCACTTATTCCTTGCGTACTTCATGGCCAGCAGGAGAAGGAGATGCCCGCAGCATTCCTTCTCACCATCAAGCAGAGAGAGGATAAGAGCCTAAAGGCATATCTGCCAGGTTCAACAAAGAGTGCATGACGGCAAAGGACGAGGATGATAAGATCACCCTGGCAACGCTCCTAGGGAAAGTGTGGCCCCAGTTCGCATTCATGGCAAAGCTGGTCAAGAGAACCCTTGTAAATTTATGAGAGTTTATGGATCAAGCCGACAACTTCATTAAAGAGGACGACACACTCTGTGCTATGACTGAACTAAGGAGGAAGGAATTGAAATGAGTAGACAGGAAGGGAAAGACCCTAGCTAAGGGCCCCACTTGCGAAAAGGCAAAAAGGAAACTGATTGAGGTGAGGAAGGAGGAGCCATCATCGAGGTATGCAGGATACCGGCAGGACGGGTCAACGTTCTCCATCCAGTGGGACGAGAGCCAGCCTACTCAGGAGGACAACCAAGCAACGCGCCACTACTGCACCTACCACCAGTCGACCACCCACAATACTAGTGAGTGTCGTTCCCCCTTGAGAAAGGTAGACCGGATAAATTGGTCAATGCCGAGGTATCCCCCATTTTGACAAAAGGAGCATGTGTGGAGGAGGCGGTCCCGAGAAAGAAGCCCTAATAAGGTCTACAGGTAAAGGAGAGTGGAAAGCTCGTGCAGAAGAGAAGCTAGGCAAGGACCCCCATGTGGTCCCCCCAACAGTCATACCAAAAAATACCCCCGATAGGGAAGATCAAAACCATAGCATGGGAATTTGCCAGTGGAAGAGCAACCTCCTTCGGGAGGAAGGCGCACGATAGGGAGGCCTGTGATCGACAAGTGTACTCGGCAGCTTACCTCCCAACCAAGTAAAGGAGGGGCGAACTTGCTCCCACAATCTCCTTCGAGGAAGATAATGAAGAGGGCGTCCTTTATCCTCACGACGACGCTCTAGTGGTGACCATGCAAATTGCCAACTTCACTATGAAGAGAATCCTCATCAGCAACGGCAGCTCGACTGACATTTTGTTCTAGAAAGCGTTTACCCTCATGGAAATAGACACTACCCGACTCCAACCAACATTGATACTGCTCAAAGGTTTCTCCGAAGAGACAGTCCAGCCTACCAGGACAATCACCCTATCATGAACCCGGACGACGAAGAGAAGACGTCGTTCATCACAAACCGAGGGTTGTACTGTTACTCAGCCATGCCGTTCAGTTTGAAGAATGTGAGGACCACCTACTGGCTGTTGGTCAATCATATGTTCAAGGACCAAATCGGGAGAAATATGGAGGTTTATGTAGACGACCTACTAGTTAAGAGTGGAAATCCCACACAACACCTAGACGATCTTTGGGAGGCCTTCGAGGTGTTGAGGCAATACAAGATGAAGCTGAACCTAGCAAAGTGAACATTCAGAGAGGGCTCTGGGAAGTTCTCGGGCTTCATGGTGTTAGAACAGGGTATCAAAGCTAACTCAGAGAAAGTGGAGGCCATTCTCTATATGCCTCCTTCGTGGAGCATTAGCGGTGTCGAGAAGCTTGCAGGCCCAGTGGCAACCCTCAACCACTTAGTATCGAGGTCAACTGACAAGTGCCTTCTTTTGTTCAAAGTGTTGCGAAAGGCCCAAAACTGGAATGTAGAGTGCGAGGAGGCGTTCACTGCCTTTAAAAAATACCTAACCAGTCCTCCTTTACTCAACAAACCTAGGTTCAAGGAGGTCCTAATCTTATACTTATCTTTCTCCCCGCAAGTGCCTCCTCAACCCTGGCACAAGACAATAACGGGGTACAAATGCCAGTATACAACGTCAGTCAAGCTTGTAGGGGTAGAGGCTAGATACCCCCGCATCGAGCAGCTCGCCTTTGCTTTGGTGGTTACCACTCAAAAGCTCTAACCATGTTTCCAAGCCTATCCAGTCAAAGTCCTCACTGAGACCTCTTTGAAAAAAAATTTACAGAGACTAGGCGCCTCAAGCCGCCTCACCAACTGGGCATTGGAACTAAGCGAATTCGACATTGAGTACACCTTGCACACCACCATAAAGGGATAGGTACTAGATAAATTCATTGTGGAGTTCACGAGCTTTCCTGAGGAAACTGAACGTGCAAAACCTATGAAGCCCTAGCAAGTCTTTATTGATGGCTCATCTTGCCGGGCTGGAGGGGGAGTGGGAGTGCATATCATTACGAATAAAGACAAGAAGCAACACTATGCCGTTAGGCTAACATTCAAAACTACAAACAACAAAGCAGAGTACGAGGTGTTGTTCTTTGGCCTGACGATCGCCAAGTCTTTGGGTGCTGAGGAAGTGGAAGTCCGGGCCGACTCCCAAGTGGTGGTTAGCCAGGTACAGGAAGAATTCACAGCGAAAAGCAGGAAATTAAAAAATACCTAGCGCTAATAAAGGCTGATACTACTTGTCGCGTGCCTTGAAGGACGCTAAGGAATATGTGTAGAGGAATAGAAAATGCCAAGAATACTGGAGTGCTCCATCGCCCGTCGAAGGAGTTGACATCGATCTCCTCACCCTGGCCCTTTGCCCAATGGGGGATCGACCTAGTAGGCCCCCTCCCCCGGGGCAAAGGTGGGATGAAAGTTGTGGTGTTCACGGTAGACTACTTCACCAAGTGGGTGAAGGTTGAAGCACTGGCAACGATTACAACGAACAACATCACTTGCTTCCTATGGAAAAGCGTCGTCTGTAGGTTCGGCATCCCCCGCCACATCATCTCTGATAATAGGAGGCAATTTGACTCCGACTACTACTGAAATTGGTGCCTGGATCTAGGAATCATATTTCGGTATTCCTCCCTGGGGCACCTCCAGTCCAACGGCCAGGTGGAGGCAACCAACAAATCTTGTTGAGAATACTAAAGAAGAAGCTCAATGACTGGAAAGGGGCATGGGTGGAGGAATTCCCTGTGATCATGTGGTCTTACTGAGTAATGGTACGGACGCTGACAGGGGAGACCCCATTTACCCTCGCATATGAACTCCCTGTGGTCATGTGAGCTTACCGAGTAACGATAAGGACGCTGACAGGGGAGACCTCATTTACCCTCGCATACAGCCATGAAGTTATACTGCCAGTCGAAGTGGAAATCCCCACATATAGGGTAAAGCACTACAATCAACGCTCTAATGACCAGCGGCTCGAGAAGCAGCTTGACCTAGTGGAAGAAATTAGGTCTTTAGCTTAAGATGATCAGTCATGTTGAAAAAAGAAATAACGCTATATATGATGCATCCTAAGTACTATATGATGCATATTAGTATGAATAGTACTTTCGAGCTTAGGAACTCACGAAGTATCGGAGCCATGAGTCTTGCTGTTGTTTACCATCATATATAATTAAAGGCTAAATTTTAATTTATTGTCTTCTTAATTAAAGACAATAAATTTACAAAAATTCTATTCATCATCCTCACATACATGTGTTAAGATACAAGGAAAAAAATGTCAAATCACATATTGATTAAGTGGAAGTGTGTAGTATAAGACTTTCATGTAGAATTTCTCATACAATCTTAATTACTCATGCATGCTTAATTTGTTGGAAGTATATATCAACATTGGCCAATTGCAAACGGCTACAAGAAAATAAGTATTTGTGACATTATTTGTAATGATAACTATTATTTATAATAAAAATAGACTCATTTTGATAAGAAATAGTCATTTGTGTCAAAAATAACTAATCACAAATAAATAATTGTTTTGTAATTATATATATATATATATATATATATATACACGTACGTAGAAAAAACAAGAAAAGAAAAAGGCAAACAGAATAAACATATCATTTACTTTTTTGAAACGGAATAAGAATACCCAAATGATTCGATCGATCCGCTTTCGGTGTTGGATGCAGCCAGCTTTAGTGGTCCAGACTGAAAATCTTGTTCGTGGCAATCTGATCTAGAGTTAATGGTTTAAAGAATATCTCATGATCTGAATGCATGCCAACCTAATCGACTATGTTCTTCTACGTGCGTGCAGCTTTGAAGACCACTTTTATATATCATTCTCATCAACAAACTAAAAAGATGCTGTACGTCCTAAGCGAAAATTGAACACTTGGCCAGCATTTGGACGATGAGATTAATCGAATTGTGAATAATAATATTTTGTGGGTTTTATTGAGATATATTCAATTTTTTAAAGTTGAGATGGTTTAACTTTTTAGGTTGAGAAGAATGAAATAAGTTGATATGAGTTTAACATTTTTTATGAGAAATTGAAAAAGTAATGGGTCCCATCAATTATTGGTTTGAGATTAGTTGAGTTTGGTTTAATAACGAAACACAACCTTACGGATTGATTTTGCATTTATTTATTAATTTATTTTTCAATTTTGTGTGGAAAATTGCTGTACAATATTTGAAGTAATTATAAAGAAACTAAAGTTTTAAGTGTAGATAATTGTGATTCTTAATTTCTTAATATCACTAAAAAATAGTTGGGGACCCCGATCGATCGGTCCATGGCAATTCATGTCTTAATCCAACCGTTGAAACCGAATCATCCAAGCTTAGACGGGGTTCAGTTTTCAGCACATGTGAATTATTCCAAAGAAAATTCATTGATAAAAATAATAGTAATAGAAAAATAAAGGTAAATATGAATTATAGATCACAACGCAAATGACTAACTTGGCCCTGAAAGGCTATAAAACGGTAGCATTCAAGCAAGCAGATGAATGAAAAGACTCTGAAGAGATGGGGACAGGGCCTTCTCATGAGCTACAGCCGAATGAGGAACCCGGTACTCAAAACAGTGCCACCAGAGCCAAGGTAGTGGATAAAACAGCAGCACAGCACAAACTGAAACCCCCGCATAACTACGAAGTCCTGTTGAGAGATGCGGATTCCCCCGTCGACAGATCTTCCATGGACAAGCTTTATGATCAGCTCTGTTCTGGACTACTCTTAAACCAGAAGAGAGAGGCAAGTGTATAGAGCACCCACTTCTTGGTTTTGGTTTTCCTAATTTGTCTTGTTCTTCTTTTACTTTTGGGTTTCCTACGATTGGTATCATCATCTTCCTCATTAACTATTTCAGAAATATTGGATTGACAAGAACTCCAACAACTGCTTCTTCTTGTATGCAAGAAATCTGACAATCACTTGGATTGAAGACAAACGCTATTGGCAGTGGAGAAGCATTCAAGAAACCCGGTACCTAGCATTAAGCTCTATTCTTGTCACGTGTATTCCCTTTTCCTAAAACATTTATTGTTGGAATAGAATATGCCAAGCCACTCTCCAAGCTAAATGCATAAAACCATTGAAAGTGAATAGTGATGCTGTAGGCCAATACACTGTAAAGGCTTGAAGTTAATCTCGTGAGGTTGTTTCATCTATTACAGAGGAAACAATTAACATAAGATCTGGACTTTTCTGGTAGTAAATTAGTTCACGTCAAAGAGGTTGTACAAAGATAGAATTACTCAGTATGTCTTTCACAGTTCAGTTGCTAACCATTATAAGGTCTGACACTGCAGTGATGAAGTCATTGATGTTGCTGAACTATTAAATGTATGTTGGCTAGAAGTGCGTGGAAAGTTTCATACTGCAAACCTCTCGCCAGGAACTCTATATGAACTAGCATTTGTGGTAAAGTTGAAAGATCCAGCTTATGGATGGGAAGTTCCAGTGAATGTCAGACTCACCCTACCAGATGGAAACAAGCAAGAACATAAAGAAAATTTGATGAAAAAGCCAAGAGGGGATTGGATTGAGATCCCAGTTGGCGAGTTTGTAACATCGCCAAAAAATACAGGAGAGATAGAATTCTCAATCTATGAATACGAGGGTGGGGATTGGAAAAGAGGGCTTGTCATCAAAGGCATTACCATTCGGCCGAAATACTAGAGTTCTGGAATGATGGACAACATATTTCCAGCGTGTTCGGATCTTATTCTCTGCCTATGAATGTGAAAGCAGGACAAAAGATTATGTATGTAATAAATAACCGGAAAAAGAGTAATGGAAGAAATGCTTATCGTTTGGTATGATACCCAACATCCTGCTTTACTGAATGCACATTTATTCTACAACTGGTCGCATTAGCCAACACAAATTATATCGAGCTATCTTTCCTCTAAAAGGTATTCGTTGTCAGTCCCAACTCCATAGTTTTCAGTATACAAACAACTTCTACAGCTTCAATATACGAAGTTCAATTACATGTACCCCCAGAAAAGGACCAAAATCGCTAAGAAAGACTTCACTTCTATGTCTTCAAAAGAAACTCTAAACATGGAGGAAAGAATATTTGTGTGTAGATAAGCAAAATGAAATTTCATGACCATACTGCATCATACATATATAAATCCCATATACAAAGAATTCTATCGGAGTAAGTAAAGCTAACAATCCTTACACATGGAGAAGGGAAATATACCCAGAAACACAATCACAAAACACAAGCATGCTTGCTCTTATGATGGGTACAAAAAGTTACTGATGTATGCTTTCCAGTGATTCATCATGCCATGACTTAATACATGGTGAGTAAGGCAAAAAAAGGGGGCTAAACATCATCTTTTCCACCAGCATCTTCTAGATCCTTCACTGGCAATAGCATCGTAACCGCACTCCCTTCACTCTAACTTTCTTCTTTCTCAAGTTCTCTGGAATCCTTCCACATCCAAAAAGAGTTTGTGAATTGCTTGCAATCCATGGCTCTACAACAAAGTCAGGCAAATTTCCTTCCAAACAGTACCATTTAGGAAACACAATAATGAAAATATCATTAAAACCACTTAAAGCAACCCAAGGACCCTGCAAGGATACAAATGACTCTAAACCCTAAGAGGAACCAGGCAAAAATATCCTGCCTTAAAGAATCTATTAAATCTGGAAAAGAGGTGGAAGATGAGAAGACGTAATCTACAGCACAATATAAGAAAATCCACAGGGAATAAGTGGGAAAACACCAAATAAAATCTTTTAGAGGTTACTATTGTAAGAAGTAGACTAAGTATGGGTATACAAGTTCTTTAGTGTTTTTCAATTCATGTATATGTATGTGCATCTCTCTCCCTCCCTCTCTTATACATATATAAGTGGGAAGTTGGAGGAAGTGTGATAATCCTCTTCATCACTTTTTCTACATTTCTTTCTCAATCTCTCTTAACCTAACATCAACATAGTATCAAAGCAATGACCTTAGGCTTTATTTTCTTCACTTTTTTTCTGTTCTTTCTTTTCTTCCCTGTTTTCTATCTCTTCCCTTTTCCTTTCGTGGTATTTTTCTTCTCAGCCAGGCATCAAGTTTCATCATGACCAACACCCTTGATGGAAGGATGGTCCACCATTGACACTCAAGTCTCAACGTCTAGCAGTTGTGTGGTTATGGCAATGCTCAGAGATAGTCGATATCCTGATTTGATGCTTTGTCGGTTTTGGTCATCACAATGTCTAATACCCATGGTGGTTGAGGTGTTGTTATTGTTTGTAACAAGCCAAAGAGAGCCGCGCATGCTACATTGTGTGTATACCTCAAAAATACTAATCAATGATAGAATTTGAGCCCTTTAAAAATTATTATACTAAAGAAGTTCTCTTTCTCAAGCTATATGGGATCCCATTTACCACTTCTATACTCAATCTGGGGTATTACAATCTCCCCCCGTCAAATCCCCAACATCCTCGTTGGGCCATCTATCATAGGTGGCATGGCTTAAGTCCCTCACTTTTGGTTGGGTTTTATCTCTGATGCCACTTATAATGACCCAAGGAAGGGCTAGGCCACATCTAGGCCTATACTCCAAAAGGACTAGCCAATTATACAAATGAAGTTCTTTGGAATCATTATGAAGGGCAAGAAGCAATGCCGGGTCCCAGTCACTACCTTCTCATACTCAATCCAGATATTCATTTGCCATCGATGTTGTAAACAGTGTTATCCTTCGCTGTTATTGTGTGTTGTTACCCAAGTTGCCTGCTGAAACTGTTGTGGTTAACATTAATAGGTGAAGATTGCAGAATAAAATTCCATCTCGGTTTGTTGTAAAAGAGAGGATCCCTGTTTGGTTATAAGGAAAGGATCTTATTTCTCAAGTTGGACTATCCATGTTTGAGTTGTTCTCCTATCCAGGGTTTTGACTCATTGATGGATTGATTTAATCAGAATGTATAAACGCATTAGTAGTACATCTTATCTTTCGGCTGGCATTGGAAAAGAAAGAAATAGTTTATATATTCAAGTTAATTACTTATTAACAAAACTTGATTGGATTTAGTTTATTGTCTGGTTCAAGTTGAGTCAAATCAGGCAAACCTAGATCCATCGGATCAGACAAACATAGAGATCAAATCAGGTCAACCCTACTTCACCAAATCATTCTATCCCAATCTGCTCGATCCACTTCAGGCATTCTAGCTGGCTCATATGCAGTTTCATGCTGTTTATACCTGGGTCAACACAATGAAGAGTTTTTTCTTGCCAGTACAGTCATTTCCAGCCTGTTACAACTGAGTTTCATCTAGTCCATCCACTCTCCAACCCATGCAGAATTTTTCAGCTGGTCATTCTACGCTACTTCAACTAATGAAGGAAATATAAGGTAACAGTGAAGTTCCAAAAGCTTAATGCTTAAAACTATGGGGATTTTTCATTTCAGAAAACGTCCATTACAATAGGTAAAATACCGTGTGTGTGTGAATGAGTGAGAGAGAGAGAGGATAAGTTTATCTATAGCAGGAGACAGCCTACAGTTCATAAACATAGTGTCCATTTAATCCAATTTCATATTGGTCACGACTCACATTACGATGATATAGCGGGTTGTCCAGAAAATCTGATAGTTTCAAATATATGCCAATATACCATGCTGACTATATCTTATGATCTGCAAGCTACCAAGCTAGAGTATATTGACTAATAAACAAAGGGAACCATAGCAGTTTGGAGATCGCAAGAGAAGTAACAATAATTCAGATTACAATGGACCACACCTGCACTGCAGAAATCTTTCTAGCAGAGTTGACAACAGAAGATAGAAATCTTGGTATCTCAAAGATCTGCATGATAATTTTCAGGCTTGTACCACAATGAGAAATCAATTTCTTTTCTCTTCAATTTCTCTGTTGCAGGTCCAATTCTCTCCAAAAGCTGCATTTTAGAAGAAGTAAAAAACTAAGAAATTTAAAAAAACCTGGGCAAACACTAATGAAATATTCTGCTATCTTCTTTCTTTGGGCTTACGTAATTTTATTTTACATCAAAAGTATTGTTGCAATTCAATGATGATATGTAGCATTAGACACCCAAATGAAATGGTCCCAGATCTTCATGTTAAATCCCCACAGAATATGAAAAGAAGTTAATGAGTAATAAATTTAACTGCTTAAAGTATGATACTCAAATAGTTGTCCAACCAAATTTTTTGAGAGAAGGATACAAAAAAGTCTTTGGTTTTATATTTTGGTAATTAAGTTTTCAGAGTCTAAGTCAGCTTGTATCTGACCTTGGATAGCATGGAAAGGAAATTCTAGAATCCTTAACTAGTTTGAGAAAGAAAGATATTGCAAATACACTGTGAAAATTCCAAGAAATAAAATGCAAAATAAAACTTCAGTCATCTTCTTTGTTTTTTTTTTTTTTTCCCAATTAGGAAATTGGAAAAGAATACAGGAGGTAGTGTTTACTACGCCAACAGTCTTAAGATTTATTACATGTTAGCTCTAAGAAAATTAATTGATGTTAATATTGAATACAGGATTATGGCAAAACAACCGGTGACAACTAACCTTTTCATGCAGTGCACCATTGGATACTAAAATAGATCTATCAAACACAGAAAACTTTCCACCATCCATGCAAGTAACTGTGCCACCAGCTTCTTCAACTATCTGTATTTAGAGGAATAAAAAAATTCAACAGTATAAGAAGACAGACAAATTTTGAACATCGCAATTGTTTTTTGACAAAAAACATTTCAAACATCGTAATTCCTTCAAATAAGAAATTTCGTTGGAGAACATTATAGCACAGTAAACTGAATGAAGCATGTTCAGATTTGTCAATGGGGGTCTCTGGAAGGATATCTTTCAAACTTCTATATAGTATAAAAACAACTGTTCAACAAATCCTAAGTTTAAGTTATTCGTGGGATGTTCTACCCAATAAAAGTCGGCATGCAAAGCACATGTTGACAACACACACCCATGCTCACCCTAACCTTTATTTAAATGTTTTTGTGAGTACACCTTAGTTTACACTTAAAAGTCTAAAATAGCATCTAATGTATGTAGCTTGCTCAACCTGATGACCGTATGTCAAGTACATGTCAGCCCCCTAATTTCTTTTTAGAAATTTTCATAAGACACCTCTATTTCTCTATTTAAAAACCTATTCTGTCATTTCATGCTTCATATGTGAACCCTGAATGCCGTCGAAAAGAAAAATATCCTTGAAATAATTTTTCTATCTGCTGGGGAGGACTTCCGTCGGCAGCTGAGGAACATGACAGAGAATGACTGGCCAAAGCAATGGGAAGGAGGTCAAACAACAGAACCAAAAGTTAATTGCCAATTTTCCAGTATTTGCTACCACCAGGACAAGAAGAAAATAACATTACCCTGTTCTAATTCAGTTCTACGTAGAAACCTTTCTCGCTCCACAGAGCCAGCAAGATTCCTCTGTTACACTCTCCCTCTCCCACCTTCCCCATTCTATTGAATCTGACAGAAAAAATTAACACATAGAAAAGATCTAAAATATAAACAGAACTGGCATGCATGAGAAGTGCTGAGGAGGCCGTGCACATGAACATGATCAAAGAGAATTTTTCCAACAGTCAAGAGCTCGGACTTTCCCGCAGGTTTTCCCTGCGATATTTCTTATTTCACCAGTTTAAAATAAAAGTTTTTCACACAAATCTATCGAAGCCATTTGTAAAAGCAACAAGATTTACCAAAGCTCCAGCTGCCATATCCCATGGCTTTAGACGATACTCCCAGTACGCTTCCGCAATCCCCAAAGCTACATGACACATGTCCACTGCAGCGGCCCCAAGCCTTCTTACACCCTAACATTGAAATGATTTGTTGGAAAAAAACATAGGCAGAGAGAGAGAGAGAGAGGATATCCAAATTATTTTGACAACAGCTTATCAGTGAAAGAAAAAAGAAAAAATTAATACCCGGCTGACATCAGTGAATTCTTTAAACAAATCCATGTTGGTAGCCCATGGGTCATCATGTTCATACCCAAACCCTGTCACTAGAAGGGATTGCTCCACCTTAAAACAGATGGACAAATGTGAGCATGACTTCCCTTGAAAAATCATTAAGCATATCTGATTTTCTCAAACAAAATTTCTTTCATGAGCATTCTCATTAAAAGAAAAGAAGCAACATAATGAAGGATTTGTGACAAATAAGAGATAACTTTCAAGGTATTTAAAGCCTATGCCTCAGCAAGTGCCTTAAACACAGATGCATAAGAAAATATCTGACAAAATACTGACAATAAATGTTCAGTACATCATTTTGTCATGTGACGCCACCAGTATCACACAAAATTCAACAGCCTGAAAATTGGGGCCATCTACTTAAATTAAATAATGACACAAACTCATATGCTAAAGATAAAAATAAATAAATGGTCACTCACCCGATTATTTTCACTCACATGAATTTTTTGACCGTTACAGAATGCTCCCCCACCTATCATCATGTGAATTAATTTATACTACCGATGTATTTACTTAAAAATAAAATGAAGCAGGTGATAAAGCTAATCAAAACTTTCTTACCAGCAGTTGCAGAAAATATGCGGGTGTTCCAACACATTGGGCCCCCAACAAACTCTACCTGAAATTCATATCTGCTAACTGATCTTCTTATGCCAACAATTAAGCAAAAAAATGTACTCCATGTCTTCTACAAAAAGCTGAGGGCTAATGCTGTTGCCTATCAATATTTTTCTACTCCATTAAAACGTACTTGACTGAGGCAATGTTTTGAATACCGTACCGGATGCCATACCGGTCAAGGCACTGAAACGAAATATTTCGATACGGGTACGTTTTCGTGTTCTATTTCAGGATAATCGATATATAAATAAATTATATATATAAATATATATATTAATTATATTCCAAAATAATAATCTATATATGAATAAATTATACATAAATACATATATATATATATATAAATTATAAATAGCTTGATCTGAATTTGGGGTCAAAAAATGAGCTTGTAGTTTGAATAAATGAAAAAAAAAAAAGTAAAGGCCGAAATACCGGCCCGGTACGAAACAGGTACAATTTCTGTACCAAACTAGTGGCCGGTACCTTATACCAGCCGTGCCAGCCGGTACGGTACGAAATTAAAAACAGTGGACTGAAGAGTTTGCAAATGGAAGGTACTTTCATGGTTGAACCTCACCGGATGCTTTTTCTCGAAAATTTGTTTTCTAGTATTGACTCATGTTATTTCACATTGTACATATTCATGCTCTCTATAGCGTTAAAATTTATAAATTGAATTTAATAAAACTCATAGATTTCCCTCACGTCAGTGGAATATCCCTATAAAAATTCTAGAATCGTGTATTTGACTAAGTATCATGTTCACTTTATATTGCCAACTTAACAGTGTTAATATTGTATCTGGTAGCATTAGCAAACAGAGGTACTTGATCATGTACTGTGCAGCTGATAACCCAATAGAGAATCACACATGCAAAAACAAGTCATAAACAATTTAAATCATGCTTTAACTACCACAGCAGCAGTGGCAGGTTTCCCTCGAAATAGAACTCCAATAGAAACAGCAAAGCTAGGATAACCGTGAGCAAAGTTTGTTGTTCCATCTACAAGAGCATCAGATTCAGACAACAGATAAATTATGATGTGAAAGCAGCATCTCTGTAATCTGTACATACAGAGGTGAAAAAACAAATATCAAACATATGGCACATTAAAATCTAAAAAGATCGGCATGGGGTGGGATACAACTGGCACAGATTTTATTTTTTTATATAAGTAAGAGATAAATATTATTGATTTGAATGAAATAGGCATAGCCTGTGTACACAGGAAGTATACATAAGAAACAACTGGCACAGCTTTTAAAAAGGTAGAATCTGTCTTGTACATGAGTCATTTGAAGATGTACCTCCTATCTTTCATTTTGAATTTTACTCTTGTTTAATTAATTGAAAGACTATAGGTCAAATATAAGCTTAACTTTTGAGTTTGAATTGTATATGTCTAATAAATTTTATGCTATATTCTGCACTTTGGTGCCTTCATTGAAATTTTAGACGCGTCAACAGACCCTAGCCAGATAATGTACTTCCCATCATTGTACCTTTCCTAAAACCATAGTAGCTAGCGCCTCCCTCTGTGATACTTACAAGTGTGTTATTTTAGGACTCTCCCTGCCAATTTTTAGTCCATCAACTTGAATTAAATATTTCTTTTTTCCTCAATGCATTATGTCTCTGGGGAACATGCCCAATCATTTGGAAAATATCAATTTTGTAGAAGTATACAATTTCTAGAAGATTTTACTCAATAGAAGCCACACCCTAAGTTTTTGGAAAATGAAACTCAAAAACTAAAATCCCAGTTCCAATTCTAGAAGATTTCTCAAGTATGAACATAATTATCAATCCCAAGAGAAACAAGTATACAAAGAAACAAACCTAAAGGATCAATGCACCAGAGATAATCGGATGAAGTGTCTCCTATAACCCCTCCCTCCTCCCCAAGAATGAGGTGATCTCCAAAATTCTTTCTAACAACTTCTAAAATAGCAGCTTCACTCATCTTATCCGTCCTGCAAGTAAATTTTGTAATGATGGGAAATTTTATTTACCGGAATCTAATTCTTTTCTGTAAAGAAAAACTAAGAGACATAATCAACAATACAAAAAAAAAAAAAAACAAGAAGAAGAAGAAGAAGAAAGGAAGAAAGAAAAAAACAAAGAAAGATGCAATCTCAAAAGGATAATTAGATACAAGTAATTACATAGGTCAAGGAGTTAGAATGGTCAAACTTTGCTAAGATCTCAAATAACATATATGGAGCATTCTAAACTGAATTCTTGTATCTATTTAACTAATGATTTTGTGCCACCAAGAGAGAAATGGGAAGAGAAAGAGAGAGGAAATAGATAGACACAGAGAAAAGTTCACAAAAGCATATCTCTACATTGAAAGGCTGAGCACATATTGATGAAAAGGAAACTCAAAGACAGGCACCTACCATTTTATTATGCTGTGGGAATGTGAGGTAATTTGCCGTTAAAAAGCAAATTTACAGTTAAAATCAAATAGAAACTTATGGTTTCCATGCAAAAAATATTTTAAAATGTAGCACTAGAGGTTATCTGAAATATAGAAGCATAGACTAATTGCAAGAAAACTCCAAAAACCAAAGCAAGAAAAGAAAAGAAATAAGGAAAGTCCTTACTCGGTCACCAAATCAGTGAGTCCTTTATATGTGACATTTCGAGGCTTATTAACAGCATCCATCACAACCTGGAAAGAAAAGAAGGCAAACGTGAGCAACCACCGGCAGGTAATTGAAGAATTATATGCCAGATATTTCTAAAGGAACCTTTTATAAAGTGGAACAACTAGCAATCCATTATACCAATATTTTCTTTTCGTTTTGACCAGCTAGATATCATAAGGTTTGGAGCAACCACAGAATGGACTTTTTCCTCTTCACATGTTTTTACTAATTCAGTCATACTGCTTCATCCAAAATCCATCCTTTGTTGCCTTTTGCAGACACTTTCAACCCTTTTTTTTACCAGTATGTTAATAGGGGCACCCGTAAATCTTGGACTCCAAAAATTTCGAATTTTAGATTAAGACATAAGGCATAAAAATAAAAAGGATCAACTATTTACCAATATTCTACACGGAAAAATTTTCCTTCTAGGCTAAAAAATTGACCTTTCTTGTTTACTTCCAGTTAAATCAGGCTTATAACCCCTAGGGATTGGCTCAAGTGGTAAAGGCCTTGGATTTGGGGGTATGCTCCCCCAAGTCTAAGATTCAAATCTCTTTAGGTGCAAACAATCTCTAGGCGTCATCGAATTGAGAGATTTTTCCCTTGAATTACCCGATGTGCACTTATGGAAAACTCCTTGCCGAGGGCCTTTGTACCCCCGAGATTAGTCGGGATGCTGTTCCTGGATACCCGGTGCCAATCAAAAAAAAAATCAGGCTTATGTTCTTGGGGAGCCTATAATTGTAAACTAAAAATTCAAGTCTTTTAAACTTAGACCAGCCTCAATTTAACTTATTAGTTGCTAAATGAAGCCAAGTTCTGAAACATTACTTCATCGCCTTATTTTCTATAGCGTTCACACCGAGATAAATTTCTGAACAATCGGTGCCTCAAACGGCCAAATCAACTACATATCCACATGTATACATTTAAAAGCTCATGAACTGCACACTTTCAACATAAACTTAATTTCTAAAAATTGAACCGCATTGGTTAAATGAAAAATGAAAATAAATAACCATCGGGGCTCCTATCACCCAAAGCATCTGCACAGAGAGAGAGAGAGAGAGCAAACCTCAGCACCAGTCTTAGCAGCAGATTCAACCACCTCAATGAGCTGACTAGGTGGAATGGTTCCAGTTGATTGGGCACCTATCTTTGGGTACTGTTTGTGGTTGGGGATTTCTGATAACATTGCCTTTGTGCAAAGTTCTCTTATGGGTTTGACCTTCAAAAACCGAATTCCTCCAAACCCATGCTGGAATTTCTTGCTAAAACGCAATGGAAGACGCGGGTTTTCATGAGTTGGTGATGGAACTGATCTGGGTATTTGAGAAAATCTGAGAGGAATGCTTGGGGAGAAGACGATGGACCTGCCCATTTGAATTGAATAAAGATTGAAACTCCAAGACTTCTCGAGTTTCTGTGCAAAGTATTCGGAGCTTTTGAGCTATTGGGACACTCTGCTTGTGCCACAGAACTTGTAACAGTATCAGATGAAGATGGGGGAAGTATTCTCTTCGATTCTACTTTTGTTTGTTTGTTTTTTTTTTTTTTTTTTTTGGCGGTTCAGGTACCATTCTCCCACTTGCACGCACTTAAAAAAGCTGGAAAAACTGGGTTTGGTAATTGATCCATCGAATGATAATATTTGATAGGGTTTGGAAAAACTGGATAGTGTATTAGTTCCTTTCAAAAAAAAAAAACAAAGGATAGTGTATTAGTTAGTAACTCTATCGCTACTGCCCGTTTACTATTTTAATTTCATTTTAACTTTTTCTTTTTTTTTATCATTTTCTTTTAANTAACAGTATCAGATGAAGATGGGGGAAGTATTCTCTTCGATTCTACTTTTGTTTGTTTGTTTGTTTGTTTTTTTTTTTTTGGCGGTTCAGGTACCATTCTCCCACTTGCACGCACTTAAAAAAGCTGGAAAAACTGGGTTTGGTAATTGATCCATCGAATGATAATATTTGATAGGGTTTGGAAAAACTGGATAGTGTATTAGCTCCTTTCAAAAAAAAAGGATAGTGTATTAGTTAGTAACTCTATCACTGCCCGTTTACTATTTCAATTTCATTTTAACTTTTTCTTTTTTTTTATCATTTTCTTTTAAATATTTTTTTAACATCATTAATCAGTAAAAAAAAATTTTTTTAATATATAATTTTATTAATACTCACTTTCTTAGTTATTAAGTAAAATTAAAAATAAAAAAAATCAAATACAAAAACAGTAGTAAAGTAGCAACCCTATCATTATTCCAGCTATTTAATACTGGCAAAATATACACATTAATATAAATAATTTTTTTTATTTTTTTCTTTTCTTTTTAGTATTTTTAAACATCTTTAACTATTAAAAAGTAAAAAATATCTTTATAAATTTACTAATAATCACTTCCTAAATAATTAAGAAAAAATTAAAAAATAAAAATATATGAGTACACATATTTGGTGGGCATATTTGATACATACAAAAATTTAATATATAGTCACTTTTGTGTACTCTTTTGCGCACTTCAATAATGTGATTGGTTGAATATTAAAAAAATTAATACAGTCAATCACATTAGTGAAGTACGCAGAGAGTACGCAAGAGTGATCATATGTAGCATTACTCTATTTTATAATCATACTATCATTGTCCTTAACATTAAGGCTAGTTATCATATATTTTCTCATCATCCTCTCATCATACCATGGTGTGTCATTGAATAATTAAATATTATTTATTATGTTTCAATTGTGAACCTATTATTTAATATCATATTATGGGATGATGATAGGATGATAATAAAAATGATGATGAATAGATTTTTTTCTTAAGGTTAAGGCTAGGTTTGGATATAAAAAGTATTTTATTTCATCCTATCATTACAATTTTTCTAAATTTTCACATAAAATAAAATAAACAATTCAAGTTTTTCAAATCTCAAAATAATAATAATATTTTATTCAACTTTCATCTTAACTCATTTCATTTCAACTCAGTATCCAAACCTACCCTAAATTTCATGGATGGATATAATATCTATAGATGTTGAATAAGATTTAAAATTTATATTTTAAGTCCTGTTTGAATAGTGAAAATATTTCATCGCATCTTATCTTATCTCATCATTACAACTTTATCAAATTTTCACACAAAATTTAATTTTTTCAAATCTCAAAATAATAATAATATTAAAAAATAAAATTCGAATAATATTTTATTCAATTTTTAACTTTCATCTAAAATCATATCATCTCATCTCACTATCTAAATCACATCTAAATTATTACGTATATAATACACACTGACTTAATGATAGAATTTTTCCTTCTATAATTCAGATTTTTGATTTATTTATAATTTTATATGGCATGTATTGCACTTGTTTTACTTCTGTAATAACATATATTAGAATAATTTATATAAAATAACATCCCACGTTCCTTCGTAACCCTCTTTTAATTTTATAAATTTTTTTATTTAACTTTTTATCTCTTATTTTCAAAATCTCATAAAATTTTAACTCAAATAATTTCACTACTATTCACATATTTATCATCTCATCCCATCTCATATGTGTAACAATGAAAAATTCTATTTATTATCCCCTACAGTCCTACACCATGTACCAACATGTAATTTATCATTTTTACATTTCACTTTAAACAAACACATATTGATGTGTGAAGTTGTGTATTTAAATAAAAATACAAAAATGATAAATCACATGTTAATATATGATATGGAGATGATAAATAATATTTCTCATTAACTATTAGGAACCTTTTGAAGTATGGCCATGTAATCATCCAACCTATTATTTTGATAGATAAAAGGTCATCCAACCTATCAAAACATGTAATGTATTAAACAAAGAAAAATATTCTAGTCACAAAAGAATTATACAAAAATAAACTTATAAATTGATGTCACATATAATTGTAAAGTTACATTTATTATAAAGTAGATCTAACGGATTCCATAAAGTCATATCAGTTTATAAATTTATTTTGTATAATCTCGGTGTGTAACAGTTATCTTAAACAAAACATATGGTAATGTGAGCAACTAGATTAAACTCGAAACTACCTAGTCATATAGATATGAAAACAATGATCGAGCTATTCAATTTATAATCTGCACAAATCTATCCAACAAGAAGTATAACAATCATGGGTCGACGCAAAAATTATTAAACTAATCCTGCAGAACATCTAGAAAAGTAAAGACTTCCATATCCAATCCACGAAACATCTCTGTCCTTTCCAGGGTCTAGAAGTTTGAAATTGAACTAAAATTTATTGCGAGGAATGCATCAACCAATACTAATCACAATTCCAACTACGGGTGCTTATAAAGTCTCCATAGACGGCCGGTCTTCTCCGTTCCGCGTCTGAGCTTTCAACAAGAAACACTAATTTCTAAGCATTCATATTAACTGCACTGCAATCTGCATGATGATATTTTACTGTGGAGAGTTATAAATACAATAAGCTTCACAAGCCCTTACATTCATTTCCTTGACCTTAGTACTCCCATTCTCTCTGGAATAGATTCTCGGCATCAGCATTAATATCCATTTTACTTGAGAAATATCTCGTTTAATTCGAACATGAGCAAATACAACTATCCTCAAGCTCCAGGTAAATTTGTGTCCAAATTATTTGGCAATATATACACACACACATGATATGTCCAAGATCATTTTCCAAAAAAGTCGTACGCTTGTGTTAAATACTTCTTGAGATGCTTTGGGTTTTGTATATCTAAATTCTGTACAATTAAGTTGATTGTTTGATTTTGTAGTGGTATATCCGCCGCCACCCACATCATATCCTCCTCCACCCGGTGCATATGTTCCACCAGGTCAAGTTTATCCTCCTCCACCTCCACATCCTGTTGCTGCACATCTATCCTATCCGCCACCAGTCCAAGCTGACTACTCGCAAGGTCCTTTTGTTGCACCACCACCCGTAGGTTACCCCATGAAAAGTGGTCCTGGTTACCCCCAACAATCAACCCCTCATCCAAAAACTAAGCACCGGGGTGGGTTTTGGAAGGGATGGTAAGCCTTCTGATCAGTCTCTTTTTTCACCGACTTTTTTTATCTTAAAGATCAATCTTCATTAGCCTATATTTTAGTGAATGGTTTGTTTATCATATATATTTTCTTTCTGTTGCAGTTGTGCTGCCATATGTTGCTGCTGCCTCTTGGATATCTGCTTTTAAGGATTTTATATTCTTTACCGATGTGCTTCCTCTCTCTTCAAAATGACTCTATTTTCTGTCCATTTTCATTGTATTTGATGAGATTTTGGCGATGTTCTTTAAATTTTTTTCACTTTAGAAGGTCACTAAATAGGTTATGTCATCGAGGATACTGTATTTGGATCATGGAGCTCATGGCTATATATTTTTCTATTCCAAGACTCCTCGTAAATTTCATTTATGAAGTTGTGTGGCCAATTGAGCATTTCATGGACCCTTCACCTTGAAGGTGCCTTTAAACTTCAATTACCCGGTTGGAATAAAGACAAGAGGGACGAAGGGAGAGTCCACGAAAATATTTAAGATAAACCAAGAGCATATCTCTATATGGCTGTGGATTTTTTTATAAGCTTCCAAACGGAAGTACCATAAGTACACAAAATTCTCCACTTAAATTTTCGCGGGTCAACAAACACAGAAATATGATAGAAATCAATGCATTTTATAAAGAGCACAGAGATGAGGAAATACCCAACTAACAAGAAGAAGAAAAAAGAGAAGTTTTTGAAGCATAAAAACTAGGAAATTGAAAGCTATGATATGCAGGTGCAGCCATCCAAGCATAAAAAATGTAGAAAGCTAGAAAACAATTTTCTATACCTGGAATAGAGATTCCGCCAACATAATAACTGAACTCTCATCGGTGCATAATCTTTGACAAAGGCCATAGCAAGTGCATTTAGATCTCAATGCAACTGTCAGTATTGAGATAATCCATCGACAGAGACCAGAAGATGCAACTTGATGTCTATAAGTTTAATTAGTAGAACTTGAGAGGGATTTCAATGGGGTCATAAGACTACAAAAACATTGAATTCAGCGAGTCTTTTTATTCGTGCAAACCACCTTCCTGGTTCACACCCAAAAATCAACCTATATAAGTGAATACTAGCACCACCGTTCTGCATATTTACAGTTCAACAAGTAACAGGTACCAATAAGCAAGTTCAATGAATACTAGTTTTCTTTCTTTCTTTCTTTCTTTTTTGGCAATTGCTCCAGTTCAGTATTTATACAGTCTGACAAGTAGCAGAAACCAATAAGCAAGTTCAATGAATGCTAGTTTTTTTTTTTTTCAATTACTATGTACAGATACATTTACATATCATATGTATCTCATAAGTTCATTCTTGATTTTACAAGATCTTAACCACAGATGGTACAGGAGACTTTCTATCCTGTTCCATCCATTCAATAAAACAGTTTGATAGGAACTAGGAACTGATTTAGGAATCAACTGACACACTTACAGCATTCAACTCAACATGCTGCTTGCCCTCATTTTGAGGGTGAATAATGACGGTAGCACGAGCCTCAGCCCATGAAGATTGATCATCTCCAATGTGAGAAACCGATATGGAGCTCACCGAAGGCTTTGTGTCAGCAACAGTGTCTCGGTCATCTTCTGAGATGATTTCCCATTCTTCTTTAAGCGATGTTACTCGGAAGCCTTTCTCCCTGTGCTTTTCCATTTCAAATGCAGTGGGTAAAATCACATAATCATTTAGAGGGTTGTAGTAAGGGTCTGAATCTGCCTTCAGCCAGTGCTTGAGAATACGAAATACATGATGGTCACAGAGAATTCCTCGATGCTCACCAGGGACTCCAACCCTTGCTTCTGCATTGAGCCCATCGGCCTGGAAGGGTAATGAAAAGGAAAAGCAGCTTAATATATATTGCTAGTCAATAAATCACAATGACCAATCTAAATTAGATCAGTAGAAAGCCATGACTGACAGTATAGCTGCATGGATCAACATGTCCATGTAATAGCTAAACCATTTTCTCCTTTTCATTGAGGTATAGTTAAATTGGCAGCTCAAGTTTTCCTTTTTCATTGTTCTTAAAGGATTCCTAGATAATAACAACCATCAAATTCTTGAAAGTTTTCTTGTTTATCATTCAATGGATTTATCAAAAGCTAAATAATATTTGGCCACATTTCGTTATAAAATAGCTGAAAATGTGAATCCAATTAGTTATCCAGCAACCAGCTTTAAGTTTTGGTAGTCCTCTTTTGCATATAACAATGTCCAAAAAATGATTTCTTCAATCTGCAGACAACATGAATGTTGCTAAAAGCATCCTGTATGAGAAATTGATCATCACCCCAGCTACTAAACTAATATATATCTTCTTCTGTAGCACTGACTCATAACATATACAACTGAAACTCGGGCATACCTTAGCTGACTCTGTCGGAACTGTTCCATCACCATCAACACATACGTATTTAGGCTGAAATTATGCAAATAAAAGTCAGTTTTCTTAAACACGGCAACTTCTAGAAAAAAAAAACATGAGATCATATTAAGTAATTTAATATTGGATCTATATAAAAATGGGTGAACCACAAAACAGTTGGTTAAACTTTGGGAACCAGGAGGTACACTGACATCAAATTGAGAACAGTCCATAGCAGATACTGACCTCGAAAAATGGTAGTTGTAGTAAATCTGAAACCGGAGTTTCCTCACTTCCATAACTGCAGAGTAAATTAACTTTAGAGGTAAAATGAATCCAACTCACTAGCAACAAACATGACTAATATATTAGTTGTTATAATCTTCATTTTTTTATAAATAAAATAGGGATAGGGATGGGAGAGGATAGGGAACTTAAAAGGCTAACTTGTTCCATCAATTATAATGTGAAGGAAGGGAGTGGCGGAAGGGATAGATCAAAAGAGAGCGGCAATCTATGTTTACATGCAGCCTAAGATTATATCTTGGAACGTGCGGGGGCTTAATGGTCGCAATAAATACCTTTGTATCAAATCATTATTGCAGAAGTGGATTGGTCCTATTTGGCCTCTTTGGGAGCCTCAGATGGAGTATTACTTATGTAGGATAAAAGAGTGGTTGAGGCAATCGAGGAGTGTATTAGAGATTACTCGGTAGCAACTATGTTCCAAATTGTTGTTCACGGATGGGAATGGGCATTTGTAGGCATATATGGTCCTAATGTGGACCAGGATAGGAGAAGGTTATGGGAAGAGTTGGTGGGTCTATTTTAACATTACTCACTTTCATAGCGAGCAATTAGGGCATTATCGGAATTCTGTGGCCATGGAGGAGTTCTCTGAGTTCATTTTTTATCTGGATCTCATGGAACTTCCCCTGGTAGGGGGCGAGTACACTTGGTCAAACGAACGGGTTTGATCGAAATTGGATAGATTCCTTATCTCTCCAGAGTGGGAAGCCCCATTGTCTAGAGGTTTGTCAGAAACAATTAGCTCGAGTCAACTTTGAATATTTTCCTATTCTTCTAGATTGTGGGGGCATTCACATTTGTTGCCGGTACTTCAAATTTGAAAACATGTGGCTTACAGCGGATGGGTTTGTAGATTTGGTGAGTGCTTGGTGGTCATCATATTACTTCTCTGGTACTCCAAGTTTTTATTCTTGCAGGTAAGCTGAAAGCTCTGAAACAAGACTTGAAGAAGTGGAACTTGGAAGTATTTGGCCACATTGACAATTAGGCGTCTATCCTCTTGGAGGAATTGTAGGTGTTAGAGGGACGAGAATTATTGGGAGATATCTTGGAGGAGGGACTTTTGAGGAAGGGCACGGTTTTGACAAATTTGGAGAGCGTTTTATTGTCGGAGGAGAGCTCATGGCGTCAAAAATCCAGGGCCCTTTGGTTGAAAGAGGGTGACAAGGGTACGAAGTACTTTTACAAAGTGGCAAATTCACATCGGCACAATAACGCTATCAAGGCGCAACATTCAGGTAATGAGGTGTTGTCTTCTCCTTCCAAATTAGAGAACATATTGTGCATTATTATGAGACCCTTCTCACTGAACCGGTTGGTTGGTGGCCGAAGCATGATGCCCTGTTTTTTGAGGCAATTGATTCTCAGAGTGTGAGTATGTTGGAGAGACCTTTTGATGAAGATGAGATTTACAAGGTCATCTCTGGTATGGCTAAGGATAAAGCACCGGACCCGGATGGTTTCCCTATGGGTTTCTTTCAAACTTGTTGGGACAGTGAAAGGTGATGTCATGCAGGTCTAGTGAATTTCATTCTTTTCAAAAGTTTGAAAGATCTCTTAATGCGACATTTATTGCTCTTATTCCCAAGAAACACGGGGCTTCGATTATTGAGGATTTTCGCCTATAAGCCTAGTTAGTGGCGTATACAAGATTATTTCGAAGGTTCTTGCCAACCAGCTAAGCCCTATGATGGAACATATTATCTCCAAGCCTCAAAATGCATTTATTCGTGGGAGACAAATTATTGACTCTATGCTCTTTGCAAATGAGTGTTTGGATCACATATTGAGGGAGGGAGGTCCAGGTATTCTTTGTAAGCTTGACATGGAGAACGCCTATGATCATGTGAATTGGGAATTCCTATTATACATGCATGGGAGGTGTGGATTTGGTGATAGGTGGATTTCCTGGATGCGTCACTGTATTTCTACAGCCCGATTTTCAGTTCGAGTTAATGGTACACCAGCTGGTATTTTTTAATAGTTCCCGAGGTTTGCAACAAGGCTATCCATTATCTCCCTTTTTTTTTGTTATAGTTATGTAGGCTCTTAGCTGGATGGTACAGCTTTGCAAATGAGTGTTTGGATCACATATTGAGGGAGGGAGGTCCAGGTATTCTTTGTAAGCTTGACATGGAGAACGCCTATGATCATGTGAATTGAGAATTCCTATTATACCTGCGTTGGAGGTGTGGATTTGGTGATAGGTGGATTTCCTGGATGCGTCACTGTATTTCTACAGCCCGATTTTCAGTTCGAGTTAATGGTACACCAGCTGGTATTTTTTAATAGTTCCCGAGGTTTGCAACAAGGCTATCCATTATCTCCCTTTTTTTTTGTTATAGTTATGTAGGCTCTTAGCTGGATGGTACAGGCTGTTGTGGACGATGGGCTCTTATCTGGTTATAAGGTGGGCAATGGCACTGGCGACTCTATTATAATCTCACATCTTTTATTTGCATATGATACTTTACTCTTTTGTGATGCGGATACTAGCCAGATCCAAACTCTACGAACACTGTTAATTTGCTTTGAAGCAGTGTCGAGGCTCAAGATGAATCTTAGTAAGTCCGAGATGGTTCTAGTGGGTGCAGTCTCAAATATTCTCAGCTTAGCAAACATCTTGAATTGTATGGTGTCCTCTTTGCCAATGAAATATCTAGGCCTTCCGTTGGGAGCAACTTTTAAGGCTAGAGCTACATGAGATGGGGTGGTGGAGAAGATAGAGAAATGTTGGCTGGTTGGAAACGAATGTATTTATTGAAAAGGGGTCGTCTCACCCTTATTAAAAGCACCCTTACCAACCTTCAGGCATGGGAAATAGAAATAAAAAAATATGTAGGAAGACAGTCTGTGCTCCAATTGTGCATGGGAGGGTTGGGAGTGTGTGACTTGAAAACTTTTAATAAAGCGTTATTGGGAAAATGGCTTTGGAGATATCATTGGGAGGGGGGTTCATTGTGGAGGGCAATTATTGATGTTAGATATGGAGTTGCTTGGGGTAGTTGGTACTCAAACAAAGTGAGAAGGGGGTATGGCGAGGGGTTATGAAAGTTTATAAGAAGGGGGCGGCCATGTTTTGAAAAACAGATTTGCTTTGTAGTCGGTGAGGGCAATCGTATCAGCTTTTGGCGAGATGTGTGGTGTGGGGATCATGCATTGGAAAGGGCGTTTTGGACTCTTTATCGTATTGCAGTGAATAGGGAGGCTTCAATGGCGGATATGCAACTCTTTCTCATTGCTCTCACCAGTGGAATATTCTTTTTAATAGAAATTTCCACGATTGGGAACTACCTATTGTATCAGATTTTTTCAGCCTACTATACTCCAAGGGGATTCCTATGGCACAAAGGGATAGATTGAAGTGGAGGTCTAATAATCATAAGAAATAAGTGTCCAGGCGTACTATCAAATTTTGTCAACACAAGATCATTCTCCATTCCCTTGGAAGAATATATGGAGGTCTCGTGTGCCTCTAAAGTTGCCTTTTTTGTATGGAATGCCGCCCTTGGGAAGATCTTGACCACACATAATCTGAGGAAAAGGGGATGTGTAGTGATGGATTGGTGTTATGTGTGCAAGAAGAATGGAGAATCTGTGGATCATCTTCTACTTCATTGTAAGGTAGCAATGGGGCTGTGGGATGAGATCTTTCAAAGGGTTGATGTTGCTTGGGTTATGCCTTTGAAGGTGGTGGATTTGTTGGGTTGTTGGAGGAAGATGCAAGGTTGTCATCAAGTGGCAACGGTGTGGAGGATGATCCCGTTGTGTATCATGTGGTTTATTTGATCGTAAAGGAATGCGCATTGCTTTGAAGATAAGAAACATACAATGGAGGAGCTGAAGATTTTTTTTTTCCACACTTTACTACTTCGGTTTTCTGCTATTGTACTAAATGGGGACAGTGTTCATGATTTTTTTTTTTAATTCATCGCACTCAGAATGTATTTAGGTGTTCTTCTGTATACTTCTTGTGTACACGGCCTATGCCTATTTCATTCATATCAATAATATTTATCTTACCTATAAAAAATTAAAAATTTTAAAAAAAATAGAGTAAAATATAGTTGTTATAATCTTCTATTCCACAATAAACCAAACAAAAGCTGTATTTTTTGAAGAAAAATTCAGCATAAGCCCACACACCACACTTTTTTTTATTTTTTTCTATTTTTTTCTTTTACCAAATGTTTGGTATATGAATAATGAGTAGAAGAATTCAATTAGTTTAAGAAAAATAAACCCCAAAAAAAAATTTTCATTAAAAAAATAGTAAAAAAATATGTGGTGTGTTGTGTGTGGACTTATATGTAGCAAAGCTCTTTTTTGAATGGCAAAAAGTTTTAACCAGTAACACTTCATCTAAAAGTCAATGAATATTACCAGACACTATGGGGTGTCTCAAGATTGATCCCGTATATATTGTAGAATTTAACTCTAGAAGGCACTTTGGCACTAGATAAAACCTCGTGTGTTTCATTAGCCCATTTCAAGATCTCCAAGTTGAATGGTAGGGGAATAATTTCGCCATCGTAATTGACCTGGAATTAAATACAGATGAAGTCAAGTAAGCCATTACAGCTGTCTTCATCTAGTGTTTGCATAGCACCACAAACGAATAACAGGAAATAAAATCATCAACATGCATAGTTAGGACATTTAACCTTATGGATAACAGAAAGCTTTTATATTTTTTTTCTTTTCCAATGAATAAGAAAATAAAGAACACACTGGAAACCAAAGTTCCAAGTGCAAATGTTGATCACAAGAAAACCCAGAACTTGTGATTAAATGATCATCAGCTGATGTAAGGAATTGGATTTTGACAGAAAATGAGAGGATGAAGGTAATTCTTCCTTCCTCTCAAAACATTCTATTGCATAGAAATATATTCTTCTTATTAATGATTTCCGTAATACTTTTTTTTCTTATAGTTAATACTTTCCATAATACTCCCCCTCAAGCTGAAGTATATACATCTTATAAGCTCAGCTTGAACGAAACCAAGCAAACAAAAAAAATTACACTCCCTCTCAACCTGGAACAACTTGGAGCACAAAATACAAAGACAGACTTGTAAAAAAACATGAACAAGAAAGTGCATTGAACCAAACGTAAGCAAACTGAAATTCCACAAAACACCAAAACGAGTGAAAATGCTGTAAACTTTCCCCACATACTTCCCTCGCTGGAAGTATATTCTCCAAAACCAATCCTTTCATATATTAGGCAATTGCTTATAAAAAAATTTCGCATAATAGGAAACTAGCATTTGAAATGTGACAACTAGATATTCTCAAATCAACTCAACTATGCCTTGATCTCGATCAATGGGAATCAGCTATATATATCCTTATTAAGCCACTTAGTGCTGTCTAGCAACATTTAATTAGTTACCACTTTAAAAATCATGTATGTCCTTAAAAAACCACCTCTATCATAAGTTGAAAGCCATCATTAAGCTTTTGTCACATCTTATGGAAAAAAAAATCCAATAGGATAGAACAACTAAAAAAGTGAATAAAAAATATTTTAAAGATTGTAAATGTTCAAAAATCCAAACATGGTGAGAGAGTTTCACATTCACTAAGACCCAGAGAGAGTATAAGAATCTTAAAGCTATCCCAAACTTCAGTGATATGCACTTGACCCAACCAGATATCGTAGCTTACCGTGTTACTTGAAAGAGCTTCCTTAAAAATTTCTATATTTTCTGCTGGAGGGTAAGACTCTAGGATAATGTGAGAGTTCCCCTCACTGTCTAGCCTCTCTCTCCAGATCTCTAGGAGAGGAATTTGTTGCCAATCAAAACTTGGACAACTCATCAATTCATAAATTGATGGACATTCGATCAGCTGAAAAAAGTGCAACATATTAATAAAACAGTCATCTATAAAAACAGTGCAACTCACATCCAAGAATCAGCAAACTGAAAGGATACAATTGTCATCTGCTTAAATGAAACACAACACAAAAGTGACAGGTATCTCAATATTAAAAAAAAAAAATTGGTGCAACGAGGGGAAGCCCCAAGAGAAGTGGAACTCAAACCGCCAACAGAAATGGACTCATACCAGTTGGTGCATGCTCCATTTTGATATAAAAAAATTCTGTTCCCAACCTTCAACAAATGACATTCCATTCAAAAAGGTAGATGTGACATATCCAGGTGCACCTGCACAACAATTTGACACACTGCCTCAATAACTCAAACTTTTAGGGAAATAAAAACCAAGATCAAATTTTGACCACAGATAATTTGAGAAAGAGTGGATTATTTGATGTGGATTGGTGCTTCATGCGTAAGAAAGATGGTGAATCTGTTGACCATTTATTTCTTCATTGTGAGATGGCTAAGACTTTTTGGGATGAGATTTTAGGTCGGACAGGCATTGCTTGAGTGATGCATAAGCAAGTGGTGGATATCTCAGCTTGTTGACAAGGTTTTAAGGGGATTCACCGAATTGTTACCATATGAAGGATGATCCCTTTATGTTTGATGTGGTGTTTATGGTTGAAAAGAAATGGGCAGTGCTTTGAAGATAAAGAATGCTCGATGGGAGAACATCTAGAGTTTTTCTCTTATATACTGTGTATTTGGGCAAAGGCTCTTGTATTGAATGGAGATAACCTTCATGATTTGCTTTTAGCCTATTCTAGTTCCTAGTTTGTATTTAGGTGTTTTCTCTTGTATACTTATGGGTACTTGGGCTATGCCTATTTTTTTGCCAATAAAATTTTCTTATTACTTACCAAACAAAAAAAAAAAAAAAAACTTTTGGGTAATCCTTTTCAAACCAGATAAAATGTAGAGCATGAAAATTAAAGCAACACGTTAAATGGAAATAGAACAAATTTTTTTAAAGTTCAAACTAGACTGAAATGGATTGACGATTTTAAAGAATAAACCAAGTTATATGTCATGATTAATTGCCAAGAAGTTCAACAGAGCAATTCAACTGATAGGCATATGGCAACTATTAGTATGTACAACAATTTTAAGAATAGTTTGATCCCAGCATACATAAATTCGGAATGAATAACATGTTCCAAGACATTTTCTTGGAATATACCATAAGCAAGAAAAGTAGCACAACTCTTACAGCATACAGCATAATATATCCTTCCGAAGTCGGTCATTTTATTTTTCTATTTCAGAGTACTCACATATTTGGAGCAAGAAAGTGTGGACGGAAAAGTAATGTCATTCCCATAAAAAGAAGATACACACAAAGCAAAATTCCTTATTTCTATATGTATCAGAAAGCTAGAAGTTGCAGTCACATAGCAGCGAATGCTTTTATTAAGCTCTGTTGTTCAAATTACATAGGATCACTTACCCTGAAACGGTGCTGCAATTGCAATCCAATTCTTCACATATTTCTCAAAAATCTGCAAAACAACATGCATAAAGCTGTAGGATTTACCTTGCAGTAAAAATGAAGCACCAGCTAAGAAAGACAACCATGAGCCATAGAAAGAGAGATATGAGATTGAAAAGGCGGACAGGAAAATTAGAAAAAGTCAACAAATAAGAAATGTGGATTCTTACATCACTATGCAGGCACATGAAACATTTCACCAGAAGACCCCCCATGGAATGACTTATGATGTTTATCTTTTTCCCTCCAGAAGCATTGTATACTGACTCTAGTTTTGCAGCTAACCGCTCCAATGTTTTAGGCAACCTAAAAGATAAACAAAGCATAAAGAGGTTGATAACATTAACCTACAAGAACAGAAAAATATCTTCATTCAAAAGCCACACCCAATCAAGGGCTGATATATGAATTATTCTAGAAAGAGATTTCCTGATTAAAAAAATTAATTTTTAAGTCCACCTCAAATGAAATATTTGTGTTCTTGATTTACAGAAGAATGTGCTACTTAAAAATTATGCGATTATGCCATCTGCCAAAATAACTCATGTGGTCCATCTTTTTTCTTAATATAAATAACTCTTGACATCCAAAAGTAAAGGGATTAAAGAAAATAAATAAACAAATTGAGGGAAGAAACTGGTATATACTTGCATGCCTAAATTTAACATAAAAGATAATTCCATATCAAGATAACATTGAGAAAGTACTATTCCAAAATGTGTTCAAGAGAATATCAGCAATTTTTTTTAAGATAGCTTTTCTTAATGAACAACAAGAAGAAACAAAGGCTGCATCAAAGTATACAAGGAATACCATCAAACACACCTAAGCATATAAGGAAAAGAGATCAAGAAATCCTAGAAACTAAGCCTAGATGTACATAATCAGCATGCCATCCAATGGCAATTGGAAAACGCTATCCTAAAAAATCCAGCCACTTTTTCCCCTCCATGTGCACCACATCAAACAAAATGGTTTTATATTCCACAAGATCTCATCAGTGGAAGGCAAATTTAAGACTCAACCCTCTTGCTAATGTGTGCTTGGACAAGAAGTAAGATCAAGGGATTGGGTGTTCTTTGCAAGTTAGACTTAGAAAATATGTATGATCACACAAATCGGAAGTTCCTATTAATGATAAAACTTTGAAGAGCATGAGCATACAATAAATGAATTTATAATTTTCTTCTTCAATATCTATTTTGGGCAATTGCTATAGAATTCAACAAACTAAGGGGATGCTTGGGGAATGAGATCAGATGAGAGTTTTGTGGATAGTAGTAAAATATTTGTGAATAGTAATGAGATAGTTTGAGTTAAGTATTTATAGGGTTTTGAGAAATGAGAGAGAAAAAGTTGATTAAAAAATATTATAAAGTTAAACTATTGTTAGAATAAAAATTTTTAATACTATTTTTGTTTTGGGATTTGAAAAAGTTAAATTGTTTTTTGTTTTGTTGTAAGAAAGTTTGGGAAAGTTGTAATGATTAGTTTGAAAATTTTTGTATTTGAATAATGTTTGTATTTGAATAATGTTTGGGAAGGAAATGAGATGGGATGAGATAGGATAAGATAAGATGAGATAATATGAAATGAGATGAGATGAGATGGAAATTGTTTCCAAACATTCCCTAAATTTCATGATTTCTTTGTATTTGCTTCTATTTTCTTTTTTTTTTTATAAGTAAGAGAAAAAATATTATTGATCAGAAAGAAAAAGGCATAGCCCGCGTACACACGAAGTATACATAGCACACTGCTTCAATTTTCTAATTAAGTATTCCTTGTATGCATCCTGCATACTTGGGATATGCCTAATGTTTTTATCAATGAACTTTTATCCCTCTTTATACATCTCGCATGCTTGGGATTCGGCTAAAAACCCAGCAACCCTTGGCCTGAAACACAGCTTCGATGGATATCAATAACCATCCCGCATACTTTTTTCAGTGATACGTAACACTGAAATCCCCATAAGTCATCTCAAAAGACTGGAAATCCACACAAAACCAAGTCGAAAAAATGGAGACTAGTATGTATATACAACCATGAAATCCAACCACAAGCAACCTGTAACTATGAGAATTGAGTTTTTACAGCCAAGAATCATAGAAATTGCCATGAGATCAAGGAATACGTTCTTCAGGGCCTAAAAACTGAGAATTTAGCATCACAAAGAGAAATAAAAGTGACAATCCTACAATAGGCTCCACTTGTATCATTGACAGTCTTTTTAGAGTATGGGCCCAAATGTTGCTTGAGTTTTCCTTTTGTCATTACAACCATATCTAGCCTTTAACAAATATGTTTCTATAGAGTAATTATACTACACCAAGGAGGAAAGAATGGATCAAATATTTAAGGATTTTTTTTTAAGCAAAAAAAGGAAAAGCAAAGCACAAGTTTCCAACTTTGTCACATTCTGACAAGCCATATTAAGTACGAGTTAAGACTTAAGACAGTACTAAGTCTATGGTAAATTATACTAAGGTGATAAATAATAGTTTTGTGCGATGCTAATGAATTTGGGATTGTATAATTCAAGTTCTCAATACTCCCAACAAATTATTTTCTGATTTCATGAATTGACTTGAAGTAAAATTCCTTTGTACACGGGCTTTGCCTATTTCTTTCATATCAATAAAATTTACCTCTTCTTATAAAAAAAACCTTAAAGTAAAATAGATTTCTTTTTTTAAAAAAACTTGCTTTTCTAAATCAGTGAAGATGAAATTAACTAAAATTTATCCTTTGAAATCCTTCAAATCAGCATGACTGAAAAACTCAGTTTTGCTGGATCAGTTAGAGATGAAGGAGATAAATCTATTGTTCCCTCTATGACTAGCAAGGTTGACCACTATCTGGGGAACTAATCAACTTCCTAAAACAACGGAGCTTTAGAAGAATAAAGAATAAGTCTCAAGTGGAAACAATCAAGTCTTGGAGACTGGATGCAAAGTATACAATGTTAGAAAATTCATCAAGAACTAAGAATATACAGTTTTCTTTTTTAAAACTAGGAATATAGAGTTTGGTACATCTCTTTCCATTGCAATAGGTAGAACTGTAAAGACTGTTGAGGAGAAGAGGTGTATGCAAACAGCAAACTGAACCAACCACCTTGTTAATCTCCCAACCCCCAACACCCCAAATGGAGATTTCTAAAAAAAAGAGTATAATGGGCCAGGTTGACCTCCCAAGTTGTTGTCAAAGAGTGCCTGATAATGTTAAAAGCTACAACACAAAGCATGGAATTCAGGTCGTACAATGTTTGCAACAAACTCATAAAGGTGCACACAGTACAATGTTGGATCCTTTTCTACTTTTTCTGGCTTGTCTTCCAAACTCTTTAAACATAGCAGCATTCAAATAATGTGCCATTTGGCAGGTACCTGTTACTTTGGCGGAAATCATAACCAAATCCAAAAAGTGTTTGTCCCTCTTGAAAACCCCATTTGATCATCTCAACAATCATCTCGTGAAAATAATAAACACAATCACGACCAATGATCTGCATGAAGCAAAACATTAGAAGACATTCATCACTAGTTCACTTTTTTATTTAGCTAAAGCATATTTAACTGCCAGACAAAAATGTAACGAAAACATTCTAGCAGGGTTTCACTTAGCAGTCATATGTAAATCAGCATAACCAACTTGTGAAATATATTTAGTCCAAAAAAGTTATAAATTATACACCAAACCAGAGATAAGCTGATGAGGGAGGAACCTACACTCAGGTTAACATTTTTTTTTTTTTATAATTAATAAGAATTTTATTACCAAGAATAGGAACAGCCCAAGTACACAGGAAGTATACAAAGGAAATACCTACTGCACACTAGAAAGTAAACACTCAGGTTAACATTATACTTAACATTTTAATTAAAATGCAAAGATCTGATAGAAAGTTAAGTTACAACTCACGGAAAGCATTTTCAACCTTTTTTTTCCAAATAATAATATTTGTCAGCTATCTTCAAGTCTTCAAACAAAGTTTTAAAAAATAGAGCATAGACAATTACATATCCAAAAGAAAAAAAAAGAATGAAATTTATAGAAGCAGTAAGCTATTCAACTGTAAAGCCAGTTCCTAAATAAGCAATACAAGTAAAAGATATATAGCACACCATGTCAGGGTCCAACACATCAATTGCATATAGTCCAAATCTGCCCTCGGGAACCATAACACTTGACTTTGGGTCCAAAGACATAGTTGTACCTGTTTCACATGATAAACATCGTTATTGAACACCAGAAATTGCTAATTGTAAATTGTGTGATCATTAAAAAAGAAAGCCTAAAAAATATAAAGCATACAAGCAAGTGCAATAGTGCGAGGCAAATTTGCATGCAGCTGCATACAAGCGTTTGTTGAGTTACTTATTAAGAAAGCATTTGTTGACATAAATGAGAATATATCTACACATTAAGGAAGCAAAGCTTTTTCCTATCTGTTTTTACTTAGATGATTTATTCGTTTAAACATGTTCAGATCTGTGTACCCTAACAAATGAATATGCGTACATTTTAGGGAAGCAAGCATTTAAACTGGTTTGAGCAAGCAAGTTTTCCAAATTTCTTAACTAGCACAAATATTCAGCACAATGGACCAAACACAATTTCAGGCCAACAAAAAAAATACAATTTTCAGGAAGTTTGTTGGCCTGAAATTGTTTTTTACTTTTTTTCCATACCAAGAGAGGAGAACAAATGGCTCAGGAATAGACTAGTTCCAAGCGGACTCATGGAGCTGCTCTTTGGGTTATCGTACAATAAGATGAGCCTTCTTCTAATACTAAAAGATCATTCGTTTTTATAAGTAAAAAGAAAACTTTATTGACAATAGGCATGCCCAAGTACACCGAAAGTATACAAAAGAAAACACCTAAATACAAGCTAGGAAGTAGAATGGGCTAAAAGCAATACTAAAAGATCATAATCTGGAGTTTTTAGCTATATAATCAATCAATTGGAACACAACTAAGCGAACAAGATAACAAACCTTCAGACCTACTCAAATGACCCAAAGATAAACAAATGAATGCAATCAGAAACTATCTAGTTTTGTTATAGGACCTAATTGTCACCCATGTCTACTTCAGCTACTATTGACTCTAATTCTTAAGGTTTGTTTTCATGTTAGAAGATGTTGGCTTAATACTATTGCGAATTTTCTTTGGTTTCAGTCAAATGGAATCAATTTCCCCTCTATTTCCTCAGAAGTAGGGGTGTCAAATTGTGTTAACGGGTCGTGTTCGTGTCGTGTCAAATCGTGTTAACGGGTCATATAGGTCAACCCTAACCCGACCCGTTAAGTTTATCATGTCAAAATCTCAAACCCTAACACGACCCATTAACATAACGGGTCGTGTCGTGTCAACCCGTTTTGACCCATTAATAAATATTACGAAATATGTTTTTTTTTTATAAGTAAACAAAGAAATTAAGAAAATATTACGAAATAGGTTAATACAACACAATACAACTTATTTTAAACTATTTATGTAAATGGGTTGAATAGACCCGAAATTAACATTTTTAACCTGATTAAATTTAGCATAATTTTATATAAATGTTAAAATCACAATATTTATAAAAATTATAAAACTAATTATAAATCAAAAACTACAATCCAAATAATAAAAATATCGAAATTGAAATTCTAACAATTTTATTTTTAGGTATAAGGGCATAATTGTAACTTTAACTTTCTTAACGTGTCATAACGGGTCAAAACGGGTTGATCCGTTATCAACCCATTAAGCATTCATGTCTTAACGGGTCAACCCGTTTTTACCCGAACCTGTTAAGGTTAAACCCTAACCCACTATTATCGTGTCGTGTTCGTGTTGGGTTAACGGGTCATGTGACATATTGCCACCCCTACTCAGAGGACAAAGAAACAAGAAGACCCGCAATTAATTCTCTCTCATTTTCGTCCGATTCCCCAAGAGCCAAATACTAAACTCTATAGATCCTTTCCTTCGTCCACCTCCACAGAAACCAAACACAGGTCAAGGAAGTTAAAAACTTAGCGAAGCAAAAAAAAAAACACTACAAACTAAGAAAACGAAAAAAAATCACCTGTAGAGGGGTCGAAGCGAGACCAAAGCTTGGTCCGGCACTTGTAGTCCGCGCCAAAAATCCGAATCCAAACCCGCTCCTCCTTACCGTTATCGTTACTAACGGCCTTCAGAACCGAACCGGCGACGCCGGGCACCAACAAAACCGGGTCGAGATTCGGGTCGACGTACGGTTGGGGCTTCTTCCTGAGATGCTTCAGCCAAAGCTCCACCGAGTGCACGATTTCCTCCAACAGCACGGCCATTCCGTGTCAAATCCCTAAAATTAATTGGATCAAAAGTATGTGTTTTTAGTAGGGTATGAATTTTCTTTTAAAGAAAAGGCTGCAGGTTTTTAAGGGTCCGATGGTTGGTTGATTTGAAGGAAGAAAGAAAACCGGGATTGCGGTTCGGATTTATGAGCGCATCAACGGCGTCGTTAAGCTGTCAGAGGGCGTGACCGAGAAGCTTCGCCGCGGCAGATACACTGCAAGATAAAAACAGAAGGCAATGAAGACGGGGAGGGTGTTGTTTCTCTACGGTTGGTTTGTCCGGAGCCTGTTCGGGGCCATTAGTAAATAGGCACGTCTTACCAGACTTCACGGTCGATATATGTGCTTTTTCTTCTTCCGTTTTTTTCTAATTTTTTTTTTCAATTCTTAAATTAGTGCTCTTAATGTTTAGAGTCCTTCTATACGTCCTCCTAAAAAGCACACCTTACGTGTAATATATATCTTTTTTTCTTTTTCTTTTTTTTTTTCCTTAGAACCTATTTGGGATTACGGTGGAAAGTCTAAAAAGTGTTTTAAAATGGTCTAAAATACTTAAATGATAAAATTTACATATTTGGTAATTTTATATTAAAATACTTTTAAATAAATAAAAAAAAACTAAAAAAGCACGTTTCAACAAAAGCATCAAAGTGATGCTTTTTGTCAGAAGCACTTTGTAAAAAGTAAGTCCTATTTTTTCGTGACATATATATTACGAAAAAATCCTCACTATTTTACCACAACGACAACTTTGCCCCTCCCCTTTATCCCACATCCCCCATTCTCTCTCTCGGATTCCGAAGACCTTCACGCTTTCAACTTTCAGATGGAATTGAAAATTTTCAGATGGCAATTTGTCTTCAACCTTTTTTTTTTATAATACTGAATCTTAGAGAGCTAATAAATTTGAAATTCGCAGACAATAACATGACTGGAGAGATTCTCGAAGAGATAGGAAACCTTGTGAACCTCTGACAGTTTGAGCGTGATTATATTGCTCTTTCACTTATGCACAGTTGAAGTTATTTTCATTCAATTATAATTACTGAAAAATCTATTAGACTATTTTCATTGTTATTTTATTATAATATTTTATTTCTATTAAGAATATACCCTTTTGTGTCATTTTTACCTCAAAAAGTAATTTTTAAATTTGTTTCCAAACAGATCTAATATATTTGAAAGTGCTTTAGACATACAGATCCCAAACAGTAAATAGTTTTTAATAGTAGAGCTTATTACGTTAAACTCTAAGCTATAAGACTTAAGGTAAAAGCAATATTTTCTACTACAACCTCAAACATGCACTTAGTTGTTACTAGAACGTGCGTTTTGGTGTTATTTGGCAAATGTTCTCCATCCCCTCATTCGAAATCTTCTCCTACCCCTGCCATTCGACATCTTCTCCAGCCCACCCCCCTTCGGGCACGCGCCAGCATCCTTCATATGTGCTCCACCGTGTCGGCGTACTCTTCTGTGTTCTCTTTGAACCGCCGAATAAAGTTTCGTCGCTGCCGACGATCTGTTCAGAGCATTCTCTTTCTTAAGGTAAATCTCTCAGATTGTGTAGCCCATCTCTCTCTCTCTCTCTCTCTCTCTCTCTCTCTCTCTCTCTCTCTCTCTCTCTCTCTCTCTCTGTAAATCTCTTTTCATTAGCTTTTGTTTCAAATATTTTTTCTTTTCTGAAAACTATGCCCCCAAATAAAATGTCTTTGCTTTAAGCTCTCTTTCAATGGCTTCCGTTGCATTTGTAATGGTCCTCAATGGGTAAAGCTGAGATCTTTATGTCTTATTTGGGATTTCGAGCAAATCATTGTGAAAACTAAGGCTTCTTTTCTGTTTCTACAAATTACTATTTTAAGTTTGATACATACTTTTTGTAGGCAGAACCATTGCCGTAACTTGTCATTGTAAAATTTTCAATACACGAGTATAGGTAGAATCCATTCATGAGCTGTGCTGTGGTTAGGATTCCAGATGGATTGCCTTCAGGGACCAAGTAGTGCTTGGAGTCTTATGTAAAATCCCCTCCAGGTTTGTAATATGTATGAGCATTCATCTTTCTTTTTATCCAGTGGGAATAGAGAACAAACTCTATTTTCTTACATCTTCAACAAACAGAGTTTCCACATGGGTTAGATTCTATGATTTTCCATACAAGTAGATTGATTGTCCTTTTCTACATCAATTTTCTAATTTTTAACTAAAGTTATAAGCTACAGAGTGTGGTAATCATTCTCTTCCCACCATTTTCAACTCAAGACTTGAGGTTTGGATAAACCAAATACTCATATAGTATAAAAAGGTACCACTTTGACAAGCAGGGTCAGTATACAAGTTTACAAACAGTCCAAAAGTAATTCTCTTTGCACAACAAAACTCACATTTAAATAGGTATGCGGCCAAGTCATTAACAAATGCTACGTCAAGGTATTTATATATTTAGGGGTGAAGCTGGTTATTCAGAGGTGAAGCTACTTTATATATTTATAAATCCATCAAACCTACAAAATATATTTGACTAATTACAAGCTGACAATATATCTTCAAGGTATTATGTAACATGTTGATTCTCTACCTCTCTTTATGTGCCCTCTCAATTTCAACATTTATAGATTGCATAATTTGTTTGATTTTGACATCATCATCATGAGATTTGCCTTTACTTGGGGCTCTCTCTCTCTCTCTCATAGACATGAAAGATGGCTAGACGATGGGTGTTTGTTTCTTTTGCCAAATGGTCATGGTCTTCCATCTTTGATGCATGACAGCAGCAGCAGTACACTACCTTTCCTTTCGGGTAATCATCCTCTTGCCCTTATTTTCTATCGATATCTCTCACATACTTCTCACCTGTGTAATTCCATGGACATTTTGAAAATTTAGACAATGTACGGACTAGTTTACTTGTTAATGTGCTGGTTAGTTATTACTAAATTACTCGGCATAATTACTAACTTTTATTCTGCTTGTGCTGTTTTCAGAGATGTGCTGGTAATGATCATTTGCACCTTAGGATCCGGTAGGTGCAAGAACTTGGTGATTGTTTTTGGTAGAATCATGTGACTAGACTTGAAGAGTTTTTTGGCAGCTTGGTTTTTGCCCAATTGTGCAGCTTGTGGATTTTGTATGACGGTTTTGTGTGCAGTAGCTTGTTGTGTTATGGAGATGCTCTTGTGCAACTTGTGTAGATTATGTATGATGGTTGTGTCCAGTTGTGGAGATGCTGTTTGTATAGCTTGTGTAGATTATGTATGACGGTTTTGTTTGCAGTAGCTTGTGTTGTGAAGATGCAGTAGTGTAGCTTGTGTAGATGATGTATAGCATGTGTGCATCCACATGGGAGTGTTGTGGAGACCCTGCTTTGTAGCTTGTGTAGATTATCTATTTTTCACTGTAGTGAAGAAGGTTACAGATTATGTATATGAACTTAATTCAGAGAATCTCATTGTTTATTTATAAAAATAATTAATACACAATTTCTGTGGGATTTGGCTCGTGAGATTGGCTATGTAGATCATGAGCGTCGTCTAGAGATTCTAAAGCTATACCAAGTTGCTTGGAACATATCACCCATTATCAAAAGCTCGGTTATACTCTAAAGCTTATCCATCCCTGGAGAACTGCTTTTGATTGTTCCCATCCTCTCCAATATTTCACCTCAAGCTGCTTAGAATATGTTTTTTCTTAGGCTTATTCTTTTTTGGGTTTGCTAGTTTGTAGTGAATATAAACCATAAAGAACAAAAAACCAACTTAACCATAACTTAAACGTTCACTATACCTTTTGTACATCATAACCACAACAGCCTGCAAATTCACACCTAATCAAGCTCAACACAATTCATTTATACATAAAATAATGACCACCTCAATGGCCAAGTGCTTTGCAAAAAACAAAGGGGGAGTATCATTACATTGATCCATACAAAAACTATCGAGAAAATACCTAACTATTTACATGTGCCCTATATCTTATTCAAACTAAATAGAAACTATTACAATGAATTCAACCCAGTATAAACACAATAATATTCGTGCATTTCTATTCTCGAACCTCCGCAAATTTTGTTCAACCTCAACCTTGTGAACATTTGTCTCTTTCTCTCTCTTAGTTTATCTTCCCTTTTCCAAGCTTCATACTCATAATACGCCATCCTCCCTCTTCCAAACTGCATTCTCTCTTCTCAGAATGTTATCCTCTATCAATTGGAGTATCCGCTCATATGAAAAATTCATATCTTACTTCTCCCTGCACACTATTCGAACATTTCACATGAGAAAATAGACTCCATAAATTGAAAAGCAATACAAAAGAAAATGTTATGAGGAGCTAATTTTAATGAGCCCAAGTATGAATAAGATTTTATTATTTTTCTTTTTATAAGTTTATAAATTAATCAGAATTAAGGAGTTTATGATCAGTGTATCACCTATAAAATATATTAGGAACACTTGCTACCTGTATCAAAGGAAAAGATGTGGAAAAGCTAACTCTATGATGATCTTAATTGTATAGATCATGCCCTTCCATTTGATGCTAGTTATTAACTAAAGTGATTAAAGAGTACTCTTATTCCTTTGATTTTGGTGTAGATGGTTCAAATCGTTAGAATCGACTGGGCATTGGTTTATGATTAATGAGCCATTCCCAGCACAAAAAACAAAAGAAAAAAAATGATGAAAAGATTGGTTTATGGTCCGTAACAATTAAATATATCAACTAGCTATTGGAGCTCATTAAAATGAAATGAAAAACATGTGAAACAAACGAAGTCACAAACCCAACATGACCCATAAATGTTTGATGACCAGTGCTTTGAAGTCTCAAGTAGGTGCACTGACAATTATGGTTATGGGCATTGTGAGTCTGCGATTTTATCGAAACAGATCCACCTCAACTTCATCAAACTCTCTCCAGCACCACTTTAACTAACTTGTGTATATCCCCCACCAAAAACTTTTCAAAGAATAAAACCATAAAACCTAGTTTGATTCTTATAAGGGCTACACAATGTCCATTTAGCTTGGTAATTCCATCAAACAATTGAAGGGCACAAAGTAAAATTCAAAAATTCATGCAAAAGTTTACAGAAAACAATCTCCATACAAAAATTACACACAATCACATACTCCAATCATGCCTCACCAACAAAAAATCAGTGTATACCATAGAAACTAGTTTACCCCGTCATTATACTGGAGAACCAAAAACCAGGTTTCGGTCAAAAACTTACTGTGGCGTGGCCACAGATCTGGTCCCTGGATGCAGGCACGGTCTCTCTTCGACGTCGACTTGAGTTTGCAAGGGAAAACTTTGCCTTAGAATCACAGAGAGGAGCACGAGAGAAAGTGAGAGAGGAATACGAGAGAGAGAGAGAGAGAGAGAGAGAGAGAGAGAGAGAGAGAGAGAGAGGGGCATAGGAGATGAAGGGTTTCAGTGATGAAATCGAGCATGAGGAGAGGCTATAGCTTGTTTCAATGGAGGAAATTAAAATCGGGATCGAGGATTTTCTTCAAAGCTGAACCGTGATGTGGCGCCAGACCGGATTCGCCACATCCCGTGTGCGGTGTAGGAAATTTAAACCGTATGTTAAGTAGAGTTTCTCTAATGTTTAATGGTAATTAAAAAATAATAATTATTTTAATCACAAATAGATTACTTAAAAATAATCTTATAAATTGATGTTATTTGATATAATTTATCATATTATAAATTTATTTTTATTATAAAATAGATTTAATAAATTAAATGAAATTACGTTAATTTGTAAAATTATTTTTATATAATTTTTGTATAGAAGAAGAAATATTCTTAGAAAATTGTGTAGTCAGTTGGCCCATTCTACGTTTGAATTAAGAATAATGATAACTACCAAATATTTTTTGCAATATTTTTATAATTATATTTTAAAATAAGAGTTTTTTTATAATATAATGTTATTTTATAAAATATTTCTCAGTTTAAAATATAATTTTATAAAATATTATAAAAAGTATTGTGTATTTATTATATTCTTTTAATTATTAGGTGGATAGATTATTTTAGGACAGTATTTCTTAATTTTTTTTGTTTAATTTGACTGCAATGTAGAGAAGTAACCGTATGGAACGTAAGCTCGAGGAAGATCAAGAGGGACGGGAAGGATGCAACAGTACCGTAGTACGCCTCGTGATATTCATTGTTTTTTTGAGTAAATTTAGATAAGATGACGTCAAGATTCAGACAAAATAAGGTTGTCAAAGGGAAGAAGATGTCTGCATTGCAACATGTCAAGGCTAATGGATTTCGTAACGTAAGAAAAGTTTGAAATACCAATACCTAACTCTTTGAAACTGGAGACATTATTTTCTTACGTGGAAATTAAAGGCTTGTTAGAATAAAAATAAAATAAAAATATATTTTATTAAATTTTGAAAAATGAGACAGATAAATTTAAATTAAAATATTATAAAATTAAAATATTATTTTTATTTTGAAATTTAAAAAAATTGTATTATTTTTTGTGTTTTATTTTAAATATTAGAAAAGTTGAAATGATAAAGTAATGACTAAATAAAAAAACTAAAAATTAAAAAATATTTATATTTTAGTGATATTTGAAAATAAAATTATAAGAAATTTTGAGATAAAATAATTAGATGAGAAAAAATCATCTCATTTTCCCAACAAGTCGGACAACTCCTAAAGTATAAACTATGAAAAATTATTCTCATCATTCTCATACAGTGCACACACCACACACCATGCATAAATTTTTTTATTTTTTTCTCTTATCAAATATGCGGTATATGAATAATGAGTAGAAAATCAATTAGTTTAGAAAGAATAAAATTAATAACATTTTTAAAAATTAAAAAAAAAAAGTGATGTATGAAAATGACGAGTAGCAAAATTCTGGTGGTTCAATATATTTATTAAGAATTGTAACTTAGAAAAATAATAATAATGATTTTACTTTTTTTTCCCTTTAATTTTGAGTCTTGAATGTTATTTGCATTTTCTTGAGGCTCTAGGTAATTTTCCGTCACTTTTTTTCTTTTTTCTTCTTCTTCTTCTTTTTCTTTTTTTTATTTATTTTTATTTTATTTTATTTTGTGTAACACCTATCTCGTTCTCTTCCTCAATTATTGTCTTTATTGGTTTCACTTTCTAAACTTTTGAGGATGAACTCTAACATCTCTAAATCTGCTACTAGATGATAAATAAAATCAACAATTCACTTTCTATTGTCTTTTCAATTTTATACTCTACATAATTAAGATTTTATACTCGATATAATTGAAGGAAAAAAAATTACGAGTGTGATTTATTATTGAAAATATGACCATTTAAAATCAAATATAAAAAAATATTAAATATATAATATTGTATTATTATAGAGAAGATGATGGCTGATCCAATATGATGGTTTACAAAAAATACTTGTAATGGGGAATTTTTGTCAGGGCCTAAAACCCATCATACTGCTCTAAATTTATTATTTCACCAAGCCAAATGAGCTCCAGGACTACCGGCCCAAGTCCGAAAGGGCTCCCATTAGTAGCCCGGGGCGGGTCCTACACTCGTGCGGGTTGGGCGGGCTCCAGACCTGTGTGAGTCAGAGGTAATAATCAATATTGAGATGAAACATTGTAAAAGGGCGCGAGAAACCATAATCGAAGAAAATGGAAGAGACAGCTTCCGACAATTCTGCCAAAGACCCAAACTGCATTAAATGACTGACACCAAATAAACCATGCGGCATTAAATGTAGTATGGCGGTGGAGACTCTACGGAGAGGCGTCCCTCTGCCCCAGAATACAAGACTTGGCTCGTCTAACCTGGAGGACCCAATATAAAAGGTCGTCCAGAATTGTGAGGTAAAGGGGAACGAATTTAAGCCTATTGTCAATTATACACAACTGTTATCTTATTTTTTAAAACATTTTTATCTCTTCTCCATACTAACTTTGGCATCGGAGGTTCATTGGGCCACTATAGGGCCACCCCTTTCCTGACTCAAGACCCGCCACGAGTGAAGACTCGCACCGTTGAGTAACCCGGCTCAAGGATGTATGAAACACGACGTTAACAAGTATTATTATCATGTTCTTACAACATGATGATTTGTATCTTATTAGTAAATGATAATGAATTAGATTTTGGAGTTTGGCTTACATTTTATTAAAAATTTTGTTAAATGAAGGGGGCGCCCACACGGCAGACCCCCCTTTATTGGCATACGTTGTAACGCATGGCTTTAACGTTACACAGTCTGTAAACGCATGGCTTTAAGCCATGTGTTTTCAGCGTATTGAAGGCTGGCCTTTAAGGCCAGCCGTGTAGGGGGGCTATATATAGCCCCCCTCCTTTTGGTTCTGGGAACTAATTAAAAATAGTAAAAATCTCTCTCTCATTTGTTCTCTCTTGAAATAGTTTTTAGGCTGTGGATTTGTTAAGTGTTACTCTAGTTTTTTAACTATGTAGTACACTTTACCGCTAAGAGAAAACGCTTGTTTTTTGTTGCGCTGGAGAAACTTGTGGAGCATTTCTTTAAGCTGAGCCTGAGTTAATTTTCGCTGCAATTTTTCCTAACATTGGTATCAGAGCCAGGTTAATTGCTTCCAGTTTTTTATATGCATATAAATTGAATATGTGTTTTCTATAACACTGCTCACGAGCTTGCGTTGTGTTTTTTTTTTATATAAACTCCATCATTTTTTTTAGTCCCGTTAAAAAAAAAAAAAAAAAAAAAAGAATCACGGAGGTGCAGCGCGCACCACAGAGGTGCTGCGCGACCACTGCTGGGCAGTGGTGTAGCCCTCAGTTTTTTCTTTTTTCTTTTTTCTTGCCACATGCGGGTACTGTTCCAGTACCCATCTCGAAAAAGTTTTTCTGCCGCATGGGGTACTGTTCACGTGAACAGTACCCATCTCGAAAAAAAATTCCTGCCGCATGGGATACTGTTCATGAACAGTCATATGGAGGAAGATGATGACTTAAAACTCATCTGTTCTTTTTGTTTTGTTTATGATGGACCTGGGCCGAAAGGCCCAATTGTTTTTCCTCTAAATAAAATGGGCTGGGCCTTGGTCGGCCCATTTTGTTTTCCTGTTTAAAAAAAAAAAAAAAAGGGAGGGGCATTTAGCTGGGCTTTTTTCGGCCCAGTATTTTTTTTTAAACTAAGCCCATTTTATTTAAAGGAAATAAAACTATAAAATGGCACAATGGGTTTTTTGAACCCAAGACCATCTACTAAACTAAGGAGATGAGCGCACCATTGGGCTGCGAATATTCTTTGGTTTAGGTGGGGTTTTTTTTTTATAATAAAAATAAATAAAATTGCATGAATAAATATATGCTTAGATATATTGATATATTACATGTGATCTTTTGTTTAATGTTTTAGATTAAATATGAGAACATGTGAATATTTAGTTATATTCATGCTATTTTTTTTTTCCATAATGTTATATTACATGTGATCTTTTATTTAATTTTTATTAAATGTGATAACATGTATGTGTGAATTGAACATGTGGAAATGTGATTATTTTATCATCTATGAATGTTAGACTTGAATGTTTAGACATTAGTCTTTATTTCTTTTAGTGATAAAATAGAAAATCCCACTAAGTAGTATTAGTTAGAATTGTCGGTGTGAATGATAGGCTGAAAGAATTGCAGTGACCCCAGTAAGAACTGTAAATGCACTGTATAGCCAAAAGACCGTGGTGACCCCAGTAAGAACTGTAAATGCACTGCATAACCAAAAAGACTACAGTGGCCCCAGTAAGAACTGTAAATGCACTGATGGAACAAGAAAAATGGACTGTAATGGTCTCATATGAACCATCTTTGTAGACTGGCCCAACAGGTTGCTGTAGTCTGGCTGTCTTTGTAGACTGGCCCAACAGGTTGCTATGGTCTGGGTAGCTGTCCTTGTAGACTGGCCCAAGAGGTTACTGCGGTTTTAATAGGTTATGTCTTTACATATGACTAGGACTAGGAGACTACTTAAGATAGTGGGAGTATGGTTGAGATTTATGATGATAAATTCTCCCATATTCGTTTTTTAAAATTTGCGCGGGAATTGAGCTAGAAATATAATAATTGGATATTGTGACGCAAGAGATGATTCTGAAACCTAGCGATTTTCGATCTTACGACATATCTAAATTATTCTTTTTCTATCTTGAAAGGACGCGGCAGATTTCTTAGGTGTGTGTATAATATCCTTTCTTTGCGTATTATAGTGATATGGCATCCAAGACTATAGTTGCCGACTTAAACAATGGGGAGAAATTAGATGGGGAAAACTATGACATAGGCATTGCAAGATCCAATATGTCTTAGATGAGTAAGAGGTCTTCGAGGCCTTGTCTCATACCCTTACTATGCCTGCGGAAGGGAACTCAGAACAACACAAGATAGATCAACAAGCCTATACTGAATGGGCTAAGAAAAATCGGTGCGCGCGCATAATAATGTTAAGCAGCATACACAATGATCTAATGTGTGAGTTCGAGGTCTATGACACTGCCCAAAGCATGTGGGACGCTTTAAAATTGAAGTTTGGTGGAACTTCAGCCACTAGGTTGCGTGGATTAACCATGAGGTTCGACTCCTATAAGATGCGCTCTGACCACACGATGAAGCAGCATCTTAGGGCTATGTCAACTATGATCCGCGAACTTAAGTCGGCAAGAAACAACCTGACAGATGAACAGCAAATCCAGGCAGTGATAAGGTCACTACCAAATTCTTGGGAGAATATGAGCTAGAACCTGACGCATAACGAGAACATCAAAGACTTTGATGATGTCTCGCGTCACTTGGAATTGGAGGCTGAGCGCCTAGAGGCTGCTAAGCCCAATCATACGGCCTATGTGGCTAATGCTGGTTCGCGCAAGGCATCAAGGCCTAAGCGCAAGAAGTCCAAGATTGGAGTAGCTGCTGGACAAATTAAAAAAGTGTCAGGAACTTCTCAGCGCACCAAGAGGGGCAAGCGCGGGAAGAACAAGTCAAAATTAGAGTGTTTCAACTGTGGAAAGACTGGCCACTTCGCTCGTGACTGCACTGAGCCGAAGAAGGTACACTCTGACTTTTCTCGCATTGTTTTTGTAACTAGCCATGTGATGGTTGCTGACTCCTATCCTTTGTGGATTGTTGATTCAGGAGCGATTGAGCACATAGCGCGAGATAGAGTCGGATTTGTGGAGTATCGCCGGATTCCAACTGGGAGCCGTGATATCAAGGTGGGGAATGGAGCTAGCGTGGAGGTACTAGGACTTGGTACCTACAAGATGGACTTACGGGATGGCCGCACTATTTTTCTCCACAATGTGCTATACGCTCCCGAGATCCGACGAAACTTACTTTCAGTTGTTACTCTATTAAAACTTGGCTTTTGGATTGTTTTTGAAAACAATTATGTTTCCTTTTATTTGGGCCATGTGTTTTATGGCAAAGCTTTTCTGCAAGACGGTTTTATGATATTGGATTTGGTTTATTCTAATATAAATGAATCTATTGTTTTTCTTTTTTCATCTGTTGATAATTTGGATTCACGTACATGGCATGCTAGGCTTGGCCATATAGGACAAGATAGAATGACTCGGTTAGCTAGAGAAGGCCTAATAGGCAATCTCGCTAAGGTCATCTTGCCCACATGTGAACATTGTCTAATGGGAAAAGCTAAGAGAAAACCATTTGGAAAAGCCACTAGGGCATCTTTTCCACTGCAATTAGTTCACTCAGACATCTGTGGTCCAATGAGTGTGAGGATAAGACACGGAGGTGTCTACTTCATCACTTTTATAGATGATTTTTCACGTTACGGTCATGTCTACTTAATCTCCCATAAGTCTGAAGCATTGGAATGCTTTAGACAATATCTAAAAATGGTTGAGAATCAGTTAGACAAGAGTTTAAAAACTCTAAGAACTGACCGAGGACGAGAATATCTCTCTGAGCAATTTAAAAGGCTCTGTGATGAAAAAGGAATCAAAAGACAGTTAACGATGCCAAGTACGCCGCAGCAAAATGGCGTGGCGGAAATGAGAAATCGAATACTGCTTGAGATGGTTAGGTCAATGATGGCGCAAGCAAACCTACCAATTTCTTTTTGGGGGGATGCACTTTTGACTGCTGCCTACATTCTTAACCGAGTGCCCTCCAAATCAGTAACTTCCACCCCATATGAACTATGGACCGGCGAGAAACCCAATTTGAGTAACTTGCGGCCATGGGGTTCAACGAGTTTTGTTCATGATCTTTCTCATAAGTATGGGAAATTAGGCCCTAGAAGGAAGAAGTGTATCTTTATAAGGTACTCAGAACACTCTAAAGGGTATGTGTTAATAGGTGAACAAACTGATTGAAGTGTAACTGAGATTGAATCACGAGATGTGAACTTCATTGAAAATGAATTTCCAAGTAGAGGTGAGGTTGATAGGAGTTCAGAACTTCATGAGATTATGGAACAAGAGGAAAATGCTCCAAGTAATTTAGTTGAGAATGAGGAAGAAATTCTTCAAGCTCCTACAAATAAGGAATTAAATCCGAGTGAGAGCACACCACTTGTCAATCAATCACAACAACCTCAGCCGCGTAGAAGCACACGTGAAAGTATTCCCCGTCGTCGTTTTGAGATTGAAGGGGAAGCTTTTATGGTAGCTCCGCATGATGATGATGAGCCTAGGACAATTCATGAGACTCTCTCATCTTCTACTAAAGATGAGTGGATGAAAGCTCTTAATGATGAAATTGAGTCTATGAAAACTAACCAGGTCTGGGATCTGGTTGATCTACCGACAGGGCGTAAGACTATTGGGAACAAATGGGTTCTTAAAGTCAAACGCAAGTCGGATGGATCGATAGATAAGTACAAAGCTCGCTTAGTAGCGAAAGGATATACCCAACAGGAGGGTATAGACTATGAGGAAACTTTTTCACCAGTGGTGAGGTTTGCTTCAATTCGCCTGATTCTAGCTATAGTAGCAAACATGGATTTGGAACTCTACTAAATGGATATTAAGACAGCATTTCTCAATGGAGAACTAGATGAGGAGATCTATATGAATCAACCAACGGGTTTTGTGGTCAAAGGTCAAGAGCACAAAGTGTGCAAGCTCAAACGATCTATATATGGTCTAAAACAATCATCTAGGCAATGGTACCTCAGATTCCATTGAGCCGTTCTTTCGAATGGGTTTACGATGATCACAGAGGACCATTGTATTTATGTCAAAAGATCCAAGAAGAGTTTCATTATATTGTCATTATATGTCGACGACATACTACTAGCTGGAAATGATAAAGGGTTGATAGTCGCCACAAAAGAGTGGTTATCCTTCAATTTTGAGATGAAGGATATGGGTGAGGCAGAATACATTCTGGGAGTTAAGATCTACAGTGATTGCTCAAAGAGAATATTGTGTTTGTCCCAACAGACTTACATAAAGAAAGTTCTCGAACACTTCCTAATGAGTGAATGTAAACCTATTGACACCCCTGTCACAAAAAGCGAGAACTTATCTAAAGAGTTGTATCCTAAGACTCAAAGAGAAAAGGAAAAGATGGCCCGTGTCCCTTATGCTAATGCTGTGGGTAGTCTGATGTACGCAATGATGTGTACTCGGCCTGACATATGCTATGCAGTTGGCTTAGTAAGTAGATTCCAATCTAACCCCGGACTGGCTCACTGGAAAGCAGTCAAGAGGATTATGCCATATCTGAAGGGAACTGCAGACTATGTGCTATGCTATCAAGGTTCAGATTTGCAGCTAAGAGGTTACAGCGATGCCGACTGGGGCAGTGACCTAGATGAGCGTAAATCAACCACTGGGTATGTCTTTCTGCTCAACAATGGCGCCATTACATGGAGCAGCAAGAAACAACCTTGTATAGCTTTATCCACCATGGAGGCAGAATACATAGCTTGTTCTGTAGCAGTTCAAGAAGCTGTTTGGTTACGAAGGTTCCTCAAGCATTTAGATATTGGCACGGATACTTCAGAGCCTGTGACAATATTTTGCGATAGCACGGCTGCTCTTGCATATGCTAAGGACTCTAAGTACCATGGAAGAACCAAACACACAGATATCAGATATCACTACATCAGAGACATGGTAGCGCAAAAGGAAGTGGTTCTGAAACACCTCTCTACAAGTCGCATGGTTGCTGATCCCTTAACGAAGCCCATAGCAAGAAATGTCTTTGAGGCTCATGTTAGGAATGTAGGACTGCGTAAACTGTAAATGTTTTTTGTGTTTCAAATGACATTATGATGTAACCTTTCTTTTGGGATATTAATATAATATGATTCAGTTATTGTCTTTATCGTATTGTCTTTCTAATTCACACACAAGATATGTCAACAGGCTTAGATCGGCTCACTCACACGAGCGATCGCCTCTAGCGCTTGAGAAGCGAGTAGATATGAGACATTGTGTTCTAAGATACTTGTCCAAATGGATAAGTTAGTTGACACAAAGATATGTCGGTTTTAGTGGGAGCTAAGATCAGGTCCAATGAGAGGACTATGCATGGGTTACCCCACAACCTATGTAGCTTGTGGTTAGCCAGATGTGAGATCCTCTTTGACGCCTTGGAGGCGAGCAAATAGAGGAACTCGGGTTAGACGCTTAAGGAGCGGCTAGACTAAGATCTGTACGGTGTTGATATAGACATATGCTCTTTAAGAAAGAGAAATCCACCGTAGCATGTGTTTCATACTACATGTGCTTATTCGACCAAATGAGTAAGTGAGTAAATGGTTCCCCTCTTTATCACTGTGTGAGTCTCATTTTTTTTTCAAGTGTCCTTTACTTTTGACTATGTCACGAGATGGAGGTTGTAATGTCTGCTACTTTGGCATGTTGTCTATGACCATAATTAATACGGTCTAAAGAGGCATTGTTGGGAAAGCGGTTCGACCAAAGTTAAATGATATGAGTGCAAAGGGAAGATTATTCGATATCGCATCTTCGATAGTGTTTGCTGAAGTCAAACTATGACGCTACATACTGGTAGCGACTAAGGTTGTGAACATATTGAAATGATTTGGAGTTAGTCAAGCATTGTTCTGAGTTTTCTGAACTCAAGAGGGTTTCGAAAATGCTTGATCTGATGCGATCGAATGAATCTAGGACATGACCAGACACTTTAGGGATGTTACTATGCTAGTCTTCTCTAGGAGAGATTTAGTGTATGTACTCCCACCTTTCTAAAGATATGCTTGGTGGTCGCACGACCTATTTACTTGTATGAACAAGATTGAGAACATTAGAGAGATGCAGACCTAGGGTCATGCCCGCTGTGTGCGAGTGGGAGATGTTAAATGAAGGGGGCGCCCACACAGGCAGACCCCCCTTTATTGGCATACGTTGTAACGCATGCGTTACACAGTCTATAAACGCATGGCTTAAAGCCATGCGTTTTCAGCGTATTGAAGGTTGGCCTTTAAGGCCAGCCGTGTAGGGGGGCTATATATAGCCCCCCTCCTTTTGGTTCTGGGAACTAATTAAAAATAGTAAAAATCTCTCTCTCATTTGTTCTCTCTTGAAATAGTTTTTAGGCTGTAGATTTGTTATGTGTTATTCTAGTTTTTTAACTATGTAGTACACTTTACCACTAAGAGAAAACGCTTGTTTTTTGTCGCGCTGGAGAAACTTGTGAAGCATTTCTTTAAGCTGAGCTTAAGGTAATTTTCGCTGCAATTTTTCTTAACAATTTTATTGGATACATTTTGTTTGAAAAATGAACAGATAATATTTCTTTACACGAAAAAGTAAGTTGATTTTTTCATCAATCTTTTAATCTTATCTATCTATTTTCCAACACGATGTAACAAATGAATTTTTAAGAGGATGTAAGCCAAATTTCATAAATTACATGTTTGTTCAGTTTATTTGGATTTATATCATATTCTGATTACGTACTATAAAAAAAAGCACCTTCTTATTAAAATTAGTCAATAAACTTATAATTTAAGCTCTTTTATATATTATTTAAAATCATCATGGATGGTCTCTGTGTCCCAATTGATATTTTATTGAGTAACGAATATGTGTGGTGTAACAGCCCGCTAAGATTATCAGTTTTGGATTCTTTCCCGACAGCAATCACATCTCTCTCGTCTTTACCCTCATCTGGAATCACGCGTATAGATTATCTTTTCCGTAAATCACGTAATTTGTTCTTCACCGACAGCTGTAAAATCATGAACAGTTTTATCCTAAGCGTTGTACCTCGATGGCGTTTTCCGGATCTTATCCATCGAATTTCAAAGTATTAGATAAGCTTGTTTTTAAAGTAGCACAATTATAATAATTTAATGAGCTCTGAAAATATTATAATTGTGGATAATTATTTAGATTAAATATTTTAATTGTTTTAAGATATTAAGAGGTTTAATTTTACGTTGAAAATTCTTATTTAAATTTAAGTGTTTTATGCACTTTGATTAATTAATGATACTTTATCATTTTATATAATGATGAAGAAAATATTATTTTATAAACCTTAGTTTATAAAATAATATTCTATCTTAATTCTTCTCAGTGTAGTAATTAAGTGTTTTATTAATTTAAATGATTTTATCCTCTTCGATTAATTAACGGTACTTTATCATTTAATATAATGATGAAGAAATATTATTTTATAAATTTTAGTTTATAAAATAATATTCTACCTTAATTCATCGTAGTGTTTTATTTAAAGTGTTTTATTTAAAATAAAACATTTAAGCGTTTTTAATCAGTGTTTTAACTCACTGTTGGTTTATTTGAGGATCCCGAAATGTAGAATTGAAGCGATATACTCTGGCCCTACCTTTTTTCTCTTCACTTTTTCTCTTTTTCTTTTTATTTTCTTTTTCTCTCCCTCTCTCTCTCTTGGTCGACGGAATGAAGGAAGCCACCATGGCCGTTCGGTTTCAAGGTCCCAGCCGGCGCCACCTCCGGCCGCCGGACCCCACCTCCCACTCCGGCCTCATCCTCTCCCTCCGGCGAGCACAACCACGCCGGTGGTGTGCTAAACCGGCCACTACTTCTCTCTCTTTCTCTCTTCAAAGTTATGGGTCTCTAGGGGTTTTTCTCATTTTTGGACCACCATACACGGCCAAATCAACCACCAAGCACCACCATTGGACTCACCTCATCAAGGGCTTCCTCCCCATGTCTTTCTTTTTCCCAAACTCTCACTTTTCTCATATGGGTTTCTTAAAAACACCCGTTCGGTTTCACCACCGTGCGCCGCCGTACACGGCCACCCGTGGTGTTTCACCACCACCATCTTGTTCCTCTCATCCTCATGAACCTCCCCAAGAAATTTCATGACCAACGGAGCTTCGTAGAGCCCTCACTCTCCTACACTCTCCAAGGCCGAAAATGGATTCAAACGGCCGATCCGCCGCCGTTAGCCACCGTCCGACCACCACCTCGCTACCACAGCTCCACCACATGTTCATCTACCTATCCCTAGCTTGCCATGAAGTTCTATGAAATTTCGCTACCTCGCGTTTCCGCTCACCGTTCGGATTTACTGTTCACAGCGTGATGTCGCCGTGTTCCGCCACCTTTGACCATCACAAGGCGACCATGAGCCTTCCAAGGCCACGCTTAGCTTTTCTCGGTTCCAAACTACCACTTTATGTGGTGGACAGCCACCGTGCGCGGTGTTACCGCCACGTACGTTCCTCCGACGCATGTTCGTGACGAACAACGAGCGACGCACGGGTTATCCCGTCGATGGTATAACCTTCTATCTCTAGTTATTTTACGTTTAAAATAGTTAGTTGGTTGGTTTATGGATTGTGTAGTTGTATTTGTGGAGTTCGTTGCGTAGTTGTGAAGCGAAGTGTGGTTGTGAAGTGTTGAGTTTGATTGTGTATTTTGTGGACTGTGCTGTGAAGTATAGGCGTGAGATGGATGCCGTAGATGTGATACGGCGGGTTGTGTGAAGAGAATACGCGTGTAGCGTATTCTGTGTAATGCAGCGACGCGCCGCGCGACGTGCGCTGTAGTGATGTGTGTCGTAGAAGGAAGGGAGTACGCATGTAGTGTACTCCGTGTTGTATGGCGATGCATCGTGTGATGTGCATCGTGTTGATGAGTGTTGTAGCGAAGGAAGTACGCGTAGCGCGTACTCCGTGTCGCGTAGCGATGCACCGTGAGACGTGTATCGCAGTGATGGGTTTTGTAGTGTGAATGGAAGAGAGTTCACGTGAGTGTACTCTGTACTAGGTCGTGATACACCGGATGGCGTGTCACGAAGGGTTGGATGGCGTAGCAGAGAAGTGTGGAGCGTATGGTGTAGTGTTGGGAAACTGTATGACAGTGTCCCGAAACAGTGATGATATGGATTATAGTCCGGGGTGACTGGTGTCATCTTGTGGTTGACTATGGCTAAGAGTATATGGATTGAGAAAGGAATTGTTTGTTTGGTTATTATTGATAATTTTAATGAACTTGTTTTAGTGCAAAGGCTTTCTGAAGTCAAATTATCTCTTCAGAGTATAGTGAAACCTCAAGTTGCCGTGGTGTTGCAAGTGCTCACAATATGGCAATTGAGTTCAGAATTGAAAATCTTAAGGACTTGAGTGTTCCTCTTCCAGCTGTTGTGCAGTTCCTCGTGTTTCGCCTCTATTCTCATAGAACGCGACGATCGAGGTAAGTTAGCCTCTAACTTACTATCAGTTTATTGTGTATGTGTGATGGGTAAGGGAACTACAATTTATGTATGTATGTTATCGTATATGCCATGTCATGCTATGTCATTACATGTTTATCTGTTAAGTATGATTTAATCTCTCATGAATATTTATCTGTTACACAATCTTTTCTGTCATACAATGTTGTATGTTATAAGTATGCCATGTTAAGTATGCCATATGATACATGTATGCCATTAAATGTTTATGATTAAATCATATTGTGCCATTTACAAGCATACGCCATGTTAGAAAAGTATATGATATTAAATAATATCTCATGCATTAAGAAAGATAAGACATGTTATGTTACGTATAATACGTGGGGCCACAACAACTGTGGAGTACGTATTATATTTTATGTTACGTATAATACGTGGGGCCACAACAACTGTGGAGTACGTATTATATTTTATGTTACGTATAATCGTGGGGCCACAACAACTGTGGAGTACGTATTATATTTTATGTTACTTATAATGCGTGGGGCCACAACAACTGTGGAGTACGTATTATATTTTATGTTACGTATAATGCGTGGGGCCACAACAACTGTGGAGTACGTATTATATTTTATGTTACTTATAATGCGTGGGGCCACAACAACTGTGGAGTACGTATTATATTTTATGTTACTTATAATGCGTGGGGCCACAACAACTGTGGAGTACGTATTATATTTTATGTTACTTATAATGCGTGGGGCCACAACAACTGTGGAGTACGTATTATATTTTATGTTACTTATAATGCGTGGGGCCACAACAACTGTGGAGTACGTATTATATTTATGTTACTTATAATGCGTGGGGCCACAACAACTGTGGAGTACGTATTATATTTATGTTACATGAAGTATGGGGCCACAACAACTGTGGAGCATACACTACATGAGACACAGCAATTGTGACATGTAGAATACGTGGGGCCACAACAACTGTGGAGTACGTATTATATTTTATGTTATGTGTATTCATGGGGCCACAACAACTGTGGAGCATGAAGTATGGGGCCACAACAACTGTGGAGCATACACTACATGAGACACAGCAATTGTGACATGTAGAATACGTGGGGCCACAACAACTGTGGAGTACGTATTAACGCACGTTATTAATCAAGACAATTGAATAAGATTCCAAGTTTATGTTAAGTCCAGTTTCAGATCAAATACATGATAAGTCAAGTTTTAGATCAAGTCCATGTTATGTTATACTCACGTACATGTTATGTTCAAGTTTATGTTATTTTCAAGTTCTTATTTATGTTATGCAGGTTTACGTTCATGCTATATTTCAAGTCCATGTTATGTTTCACGTTCATGTTATGTTGTTTGTTCATGTTATGTTTTAAGCTTAAGTTCATGCCATGTTAAGTCAAGTTCAGTTCACGCTTAAGTTCTGGTTAAGTCATGCTATATGTCAAGTTATACTATGTTTATGTATGACTATAATTATGCATTTATGCTTTTACTGCCATGCATGCATTTTTAACCTGTGTGTGAGTTTTATGTTAACTTACTGAGATTTGTAATCAAATCTCACTGTGGTAGTCCCAACTACCATTCCCCCCGAATGGTAGATCTTGTTACAGGACCCAAAGGAGAATTGGAATCTGACCAACTGAATACGGTCGACTAGGCCACGGTGCGATGTTGATGATGGTATAGTATTTAACTTAGGTTAATACTTGTACTTTTGGAGTTGTATCTCAAGTATTCTTTTGATCACAACCATTTTGGACTAGTGTGATGATCACGGCTTTTTAGTATGCCTTTATGTATGAATTATGTTTCAAGTATTTGGGATATATTTAGTTTGGTGCATAGTATTGCTAAAGAAAAAGATTATCCGCTGCGAATATTGCATAATCTAGATGCATGTTAGGAACATTGCATCTTATATGTCATGAACGGGGGCAGGTAACCTTGTGTTGCATGTCTCGACGCTTCAAATGTCCGTTCAATCCCAAGCGAAATTTGGGGGCGCCACATGTGGTGTACGAGATTTGAAAATTTCATACTCTTTATAATAATTTTAATAAAAAAATAATTATATTATCAGCTATATTTTTAAGTATAAGCCACAATTTATTACCAATGATACCAAAGTTAATTTTTATAATAAAAAAAAATGTTTGACTGAAGCAGTGCTCGCGATGACAATTTTCTTCCTATTTGATTGATTTTTTTAATATAAATTTTAAATAAATAAATTTTATTTTATAAAAATAAATTCAAAATTTTTTAAAAATAATTTTATAATATATTATATTAAATAATATTAATTTATGAATTTAATTTTATAAAATGTTTAAATTGTTAAAGCATTTCTCCTTTCTTTATGTTTGATTGGGCAGTCTAGCAACCTGCCATATTTAACAGGACTGGATTATGCTCGCGTACTGACCAAACACTCCCCTGCTGTTCTTCTTCCTCGGCGGTCAGAGGTGGAGGAAGTGAGTGAGATGCAGCTTTTATCTGTGATCTCTGGCTACACGAGCTGCAACAATGGTGTCTATTCCCTCTCAGCACAGGTTTGTCTCTGTCGCTGTGTATCTCCTTGAATTTGTTATGAACATTGCACGTTGCTCAATATTGAAAATGTCGCGCAGGGAAATGTGAAGAAAGCAGCACAGAACCCAGTTCCGAAAAAGCAGCATCAGTTGAAGTATTTCAAGAGCTTGGTTCCACCTCTAATGGCTGCAATCGTTACCTTATCTCCACTCTGCAATACCCCAGGTAACCATCATACTATTCATGGCACGTGTTTGTCCCTCGAGGCCTCCCTTTTTACTAATAATTCAATGTCCCTTCTTTTCTCTCAAAATGCCTCAACGCCACATCTTCTGGAGTCTAGCCTCTCTAGTAAGATACCACCTTGTTTAATTTTGATTATTACCCACAATAATAAAATGCAAAAAATGATGCTGGAAGAAATATATATGAACTCCAACAATCCGAAGCAAGAAAAAATTAAAAAAAAAAATATAAGATTAGGCAAAGCCCCAGCAAAAACAGTAAAATAAAGCATACAAAATTCTTTTGATCGGTCTAAATAGCATACAAAATAGAATGTGTTAGTAAGTGTTAGTAAGGTAACGGATATCTTCTTTGGCTGGGAACTGATAAATTGTGTGAATTTAAGTTGTGTAACACACTGATAATGAGTTCTTGAATTCTTAGCCCCGAATTCTTGGTGGTGGTGGTGGATTTCAGAGAGACAGGCAAATGTCTGGGGGCTACGGAGTTTAGTACTTTCCGGCGGGAGACCCATTATGCCCTCTATTTTTTTGAAGCCCGTTTAGTATTTGATTATACTAGGAGTCTTTTATTCTTATCGAATATATAAGCCTCTTGGGCCTTGGCTATATGGCTTGTAAGGTATGTTCATTTGATCCTTAGTGAAGGAGAGTGAGACTCCCTTTTCCGAAGATTGTTGATATGACTCCAACAACTTGTTAGTGAGATGCCGTCATAAGCTTATAATCTATTTTCTTTACTACGGTTCTGCATCAATTATTCTAGTATCTGTTATTCTTTTACGTTACCGTTTTGCACTCCACCTGCTTGTTTGTGTGTCTGTGGAGCGATTTCAGCAGTTGCTTTGTTAAATAAATGTCAACCAATTAGATCCTTGCATATGACAGAATGGATTAAAATCTTGCAGCCAAGAATCAAGACTCAGGTAACCAAGATTACTTTGAGGCAGAGGGCTGCAGGGTCATTTTGTGTAACTATACATTTGTATAAATATGAGGCTCTATAACTTTGAGAAGTAATTTTTCTTTTGTAATACACGATACCAAGTACAGGAGAGATTAGAGAGAGTATATTTTCTGTAGAGAAGATTCTTCAAGAATCTGAAAGAGAGTGGAAGAGTGTTGTTGTAATCTCACAAGCTGTACTTTTCTGATCATGAATGAGAAAGACTCTAGATTGTTCCTGCCGTGGATGTAGATCATTAGGATTGAACCACGTAATTCTCTTGTGTTCTTTCTTATTCTTCAATTACTTTTTGTCTATTTTCCTACATGTTTCTTAGCAATCTTGGCAAAGAATTCTGTTTTTGACTGAAAGAAAATAGAATTTTTCAACATGCTTTTTATTAACTCATTGTTTTTTCGTGTCTCTGTGAAATTCACCCATAATTCAGATACTGAATTCTATGAATATAATCTGCAACACACATCTTGATAAGTGAACTTCCACGTACTGTATATAATATTGTTTTAGCAGCACTGCATATAATATTTTCTCATTGCATTTACTGCCCTCCATTGATAGGTTTATATGAAAGATGAAAGTATATGCATATGAATATGTATGTATGCATGTATGCACACATATTTGCATGTGGTTAGTTATTTTCACTGTTGATAATGATTACAGCTTTTCTTATAGGAAATTATTTAGACACTGTGCATGCCCTCTAAAGTCTAAACTGAAAAATTTACAAGCTTCTTTCCTCCATATCTTTCCATCTGTAGAACCAAGCATGTGCTACTTGCATTTTGGGACCTTTTTTTACCTTCTATTTTATCCAAACATAATAGCTTAGATTCCATCTTTTACTTGGTTTTTCAAAGCCTTCTTTCCTGGCGCAGTTTCACTTGGACAAACCATAGATGTGCAAAGAGGAGCTTCATTGTTTCGTCGAGCCTGCATTGGCTGTCATGTTGGAGGCGGAAATATAATCCAACCTGTGAGAATCCCTTTACTACTGCGATCCAAATAGTTATCCTTTTAAATCCATCGCTTCTTTAATTTTCTCTTGATCTTCCCAGGGTGCAACACTTTTTACAAAAGATCTTCAGAGGTAATCTTCCTTTTATGTAATGTCCACCCAAGAGTATATTCTCATTTTCCGCATGTCACTGTTATTTTGTATATCTGCCGTTACTGATTTGAAATTCCACATCTCACTGTCATTCTATATTACTGATTTTCCTGATTTCTAACTCTTTCATGAGTTCCCGCTTTTATTGGATCTACACTATCATTTTCATCATTTGATGTATCAGGGATGCACATAAAGTATTACGCTTTTGAAACCTTCAGGTGATATGCATGGTAGGAGCCATGCCTTTTAAGTTTATTATATTTATCTTGCAGCATGCATTCTTGTGAATAAAGTTGGCCAGAGATCTTGAGATTGGCTCATTATGTGATAGATTGCATGGTTTTTCATCTCAAGCTTGTAAATAAATTACTTTATTATCCATGATGCCTGGGTTTCTCAGCATCTATAAGCTTGGCCTAAGATCAGCATCTCTTGTTAATGCTCCCTGCTTGCATGCCTGAGAACAAGCATGCTTGCCTCAAGGTTGAGACATTATAATGTGGCTAACCATCACAATGAACATATTAGATCAGCCGTAGTAAATAAATCTTCTTGTTGCTTCTACAGAAATGGAGTAGAGGCAGAAGAGGAGATTTACAATGTGACATACTATGGCAAGGGAAGAATGCCAGTAAGTTTCATGCTGTTATTTAGTTCTCCTGCAATATTACTTCCTCAGATCTACTTGGTCAATGATAGAGTATCATATGGTTCTATGCAGGGCTTTGGTGAGAATTGCACGCCAAGGGGCCAATGCACATTTGGAGCCCGTTTGCAGGAAGAAGAGATCAAGCTTTTGGCCAAGTTTGTCAAGTTACAGGCTGATCAAGGATGGCCAAATATAGAAGAAAGTAGCGAAGATTGACCCCTGGAGGTAGAAGGTGCACCTCGTTTGTAAGCCGGCTAAACCTTTTGGGGAATGCTTCAGTCATTAGCTTACTTCATTGTATCCTACCAACTAGCTAGGTCAATATCTTATGTCATGAATCGGTTACCATCATTCAAAACTACTGCTTCTTGGCATTACCTGACAAAGAAACCTCTTTCTGTAGGTCCATATGCTCATTACTTGCATGCATTACTCAATCGATTCTTCTCATATAGAAGGCCTATGTGTACAGAGTTTCCCAATGTGGACTGAGATACTCATCATTTAATCTCAAGTCACAGTTGATCGAAAAATACTTTAGAGAGAGCTCCATTCTTCAATTTCTGGAGCTATGCTTTCTTATATATTTGGATTGATATACTTCATAAATTAACTGAGCTCGTTGTTGTAAGCCTTGTCGTGCTTGCTAATTGATATGCCTTCTAAAATCTCAAGCCATATCACTCAAATGCCAGGAATGCGTACTCGGCTTATAAGTCAATATTGCCTCCGTAGTGATAGCCTCCTTCACTAAACATTACCATGAAGAACATTGTCGATCGTATTCCTTATTCAAATTGCATAAAAAATAATAGATACGCTGTAGTTTAGGAAGGGAGCCGTTCTTGCTTTCTACCTTTTCTTTTCTTTTTTGTTTTTTTTGTTTTTTTTTTTATAAACTTACCTACAAAAAATCATGGGTTCCTTCTTCTTAATTCCATTTTTTCACCGATCAAAAGGGTCATAACTTAAGCAAGGGTGCCCCTACTAGGGGTGAATTATTGCAGATATAATAAGACCGGCTTGCATCATGAGTAAAAGCAGCCGCATGAATGCTGTGGTACCTAAAATATCACTTCCCATGTAAAGCTAGTTGGGAATATTGCCTTTGGCAATTTCCAACGTACAGAGTTCTGATGATAATAACTAATGATCTACCATACTGAAAGCCACAATAATTTTACCAACTCTTAAGTAATAACTCTTCATTTGCAAAAAAGAACTACTATATATACAAAAAAAATTATATAAAAGTAAACTCACAAATTGATATGGTTTCATGGGATCTGTTAGATCTACTTTACAATAAAAGTAACTTTACAATTTGACATATCACATCTAACCACATCAGTTTAGAGTTTACTTTTATATAATCATTTTGTAAATAAAGTATTTTCCTTTGCAAAAAAGAAACTCTTTTTTAGAACAGAATAATATTGTTACCATGGAATAAATAAATCTCCTTACTGTTTTTCTCCGCAGAATTTTTAGGATTCAATCCTACAGGGGATGCTGGTTCTATCTTCCGAATGAATGCATACCCTCTAACTAGCTAGTTCCCTTATTGAGGAGATGGAAACACCGGGATGCTTTGCTCATTCCTAAAGAAATTACTAGGATCAACGACGGTTTTTACACGAACTAGTCTCTTGAAGTTGTTCTTAAAATACTTCAAACCCCAAGTACTTGCTTGTGCATAGCTTGCATTGTTGTTATCGTTTTGCCCCAAGTCAAGATCCCTATAGTTCAGGTAGGCTAGCTGCTCTTGGAGACTTGGAAACATAAGGTGCCATGTGCGCATAAAGACTTCTCATCCACCCGATGTGTTGCCGTGTTTCATTGTCGGAATCCCAAGTGACTGAATATTGGATTTTATATAAATTTCCACTTCTGTGTGGGAAAGGCGTTTCTGAGTCAGAAATATCACTCATCTTTCCACCATAAGGTGTCAAGATCAGCAAGGATGTCTGTTCCTCCATTAGTCTTTGCCACAACCCTTCCAATCCAGCTTTCGAAATAGATTCCTTCACGTAGTCTGATTTTGCTTTGAAGAAACTCTTCGACTGTGGGCTTCTATCAAGCAAAACTCGCAAGGGACTCCTGATTGGGAAGCCAGCAAAATAAAGAACAGACTGTATCCAACTCATTTCAATGCAGTTGTTGCGCTCCAAAGCCAACTCAGGAAAACTAACTTTCATCAAAAGGAGGAGTCTCTCAGCCGGCCCAAGAAACAAAGATACGAACGAAATTTGAATTGTCTTTGATCCGCCGTTTGAAGGTGCATTAGCAACGCCTACAACTGCATGGAGGAAAAGATCTTCATGAAGCTTACTGGCAATGGCTTGCCACTTGTGCAGATGCTCGGTTGCGCCTTGTTCCAATGTCTTTTGGACATTGCAAATAGTCACCCCTGGCGGAACAGGGACCAACCTGATTTTCCATGCGAGTATGACTCCAAAGCTCGATCCTCCTCCACCTCTGATCGCCCAAAAAAGATCTTCTCCCATGGATTTTCTGTCTAGAAGTTTACCATCAGCGTCGACAATCTTAGCATCCATAACGTTATCAGCAGCAAGGCCATATTTTCTGAATAGAGTCCCGAAACCACCTCCGCTTAAGTGTCCCCCAACGCCCACCGTGGGGCAACTTCCTGCTGGGAAGCCATAGGCGTTACTTGTCTCTGCAATCTTGTAGTACAACTCTCCTAGGGTTGCACCGGACTCCACCCATGCACTCTTATTTTCTACATCGATGCTAATAGACCGTAGATTGAAAAGATCGATGATGATGAATGGAACAACATCAGACACATAGGAAAGGCCCTCGTAGTCATGTCCCCCACTTCGAACCCTTACTTGCATGCCATGTTTCTTGGAACAAATCACGGCTGCTTGGACGTGGGATTCATGAAATGGAGAAATGATGAATTGCGGTTCGGAAGAGTTGAAGAACCTTAGGTTTCGTACGGAAGATTTTAAGAGGGAGGCATAAGCTGAATTATTCTTACTGAAGATCAATGATCCCGAGGTAGAATTATAAGAATGCTGGAAACCGGAAGAAAAACATTGCTGGAAGCTCCGGTCATGACTGGAACTAGAAGAATTATTTGAAGCTGCAGTTCTAGGTGAGGACCATGCTGAGACAATCATGAGAATGGAGATTAATATTAATGGAAGACTTTTAAGGTTCGAAATTCCCATATTTTTTCTCCGATGATCAAATTCTTAACAGGTAGTAGCTGTACCCCACTGATCACTAATATATATATATATAGGCCATAGCCCTTGTTGCGGCTATTCCTGTTTATGAGGCAAACGTGAAGGTTAAACTGTAATGATTATATATATCATCTTTAATATACATGATGTGCGGAAAATTTAATGTACAAATTAAGGTTATTTACGACAGTTGTACAATATTAATATTTAGGATCTTGTAGTTATCCAGTGTCCACCCCGACACACACACACACATATATATTTATATTTATATTTAGGTTATTACTAATTATTAGAGAGAGAACGTCCTCGAATTCCTTCGAATTAAAATTCCTTCGAGAAATCAATGATTTATACCGTGGTAAGCTAAAACTACCAGGACTCTTGGAATGGCTCATGGATTTTTTTTTTTTAATAACTAATGGCTCATGGAATTAATTGTTAAGTACTTGGACACATTGATATATATATATCTTTATATTTGATATATATATATATCTTTATATATATAAAGTGGTTATCTAATGAAATTTTATTGGTTTAACGGTTTTTGTTGTTTTACCGTTAAAATTAACGCCGTTAGTTGCATGAATAAATTAAAGTGACTCTCTCTCTCCTTAAAAGTTCTTATTTTTTTAATCTCTCTTCCCAATCACTTATGAATAAATTCATAGTTATCAAAATTCATGCAGTATGCATTGATCCTAGAACCCATAGATTTATTAGGAGGTATATTAGATATATAAATATATATTCTATTATATAAATATATATTCTATATAAATTTATATACGTGATTTAAAATTTCTATTAATTCCTTATATAAATAAAGAGAAATGTAAAATAATTAAGTTTAAATCTATTTACCAACTATATGTACGAATACAATTATTCCAATAAAATATTATTTATTTATCAATTTAAATTCATTATGAAACATTAAAATCAAATAATAAAATCTTATAAAAACCTTAGTATTTTATTTCTTTATAAAAATTATATCACTTTTTAAAAATAATCGCTTTATTAAACTAAGAAAACACATTATTTTACTGTTAGCGGTTTGTCTCATGTACTACACAGTTTTGGTTCAAGATTTTTTGTTTTTGTTTTTGTTTTGTTTTGTTTTGTTTTGTTTTTTTATATATATATATATCTACGTATTTGTTGTTTCTAGCCTTATCTAAGAGCATATGCAGTAGTAAATAATAAAATTTTAATTTTAAATGTTTTAAAACCGATTTAAGTCTATCTTATTAATTATTTAATGTTAAAAATTATATTTTTTTCTAAAAGCATTACATTATTAATTAAAAAAATTTTCTTAATAAAAATAATATTAATTATTAAAAATAATATTTCTATATACTGGACGAATGTCCAATTAGACGTTGCCCAACTACTAGTATATATAATATGTGTGTATGGAAAAATCTTCTAACCAATCAAATTGATCGAGCGCTAAAAACAACCTCTAATTATTTTCTGTCACATAGCCCATCCATGGCCCAAGGATGTAACCGCACGGGCACGGCACACGATTTTTTTAACCCTCCCACCTCTTGAAACCCAGATCCCTCACCCCTCCTCTTTGAAAATTCTCAATACTTAAGTTTGTTTGTATTACTGTCCTTTAGTAGAAAAGGGAGCACATGCATCTCCAAGTCTTCTGAAAGGGAGCACATGCATCTCCAAGTCAACATAAATGGCAAAACATTAGCAAGTAACTAACAGAAAACAACAATCGATTTATTTAGCTTTATTTTCTTGTAGATAGTCTTAACATGTTTTTGGTTCCCCCACCTCCGTCATGGTTGAAAACTAGAAAAGTTGGTCCAATTTCCCATGTCTATCTTTTATCACAAAAAAATATAACAAACCCATCACAATCCATATGAGAATACTTCATATGGACCACAACTGAAACATTTCTAATGGACTTGACATGCAAACAGGGGCATCAGTACAAGGGGAGAAAAAAGTATTTGAATCTATTGTCCATACCATTTGAATCTTTTACACTAAGAAACAAAGCATTTTTATGAAGAGGAGTGCACTACAAGAAATATGGGTTTTCACCACAAATTTTTTTTCCCAAGCTCTACACCCATGGCAAATACTTAGCTTATAACATGAAAACTGTTCGTAGAAAAAGAAATATGATTTTTTCCATGAGATCATGTCCACGAGCAAGATTTGGTGAAAAATACTTACCTAATGTCACAAACAGCATCCGTGGAAAAAGAAAATAACATTTTATAATAAAATCACATTAGACAATTCAAAATCCCCCTCCCTCGGCGCAAAAACACTAAACTATTTTCCCTCCCCTGTCTCTCTTCCCCCCAGTGCCGTTCTGCCTCTCTCCCTCGACCTCTACTCTTCACACCTCCATGCCTTCACGCAGCTGCCATTGCACGCCGCCACACACCCACCGTCACATCCACCTCTACTATCGCCGACCAACCCAACCAAGCCCCTCTCTCGCGGCTTCTCTCTCTCCCGCAGATTTCCCTCTCTCTTCACCCTCGAAAACCTTTCTCTCTCGGGTTCCCAGTGCCGCCTCGTCCTCAGCCGCCGCACCACCTCCAGCTATCGGCGTAACTAGCCCCCAAAGGTCCCCAGGCCCTCCACGAGCTCTCCCTCTCTCTCTCACCATTGATCTGCTCTCCCCCGCACGGATCTCGCTCAAGCACCTCGTACAAGCCCTTCGTTGCCTTCCTCCACGGTGAAGCACCACCCCAAGTCAGCCTTCCACACGGCCGCAACGCCACCTCCATGCTCCACCGCCTCCCCTTCAATGCCGTAAGCCAACCCAGAAAACCTTAGGGTTTGTTGATTTGGAATATAAGCTTAGGGTTTAGGATTTAGGATTTATTCTATGTAATTGGAGTGAGGTTTTATTTTCTGGATTACTTATAATGATTTTGTCACTATACGTTTCTGAGCATTGGTTCTACTTTTTATCTGTGTTTCTTCTAGGCCATTACCACGAATTGGCCATTAAAATTTGTACTCTACTGGTTTTTCTTTACAGTTTGAAAACCTTTTGTTCATTACAAGTGCTTTTGTGAGGCAAGATTGCTTAGAAATGGCAAAAAAAATTGTGGATACTATAGAGAATGTCTCAAGTTTATGTACCCTATTTTTCCAGGGATTTTTTATATAAGATCAAATACCCATTTGTTCTATAGTAGTTTCTTGCTTATTCTATTTCTTATGCATATATAGAAAGGGGAGGATAATGATAAATCTTGGCATTTGAGAATAAAAAATTCTTCAAATGCCTGAAGTATTTTTCCTGGTTGAAGTTTCTTTTTTATCAATCTACATATTAAACTGATTTGTTGGAGTATCATTTGACATAGCCTAGTTTCATTTAAATTTTAATAGTTTTTTCTTTAACTTGAATGGATCATGGCATAGTATTTGTAATTACAGCTCAATGAATAAAAATGTAGCATTCGGAGACTATAGCAGTATCAAATCAAAGTATCTCTAATTTTTCAATTTATTATATTTCTTTTGTGATAAGCTTTTCCAAAATTTTCAAGCCCCCAAGCATTGCTGAGTGGAATGGCAACATGATCCTAATTAGTGGCTTGAGTCATGGACCACAATGTGTGAATGCTTGGGGATTTGGGCACTTATTGGTTAGAGAAGCTCTTGATACTTGAAAGTGGTCTGCTCTGTGCTGATCAAATAGTAATAGATGCAATTCTATAATTCTTCCATGAGTATTGTAAGATTGATCAATACTTCCTATTTGTGAAAATTCAAACCATTTTGTATGTGGACACATGGTTCTCTCTACAATATCCTGTACTTATGCATCACCCAATCAGTTTTATACCCATGAGGAGCTTGGCCTTTATAAAAGTTTTATACCAATCAGTTTTATACCCATGAGGAGCTTGGCCTTTAGCAGATTTTTTTATAACTGGAAGCGCTGATGGTAAACTCATAGATATCTTTTTTTCTACAAGTCATAACCTCATAACAAGTCAACTTCAATGGATACCTCATTTAACCTAGTAGTTGTGCCAACTATTATGTTCTATGACTTCTTTTAAGGAGTTGTTTGCTTCATAGATATAAGTTTATGTATTGAGTCAGGCCTTATTGATTGGTAGATCTCCTGTGTTGTTGGAAATGACAGTTTGGAATTCCTTGGTGCTTATCATTGTGGAGAGTGGATAATAGCATAGTTTTGGAGATTGTGAAAAGTTAGTGGTAGACTTTAAGTCATTCTTTCTCAACACAGCAAATTGTTTACTGCATGGGTCTTTTTCTCTGATGCAAATTGTTTACCAGGGTGTCTTTAAATCAGGATCGGTTGTTAGGATGTCAACATTCTTTTCATAGGAAATCCTTGAGCAATGTAATTGTTTCCTATTCATAAAATTTCCAGAATGTGATACATGGTTTTTCATTGGTTTGACAACGCTTTAAGTGAAACCTTTTGCATATGGCTCCCCGACCATTAGAGTATATCTCCCTTCTTGCTGTTCGTGTAATCTCCAGGACATATTGTTAGTTAGCTCTTCTTTTCTTTTTTCCTGTTTCTGAGCAATAGCTATACAAAATTATATTGGACACATCTATTTCCTTTGCGTGAGTCCCATATACCAATTAAGGAATTTCATGCGCAAATACCATGTATCAACCTTTATGTTTCTACTAGCTATTAATTACCTTAATAATGTGCTTGGAAGTACATCCCACATTGGAAAGGAGGGACTTGTGTTGCTTCTGGATGAATATATGTGTTAATAGCATTGTGTAGAAACATCCTGTGCATTAACTCCCTGCATAGAATCTCATGTAGTTTGAGAAAACTCAGGGTATAATCTCATAGAATCTCTTGTAGTTTGCTTGTTGCCTTGTTGAGATTATAGTGTTTATTGTAGTGATTATAGTGTTTGTTCATTATCCAATGCTAATGCACTGAGTGTGTATTAATTTACAAGGAAAGATAAATGAGGACTTCATTATCTTGGATGGGCTTTTGTGAGTTGTTGGAGGCTGCAGTAGTTGGAAGTTTAATTAGAATCTGATTTCTTTGCTGCTCTAGCTGGGAATAATGATGTAAATGGTTTTCCCAAAACATGTTGAGATATATTTCTTGAATATCATGATGGTCAATCACATGCCAAGTGTTATTTATTATGTTGAACTCAAGTGTTAGATGGATAAAATATCTACATTTGTGTTGGATTGGATTACATGGGCAGTAAGGTTTTTCTTGTAAACATATTAGTAGAATTAACTAGTTTTTTTTTAGGAAGTGTTATTAGTGTCAATTTGAATCTTGGAGGTTTGTATATAATTTTTTAGCATATATTAGACAATTTTTTATGCTCATTTTTGGCTTAGCCTCATCTTTTTTTGCTTTTACAAATATTATTTTTTTTTCTAAAAAAAAAAGTATTTGCCGCGAAGACGACTCATGGCAAATACTTTTTTTTTGGTCGGGAGAAGTTTTTTCCCACAAATATTGTGGTGGGTAATACTAATACCCACCAGTACTGTCGTGGTAATTGCTACTCCCACAAGCATAAACGAAAATGGACGTGCTTTAGCGATGAGCTTTATTGGAGCTTGCCACGAAATGTGTCGTGGGAAAATAGAGGTATTGGCCACGAATTAAACCTTTCGTGGGTGATAATACTTTTTGTGGCGAGTTTTACGCCACGAGCTGCCCACAATCAGAATCTGTGGGAATATGGCTTTTCCTACAAATAGTCGGCTTTTTGCCACGAATCGTCCCCTTGGGAAAAGGCCATATTTCTTGTAGTGGTGGTGGCTGCGTCAAACTAGGGGCTGGACGTCAAATTGGGTTGTCGTCTAATGGTGGCAGCAACAAGAAATGGAGTTGGTAGTGATCGTCTGATGGTGGTCGTCTGATGGTGGAGGCAACAAGTGGTGGAATTGGTAGTGATCGTTGGTAGTGGCAAGACAACTTGTTGAGTATGTTTATGAGAGGTAGAGAAGAGGTGTCCAGCGGGGCATTGCCCCCTCGTTCGCTCCACCCTTGTGTGGACGAGGCAGATCTCCCATTTGCCAAGTAGGGGGCGGGGGTGTCCCTGCTTGCATCTGGCGCCCCCCGCAGGGGCGGGATGAGGGTGGCCCCTGTCCAGTAAATATTCCGCCCTACCCCTGCTTCCCATATATATATATAAACTATTTCATATATTTATATATAGGTTAAATGGCATCGTTTTGATGCCTGGGTTTTTCTTTTTACCCCCCATAATCAAAACGGTGTCGTTTTGTCAATGCTAAAATGGCACCATTTTGAGTCTTATATTTATAACACTTCAGCCCTCCCTTTTAGTGCCCTCACAATCCCGAAGGCTTTTTATTCCTCCCAAGTCCCAGCGACAAGCCCTAATTTCTCCCATTCACCCGCGGTAAGTCCTCTCGATACTGTCACAAGTCGTCTGTCAATCTTGCCGAAATCATCGTCTGTCATTCTCAATGAAGGTAAGGCCGATTTCTCTTAATCTTAGATTCTCATTATTATTATTATTATTATTAATTTATGGAATATGGATGATGGAAGATGGGATTAAAGGAGGATAAGATTGTGAAATGTGTACTGTGGATGATGAATGTGCATGTGAATTGTTTGATTGAAAAACCTAGCTGTTGAACCCAAGGTTTCAAGTTTCATAAAATTATATATCTACACATAGATTTTGATGATAACAAATTAATTCAAAAAATAAATGAGTCTTAAGTTCAAGTTGTCTACACAATGGAGTCAAGCATATCAAGGAACCAAATATGAGCAAAAGAGGAACAAATTCACATTAAAACTGATAGAGTAATGTTGTAAATCTCTAAAAAATTAAAAATTAGGATTAAGGCTCAAACTTAATATTTTATCATAAAACATTAAAATACATTTTCCACATGTGCATGAATATTTTGAAAATTAAATTTAAAGATTTTGAAAGATAATTGATTGTCATTTTCACATGTGCATGGCATGATTAAATGTTTGAATTTTGAAAATATTAAATATGATTGATTGTCATCTTTCATATATGCATGCCTTATTTGAATATTTTCAAAAGTGATTGATACTCTTTTTGACTTATGCAAAAGGTAGATAATTTTGTTTGAAAAATTTGAAAATTAAAGTGTAATCTTTTTGTCATATGAGAAAAGTAAAAAGATTAGGTTTGAAATTTTTGAAAAGTGAATGATGCTGTCTTTGACAAATGAAAAAGAAGAAACTTTTATTTAAATTTTTTTAAAAAAGTGAATGATGTTATCTTTGATATGTGAATCTTTTTAAATTTGAATATGAAGTCTCATATGCTTATAAATAGATCATTTGAGAGTTTCAAATTTATAACACAAAGAGTATACAACATTTATTCAAAACTTTCATTCTCTCTTCTATAAGTAATGAACCTTAAACCTTGTTCATTTTGAAAGAGATATAGTTTGTGCTGGATTGTTCTTATTTCATTCATTGAGAAGTGTTTTCTGATAACCTACCTACTATCAGCTCTTGTATCAATAAAATGGTATGCATAACCCTTGTGCGTGTAGAAAGTGTTCTACGCAAGGAATAGTTGAATCACCACATGTAAGGTGATTGCAACTGTAGAGGGTGTTCTACACGGATCATTTGTAGTGGTATTGTTCAAAGGTATAATAGGTTTCTATCTTCACCTGAATAAGGTTAAATAGTAAATTTAAGGATTCTCAATGGGTAACTTGAGGCGAAGACGTAGGCAGTGAGGCCAAATCTCGTTAGTATACTGAGTTTAGTTCTCTCTTACCCTTATTCTTTATATTTATTATTGTTTCGTATTTTATTTATATTTTATATTGTGTATTTGATTTATAATTGTTAATTTTTTAAATATAACCCAATTCACCTCCCTCTTGTGTTAGTCATCTGGGCAACAATTAGTATCAGAGCTAGTTGATCTGTACTGTTCATACAGGCAGATCACTCATGGGAACTATCGCTTGTGATTGTGTTACCGAAGCAAAACTCTCCAATCATGGATGATGGTGCACCGGTAGAGACGGTAGCTAGCTAGTCCGGTAGGTACAATTGTTAGGTGACATATGTGCTGCCTATGATCAGTAACAATTGGTATAAGAGTGAGGACTTTGTTATAAAATTAACTATCTTTTGAGTTAAGATTTTATGGCTAACATTGCAGCTTCATTTAGTGAAGATCAATCTAGTAGTCGGCCTCCACTCTTTTGTGGAGACAATTACTCATTCTAACTTTCCAATTACTTATTTTGGAAAGTTAGAATGCGAATATTCCTTCAGCCTCAAGGTCGAGAAATTTGGAAATGCATTGTAAATTGACCTTATAAAAGTGGTTGATGGAGTAAAGGTCAAAAAGGAAGAAAAAAAGTTTGATCGTGAAGATGAAAAACTTTATACTTTGAATTTAACTGCTATGAATTTATTATATAATGCTCTAAATGGAAATGAGTTTAATAGAATAATGACTTGCGCTACGGCAAAGGAAATTTGGGATAATTTGAAAGTTACTTATGAAGGAACTTCACAAGTTAAAGAATCAAAAATTTATATTCTTACTCATGAATATAAAATGTTTAAGATACATGATGATAAATCTATTTCTAGTATGTATACTCGTTTTACTAACATCATAAACAGTTTGACAGCTCTTGGCAAAGTTTATTCTAAGGTGGAGATAGTAAGAAAAATTCTCAACCCTCTACTAAAACGCTGGAAATCAAAAGTGACAGCGATTCTTGAAATTAGATACCTCAAGAAGCTCGAAATAAATGAACTTATCGGGTCACTTACCATCCATGAGTACACATTGAAAAGAGGAGAAGAAGAAGAAAAGTCAAAGAAGAGCTTGGCACTTAAAGCTGTTCCTTATGAAAGTGAAAGTGATGAAGATGAGGAAAATGACGATAAAAATGAAAAAGTTGTGATGATAACAAGAAGAATTAAGAGGTTCTTAAAGAAAAAAAAATAAAACTCTTCTGAGAAAATCTTTCAAAAAGTTTTCTAAGAAAAATTCAGGTAAAAATGACACTTTAATTTGTTATAAATGCAATAAGCCTAATCATATCAAACCAGATTGTCCTATGCTAAAGAAATATCGAAAAAAAGGTAAGAAAACAATGAAAACTACATAAGATGATGATTCAAGTAGCTCCAATAGTGAAACAAGTAATGAAAAATCAGTAAATCTTTCTTTTATGGCTAAAGATGATATTGGGGTAACAAATCTTGATAATATTGAAAATCTTTCATATGAAGAATTGCAAAATGTTTTAGATAGGGGTGGGCAGCGGGGTCCCGCACCCCGCTACCCCGCCCCTGTTCCCCTCAACCCCGCCCCGCATTTCCCCCGCCCTGCCCCTACATATATATATATTATATATATAAAAATATAAATATTTATATATATACAAAAGCATAAATATATGTTTATATATATAAATATAAATATATCTTTATATTTTACAAATTGTGTATATATAAATATATATTACAATTTGTTAGAGTTGTTTACAAAGTATGCATTAGCAAATTTAAAAACTATATAGTTTAAAACTACTACACTATAACTTACATAAAATATGCACTAGCAAATTTAAAAACTACTTAATTTTTAAATTATAGTCATATTTACAAAATTTAAATTTACAATTTAGATCTAAAAATATATTTTTGATCACTTTTGGATCTAGAAATAATTTTTAAATATAAAAAAAGTAATAATTTTTTAAAGTGAAAATGAGGCGAGGTGGTGTGGGTATTCGCTTCCGACCCCGCCCCTGGGATGCGGGGGCGAGGGACGAATGGGAAAACCCCACCCCCGCACCATGCGGGGCAGGGTGCGGGGAGAGGGCTACCCCGCACTGTATGGTGCGGGTAACACCCTAGTTTTAGAAGAGGTATATGAGGAGCTTGAAAAATTGGGTATCAAGTATACTGTTTTGAAAAAGAAAAATTTTTCTTTAACGAACGAAATTGATGTTTTAAGAAAAGAAATCATCGTTTTGAAAGGTAAAAATCTTGAGTTGAAGAAAAAGAAAACCGATTTAGATAATATTGTTGAAAACTTTATGAATGGAAAAAGAAATTTTGAAAAACTTCTTTGTAGTTAAAGATGTGTTTTTGACAAGACAGCCTTGTGATATATGCCAAAACAAAAATACAAACCTTATAAAAACTTCTTTGAAAATCCTTCTACATCAAAGTCCAACATTCAAAATTCTTTTCATAAAAATAATTTGTCAAAGAAAGATGCTAATATAATCACTTAAGTTCTTCATATATGTCAAATGTTATTTATAATTTTTGTAATAGAAATGGTCATAATTATCATGTTTGTCCTATTAGAAGAAAGCATATAATGACTATTCAGACTATATGGATACTTAAAAATCTTATTTCTTTTAATACAAATAATTGAATGACTCAAAGAACTTGGGTATCAAGAAAAATTATTTTAATTATTTTTATAGGCATGCATGAAGTCCTCCACAAGCAAAAACAAATAGTTTTTAGATAGTAGATGTTCAAGACACAGGACGGGAGATAAGATTAAGTTCTTTGATCTTAAATTTAAAGAAGAAGGGCATATGATATTTGGAGGCAACTCGAAAGGGAAGATTATAGAAATATGTAAAATTGGTAAAGAATCTTCTTGCATAATTGAATATGTTCTACTTGTTGAAAGTCTAAAACATAATCTTTTAAGTATAAGTCAATTATGTGATAAAGAATTTACAATTATTTTTAAAATGGATAAGTGAATTATTTTGAATGATCATGATTGCAATGTTTGTTTTATTACTTTTAGACGTAACAATATTTATACAATCGATTTTAAAGAAATTGACTCACAAGATGCTATTTATTTTTCAACTCAAAATGAAACTAGTTGGCTATGGCATAGAAGACTAGGTCATGCTAACATGGAACTTATTTCAAAACTTTCAAAAAATGATCTTGTGAGAGGTTTATCAAAGGTAAATTTTCTTAAAGACAAAATTTGTGATGTATGCCAATTTGATAAACAAACAAAAATTTCTTTTAAAAATAAGAAATATATTTTCACTACTAGACAATTGTAACTGATACACATGGATCTTTTTGGACCAAATAGAGTTGCAAGTTTAAGAGAAAAATATTATGAATTTGTTATTGTTGATGATTTCTCTAGATATACTTTGATCATCTTTCTTGCTAATAAAGATAAGGCACATAATGCCTTTACCAAGTTATATAAGAGAATTCAAATTGAAAAGGACTATACTATTTCAAGTATCCGAAATAATAAGGAAAAAGTGTTTGTTAATAAAAATATTGAAACTTTTTGTGATGAAAATGGTTTTGTGCATAATTTTTCTGTTCCTCAACAAAATTGGGTAGTAGAGAGGAAAAATAGATATTTTTAAGAGATTGCAAGAATAATGCTCAATGAGAACAACTTGCCCAGTTACTTTTGGGCCAAAGCGGTAAGTACTGCATGTTATGTTATAAACAGAGTTATGCTAAGGTCTAAACTAGATAAAACCCCCAATGAGTTTTGGATGAGAAAAAACCTAACATTGGTTACTTTCATGTATTTGGATACAAATATTTTATTTTGAATGACAGAAATAATTTAGGCAAGTTTTATACAAAATCTGATGAAGGTATTTTTTTCGGGTATTCTACTAATAGTAAAACTTATAGAGTATTCAATAAAAAGACTTTGACTGTACAAGAATCTATACATGTAGTATTTAATGAATCTAATTCTCTACTCTCCAAGAAATCTATTGATAAAGAAACATGAGGTATAAATAATACGGAAAGTCTCAATCTCAATAAAGAGAACACAATAGAGGAAGTCCAACATGGAGACATCAGGAAAAATTATCAAAATTTAATACAAGATGCAACCAAACAGTTAGGGCTGAGCAAAAATCCGACTCCAACCCTGACTCTGCTCCGGCTCCAACAAGTTGGAGTCGGAGGTGGAGGTGTACCGACTCCAATCCGCTCCGACTTCGACGTCCCGACTCCGACTTACGACTCCAATACCCCGATTTCAACTCCGCTCTGACTTCACTCCAATATTGTACATATTTAATAAAAATATATGTATTTTTCTATATATTACTCATATAGATATAATAACATGTAATAATAATGTATAAATACTAAAATGCATAATAGCACGTAACACTAATGGATAAACACTAATATATAAATAATAAATTTATAAAATATATAACTATATAGTTATATCTTATATAGACTATAGTTAGTTAAACTCAATAATATATATACTAGCATAAGTTATTTATTATTATGAAAATATCTATATTCTTTATACATTATAGACTATAGTAATCGATTATATAATAACTTATAACATGTAATACAGTAATACTACTAATCTATAAGCACTAAACCACTAATGCATAATAACATATTAGCATGTAATACTGATATTTAATAACTAATATTTAATAACATTTAATACTAATGTATAACATGTACTAGTAATGTATAATAATCAATATATAATAACATATAACACTAATATATAAATATTAAAGTATAATAACATTTAATAGTAATCAATTTATAATAACATGTAATACTAATAATGTATAAGCACTAAGCCACTAATGCTTAAAAACATATTAACATCGTAGCATGCAATATTAATATATAATAACTAATGTATAATATTATAATAAGAATAAGTTAAACATTACTATAAAATATTATACTAAGTTAATATTAAATAACATGTAATAATAAATACACGTCCTGCCCATTCAACTGGATATCACTTTTATTATACTAAGTTAATACTAATATGGCACTGTTTGACTTAGCTAGATTGGATATCACTTTTAATTCTATAGTCCTGTCCATTCTTCTTGAACTTTCTTCGTGTGATCGTGTCTTCAGAGTTCAGACTTCTCACTTCAGCAAACCTTGCCGCACTGCCGTAGGATCCTAGCCCCAGCCTGTGGTCGGCATTCACCCATCCGTAGCCCAGCCTCCGATCTCTTCTTCCTTCGGATCTATACATGTGAGCTAACTTACCCATCTCAGTTTTAGATATGGTTGAAACTCTGGCCGATCTCTTAATTCTCTTTTTCCCATTTTTTGTTTTGTTGGTTGATTTTCACATATTCTGATATTTTGTTTTGGTAAGATCAATTTTTATGTGGATATTTTTATGTTTTGGCCAATTTCAGTAAATCATTTATGTTCGATTTGGTAACAGGATGAATATGGATGAACTACACGTTTTCTCCCTTTCGTAAATTGTACTGAAATATAGAGATGCATTTAGAAGACAGTCACTTCGTCTTGATGCTTTGAGAAGGAAATCAATAATTACTCAACCATTATAGCCAAAAATGACTTGTTCTACATTTTTAATGACAGGACAGCAAAACTGTAGTGCATGAATAAAAAGGATAGAAATACCATTGTAGTTGACGATATCAAAATCTCCTACTGAAGCAATTTCCCCCACTATTTCTTTTATTTTTTTCAAGTTGATCATTCTTATATTTTTTTAAGTAAGTAATAAAATTAAAAGAAAACTAGCTTATAAATTAACATCAGCTAATAGACAACAAATCTATATGTCTTATATTAATGAATATATTAAACACGAATTCCACTATTTCTAGATATGAATATAAATTATCCTATTCTGCTGTAATATATTTGGCTATATGGATTTGGACGTTCCTTGCAAGTACTGGCACAAAGAACATTAGTCAATCATGCACAAATTATGTTTCTGTAGAGGATTTTGTCCACATACATCCCATATTCATCTATTCTACAACGTCCCTTGTTGTAAATTGTCCATACCATTTATTTTGTTAGCGCCTTTGAACAATGACAAATAAAATCACCTATAAATTCAGGGAACATCTGCTTCTTATAGCCCAAAGAAAAGATAAGTGGAAGAAATGAATGATTCTTAAAGATTATTTTTCACCCTCATATTACCTCCAGAAGCCCTGCAGTGCATCCTTACATTCATATATCTAGTTATTATATTATTGTGGTTCTATTTGTTGATGCATTTTTTTTTTATGGAGATGGAGCCCAATAATATGATTGAATGACCCAACATATCCAATTGATGTACCTAGTAGTTTTGTTTTATTGGCCAAAAGGCAAAGCTGATATATTGGTAAATTCTTCTGTATTATTGTGCATGTTCTTGTTGTGTTCTACAGTTCTAGTTCTTAAATCATGGTATAGAAGGCACAAACACTCCTACATCCACAGCTGGATCTTGTCCTGGCATCCCAGCCCCAGAACAGCCAATATGCTCCAGTCCAATAGTTGATGAGTCTAGCGGAACAATAGATTCTTCGATAGGCACTCCTAATGCCTTTCGTTCTACCCCTCACCCTCCACCTAGTAGTAGAAATCCTAAGAATAGTCTGAGGTATGGTCCCACTTCACAAGAGTGCCCAATTGTGATCCTGAAGAGCCTGTAGCTACTTTAATCATTGTCATAGGCAATGGAAAGCCATCCCAAAAGGCAAGGCACTTCGGCTATGAAAACACACATCCAACTTTGCTCCAAAAACCGTAAGAATAATTTGGACAAGAGTCAAATATTCTTAGTTTCGGAAGCAAGAAGTGAAGGAGGGGAATGAGAAAAGACCTTAGGGATGACTAAATAAAATGAGAAAAAAATCCGAGCTGCTCTTGCTAGGATGGTGATAGTAGACGAGCTACCCTTTAGATGTGTTGAGGGAGAAGGGTTCCGGGAATTTGTTAAATCCCTTGATCCTAAGTTTCCTATTCCTTCTTGATTTATCGTAATGCATGATTGTATGAGTCTATTTTTTAGAGAGAATGATAGTTTGAAGAAAATGTTTTTGACCACCAAACAAAGAGTGTGCCTGACCATCGACACTTGGACTTCTATCCAAAATATTAATTATATGTATGTGACTACTCACTTCATTGATAGTAGTTGGAAGTTGCATAAGTGGATCATAATATTTGTTCGGATTAGCGACCACAAAGGGGCAACGATTGGGAGGGAGTTGGAGGAGTGTATGCATGATTGAGGCATTGAAAAAATTCTCACAATTACGGTGGACAATGCTACTTCTAATGACTCCAATATTGATTGGTTGAGAACAAGGAAAATAGGAAGTACAGATTGTGTTGCAGCTCACGAATTTATTTACATGAGGTGTACGACACACATCTTAAATTTTGTTGTGAGTGAATGTTTGAAAGAGGTTGATGAGTCAATTATAAAGATTCGGAATTTGATTAAGTATGTGAAGTCCTCTCTTTAAAGACTTACCACTTTCAAGTCTTGTGTTGATAGGTCAAAAGTTCAATATTCTAGTTTTTTGAGTCTTGACATGCCTATTAGATGGAATTCGACTTTTCTTATATTAGACGTGGCTGAGAAGTATCAAAAAGTTTTCCAATTTTTGCTCGATGAGGATCCTTACTCACGAGTTTATTTTTCTGAGGATGGGCATGGGAAAAAGGGTCTAGGAGCTCCTGGGCCTGATGATTGGGAGAGCATAAGAAGCTTTTTGAAGTTTCTTTAAGTATTTTATAGTGTCACCTTGCGTATTTTTGGTATACTATATGTCATATCAACTATTTATGTCTAAGAGCTTATTACCATTCATAAATATTTGAATAATTTTTGTAACAATAGTAATTGACGTTTGAGTTCAATGTCTTTCAGAATGAAGACAAAGTATAATAAATATTGGGGTGATCTTGAAAAAATAAATCGGTTGTTGTTTATTGCTGCTATTCTTGATCCACGGTTTAAATTAGTTACTCAAGCATATTGGTTCAAGAAAACATTGGGCGAGAAGAAGGGTGAGGAATTTGTTGCACTCCTCAAGAGGGATATGGAATATTTGTATAAACAATATGTAGAATTTGGTGGTGGGTGCGTAATTGAGTCTAACAAAACTCGGAGTGGTGAATGTAGTGCATCAATGGGAAGTAGTAGTAGTATTGTTATAAAATATGATCCCTTGAAATTTTTGATAGAGTTCCGTAAAGAGCATACAACATCCTTGATGGATTGTAAGTCGGAGTTAGAACGATATTTGTTGGAGAGCATTGAGATTCCTACGGGGAGTTTCAAAATTTTAATTTAGTGAAAAGTCAACTCCACCAAGTATCCAGTTCTTGCTCTAATGGCAAAAGATATCTTAGCCATTCTGATCACCACCGTTGCATCTGAGTCAATATTTAGCACAAGAGGCCGTGTCCTGGATCTGTTTAGGAGTTCTTTGGCTCCTAGAACTGTAGAGACTCTTGTATGCTCGCAAAATTGGTTGAAGTCCACTCCTATATGCTTGAGTCAAAATTATTTAGAAGTCATTCATGATGTAAAGAGCTATAAGCTAGAATCAGGTAATGTATTTAGAGATTTTTTTAAAGTTGTTATATAAGTTGATTTTGACATTTTGTGATACTAATCTCCTATACTTTAACATCTTAATATAGAATTAGGCACTTCTATGGCTAGTGTACTTCGTGAAGATGATTGACAATTTCATTTATGGTATCTTATTTCAATTTTTTTTTTCTTTATTTTTATAAATTTATATGGTATCTTATTTCTTCACTAATTTTGTTCTTATTTCTTCACTAATTTTGTTATTTTTTCTTCAGACACAAGTTAGAATGGCATTCATTGTAATTTGTATTGGTTCTTTTGTTGTAAGTTGTAACTTGTTGATGGAATTAGAACTTGTTGATGGATGATGAGACATGAGTTGGTTGGATAATTGGGAGGGTAGATGATGATAGAATTTGGATGGGTGAATGATGGTAGACCATGTGTTGTTAGCTTTGTGTTATTTTATTTTTTGTTGTTGAAATGACAATAGTATGAGGATGCTAGATTTGGTTATGTGTTTTTAACTTGTAATTTTGTATGAATGATTTTAGTTTGTAATTTTGGTTATGTATTTTTAATTTGTAATTTTGAATGAATGATTTTAGTTTGTAGTTTTGGTTATGTATTTGTAATTTGTATTTTGTAATTTTGAATGAATGATTTTAGTTTGTAATTTTGGTTATGTATTTTTAATGTGTATCATAGTTGAAAAATTTCTTGTTGCAAGTTTGAATTTAGTTTTATTTTATAATGTCCAGAATTTTAATGTGTGTATCAGGTTCTAAGGAGTAAGGATGAAGGATCCTAGTATGAATGATTTTTTTTTTACAACAAATTTGGTTAAATAAATTAAAAATCTGAAATCATATTTTTTTAAAAAAGTTGATATAGAAGTCCAAATCTGATTAAAGTCTAAAATTATGAGTTTGAAATGTCAAATGAGTTAAGGAAAAAAGTCCAATAAAAAAACCCAACTTAAATTCCGTTCCGACTCCACTCCAACAAGTCGGAGTTGGAGTCGGAGTAGAGTCTATAGCAGTCGGAGTCGGATTCGGCTTTCAACAAAGTAGGAGTCAAAGTTTGAGGGCTAGAATACCAACTCTGATAAGTCGGTGCTCAGCCCTACAAACAGTGAAAATTTGTGAAAGATCATCCAGTGGAACAAATTCTGAGAGAACCTTCATGAGGTGTAAGCACTCAATCATCTCTTAAAAATATTTGCAATCATATTGCTTTTCTATCTCAGATTGAACCCAAAAATATTAATGAAGTACTTCTTGATGAATCTTGGATTCTATCTATACAAGAAGAGTTGAATCAATTTGAAAGAAATAATGTTTGGACACCTCTTCCTAGACCAAAAATCATACTATTATTGGAACAAAATGGGTTTTTAGAAACAAGAAAAATGAATCCGAAGTCATTACTAGAAATAAGGCTCAACTTGTAGCCCAATGTTTCAATGAAGAAGAATGAATCGGTTTTGATGAGACATATGCACCAGTCACAAAATTAGAAGTTATTCGAATGCTACTTGCATATGCTTGTTATAAAAATTTCAAACTTTTTCAAATGGATGTTAAAAATGTTTTCTTAAATGTTTTCATATGTTGAGTAATCTCCAGGTTTTGAAAATCATATTTCTCCAAATTATGTTTTCAAACTCACAAAAGTACTATATTGATTCAAACAAGCTCTTAGAGCTTGGTACGAAAGATTTAGTGGTTTCTTGATTGAAAAAGGTTTTTCGAGAGGAAAAATCGACACAACTCTTTTAATTAAACACGAAAAATGATGATATTCCTTTTATTCAGATTTATGTTGATGATATAATATTCGGTGCTACGAATGAAAATATATGCCAAGTTTTTGCTAAGATTATGCAGAAAGAATTTGAAATGAGTATGATGAGAGAATTTACATTTTTTTTTGGATTGCAAATTAAGCAAGCAAAAAATGGAATATTCATCAATCAATCAAAATTTATTAAGGAATTACTCAAGAAGTTTGGGATGGAAGGTGCCAAGGAAATTGGAACATTAATGAGCCTATCCACTAAAATTGATAAAGATGAAACCACCGTTGGGGAAAAACAACAATAGAGGATTAGTAGCAAGTCCCGAGACTTACCAAGTCGTAAGATAGCATCAGAGTCTGACTTATTAGCCAAATTATTAATTATTCTCTTGCTGCAACATGACACCAATGGTAGCTACAGAAAGGACATGAGATTGAGGGGTAGAATACCTCATGGATGAATCCAGATGAATGTTAGAAGAATAAGTCATTGAGAAAAGAATTGAAAGCTTAAAGCGAGAATGTTAAATGAATGCAAATGAGTTATAGAGATAATAAGAAGATTTGATGCTGATTTGATGAACTTTAAGACTGATTTTATAAAGATAGCATAAAGAACAAAACAAGCTATCGTCTAAATCAAGGAGCAATGTGATTTCTTTTTGGTATCCAATGGATAAAAATTGTCATTTTTTCAACAACATCAGGCGATTTTCAAAATCTCCAGCCACACTAAATTCATAGAGTTAATCCTTAAGGCATTACAGCACTTGTCGGGTTACGGGTGGCTCCAATTTTTTAATTATCTACAGTTTCTACTAACACACCGTTTTCTTCAGTCCATTTACTTGCTGCGAATCATTTTTAATGATGCCAAAAGGAGAAGAAGTTTTAGACTAGAACATTAACATTGTTTGAATTGTTAAACTTGTTATATATTCTTTTAAGTATATTTATATTTTTGTTTGAAAAACTAACGTACATTTTCAGGGGGAGCCTTAAGTATTAATATAGGTTTAAGGTTCTATCAAGTATTTGTCATCATAAAAAATGGGGAGATTGTTGAATCCAAAATTTCAAGTTTCGTGTAATTATATATCTACACATGGATTTTTAATGATAACAAATGAATTCAAAGAATAAATGAGTCTTAAACTCAAGTTGTTTACACAAGTTCATATTAAATCTCATATAGTAATGTTGTAAATCTCTTAAAAATTCAAAATTAGAATTAAGATTCAAAATTAATATTTTATCATAAAACATTAAAATACATTTTCTACATGTGCATGAATATTTTAAAAATTAAATTTGAAAATTTTGAAAAATAATTAATTGTCATTTTTCACATGTGCATGGCATGATTAAATGTTTGAATTTTGAAAATATTAAAGATGATTTATTGTCATCTTTCATATATGCATGCTTTATTTGAATATTTTCAAAAGTAATTTATGCTCTTTTTGACTTATGCAAAAAGTAGATGATTTTGTTTGAAAATTTTAAAATATTAAAGATGATTGATTGTCATCTTTCACATGTGCATGCTTTATTTGAATATTTTTAAAAGTGGTTGATGCTCTTTTTGACTTATGCAAAAGGTAGATAATTTTATTTGAAAAATTTGAAAAGTAAAGTATACTCCTTTTGTTATATGCGAAAGTAAAAAGATTAGGTTTGAAATTTTTGAAAAGTGAATGATGTTGTTTTTTACAAATGGAAAAGAAGAAACTTTTATTTGAATTTTTTTAAAAAGTGAATGATGTTGTCTTTAACATGTGAATCTTTTTAAATTTGAATATGAAGTCTCATATGCCTATAAATAAATCATTTGAGAGTTTCAAATTTGCAACATTAAGATCATACAACATTCATTCAAAACTTTCATTCTCTCTTCTCTAAGTATTGAGTTTTAAACCTTGTTTATTTTGAGAGAGATATAGTTTGCGCTGTATTGTTCTTATTTCATTCATTGAGAAGTGTTTTCTGATAATCTATTTACTATCAACTCTTGTATTAGTAAAAGGTATGTAAAACCCTTGTGCGTGTAGAAAGTGTTATACACAGAGAATAGTTGAATTACCACATGTAAGGTGATTGCAAGTGTAAATGGTGTTCTACACAAATTCTTTGTATCGGTGTTATTCAAATGTGTAATAGGTTTCTATCTCTACCTGAAGGAGGTTAAATAGTGAATTTGAGGATTCTCAAGAGGTAGTTTGAGGCGAGGACGTAGGCAGTGGGATCGAATCTCATTAACATATTAAGTTTGCTTCTTTCTTACCCTTACTCTTTATATTTATTGTTGTTTCGTATTTTATTTATATTTTGTATTGTGTACTTGATTTATAATCGTTAATTTTTTAAATATAACTCAATTCACCCCCTTCTTGTATTAGTCATCTGGGCAACATCAGCCCTAATTTCCTTACTTGCATTGAGAGATGCAATCCTTCTCTCCCTGGTTTATACTTTATATCTTTCAAATGTTTAATCAAGTTATTACTTTTTTAATGAACTATCAATAATTAATAATTATAAGGATTCAATTTCAGTACATAGAATTTTTTCAAGGTGACGAGATTTTTTGTTTGAACTTGAAGAAGACAAAAATGGCATAAGTCAATGGCCTGGTGGGATTCTCTGTTGGAGACTGGGGGGTGGACGGATGGAGGTCCACCCCTGCACCCTGTGCAGCAGACGGGGTACCCCACTCCAGTATGGACCGGGTCAGATTAAGGGGAAAAAATTCCCACCCCACCCATGTGGGGGGCGAGGGGCAAAGAAGGGGTGGCCCTGCCCTGTAGGGACGGATAGCACCTCTAAGGCAAAGGGAAGGGAAGAAATTTTTTTTGGTAGGATATTTCATTCCTGCAAAAATCACATGTAGTGAACCTCATGGTGTTATATTATGTAATACTGAGATGACATCTTTTTATTGATTTTTGTTAACGAGGGTGAAACCAGTGAATGCCAAAAAGCATTTCTGTATCTATATATGTGTGTGTATCCCCAGTCAATACGTACAACACTCATTTTGAACGCAACAAACCAATATGATAGTGTCATTTTATAGGAAATATTAATATTTTTAAGTTTTGAGTTTTTCACTTGATTTAATTTTAATTTCGCATAACCCTCTTTCATATTAAATGAAATTATACACAAAATTATACAAAAATGTTGTATATGTATCATTATTTATTCACATTAAATCAAACTTGAAAAACTATATCTACAACAAGAAAAATGAATATTTATGTCAAGTTGTTTATGACGAAAATAGACTCATCTTGATAGAAAATAATCATTTTATTAAAAAAAAAAATAACTATCTATAGATAATTAGTTTTCTTATAGTGTGATAGAAATACGATAAAAAAAAGTTAAAAAAAGAAGAAAAGAAAATGGAAAATGACTCGGTTGATTAATGTTTTATTTTTCTTACTCACAAGTTCCAATCAATTGAAAGTGTCTCGTTTGTTTTTACAAAAATTTTTAACTTATTTCATTTTATTTAATTATTATAACGTTTACAAATTTTCATATAAAATAAAATAAATAATTCAATTTTATCAAATCTTAAAATAAAAATAATATTAAAAAAATATTTTAATTATATTTTATTTAATTTTTAACTAATTTCATCTCAAATCATCTAAAAAACAAACCAGATACCTTCGTGGTGCCGTTCTTTTTGTTGGTTATATATCGTATTCATCTAAGATTGAACAATCATACAAAGGTTATGTATATAGATGATACAAATCTGCGGTAATTTCTCTGCATCTTATCATATTCATCAGATATTCCTACATCTCTCTGATCTGATGATGCTGGACTGATCGATAATATATATTATAATGCATGTGTGATCTTGGTAGATGTACCTTGTGACAACGTTTTAAATTTTATTTTGACGATCATTGTTATCTAAGCACGGGTTATCATTCTATGAATATATATTAAGAACAATATTAACAAAGTAGAGATATATATTAGTGTCAAAAGATAATATTAAAAATAATCATAAACTTGAGTTGCGACACAAAATAACAAAGAGAAAAAAATAAAAGAGCAAAGAAATTGTTAAAAATAATGATATTAAACCAAAAGAATTATGAGACATTGAAGTTATAAAAAAAATTAAGATTATATAAAAACCTTTTAGATTTTAGAATTAATTAAACATTATATAAATTTAAAACCTACAAAAATTTTATTCATATTCAAGAAAATTATAAAATTGACTTTAAAAAAGTCAGAAATAGAATAGGTCCAGAATGTCGATTCCAACCAAAATGACTGGAACAGGCTGAAATGGATTAGAATTTGGAGTGAAATAGAACAAGGGTCGAGGAGATGTAGTGCCTGTACTACATTGGAACGAAAAATCAAAATGAAATGGAACAAAATTAAAAACTATGCTTTAAAATCTTATCATGCATGGAATGTTAATATTTTCCATCAAATGAGTCATAACCCAAGCCAACTGCAGATCATGGACGTTAAAATCTTGCTTCAAAATTCATATTGTTACGAGTTTTTTCCTGGGCATGTTTTATAAATTTCAACCAAGCTATAATTAATATTAATTCTTGCTTATTTTAATTTTTATTTCTATTTAATTTGTTGGTCCAAGTCGTATAGATCGAATTAATAAAAATGCTATTAATCATTTTTTAAGTATTATCGTTTCATCATCTCACTACTATGATCAAATAATTAATGATGCATAACAAGAGATAATGAAAAATATTAAAAAAAAATTATGATGAATAGGATTACTCATCCCATATAGCACATTGGAATGATACTTTCAATATTATTATCTTATTATATAAATTTCTATCTTAAGCTTTTTAATAATCCCTAACGAGATTGAGGGGTCCAAAATTAATGAGCATTCATGGGCTGGGCTATGTCATCAAAAGCTTAATCGGCCCATGAACTATTATGATAGCCTGAATTAGCTAGCTAGATGCATTGGCCACTTTCGATGTAGTGTAAAAATTATTTGTTTTTTCCTCATTTTCAAATGTATATATAAAACTTAAAGGATTTGCAAGAGATGAAATATTAAAATAATATTTTTATTTATACTTTTAGATTATTAAAAACTAAAACTAAAATTACAAGTAATTAAACATACCACTTGTCACGACTCACAAGTTGCACCACACTATTTCACTGCAACTTTTACTCGTAGTCTAATAATTTATTTATAAATTATTTTAAAATTGNATAACTATCTATAGATAATTAGTTTTCTTATAGTGTGATAGAAATACGATAAAAAAAAGTTAAAAAAAAAGAAAAAAAATGGAAAATGACTCGGTTGATTAATGTTTTATTTTTCTTACTCACAAGTTCCAATCAATTGAAAGTGTCTCGTTTGTTTTTACAAAAATTTTTAACTTATTTCATTTTATTTAATTATTATAACGTTTACAAATTTTCATATAAAATAAAATAAATAATTCAATTTTATCAAATCTTAAAATAAAAATAATATTAAAAAAATATTTTAATTATATTTTATTTAATTTTTAACTAATTTCATCTCAAATCATCTAAAAAACAAACCAGATACCTTCGTGGTGCCGTTCTTTTTGTTGGTTATATATCGTATTCATCTAAGATTGAACAATCATACAAAGGTCATGTATATAGATGATACAAATCTGCGGTAATTTCTCTGCATCTTATCATATTCATCAGATATTCCTACATCTCTCTGATCTGATGATGCTGGACTGATCGATAATATATATTATAATGCATGTGTGATCTTGGTAGATGTACCTTGTGACAACGTTTTAAATTTTATTTTGACGATCATTCTTATCTAAGCACGGGTTATCATTCTATGAATATATATTAAGAACAATATTAACAAAGTAGAGATATATATTAGTGTCAAAAGATAATATTAAAAATAATCATAAACTTGAGTTGCGACACAAAATAACAAAGAGAAAAAAATAAAAGAGCAAAGAAATTGTTAAAAATAATGATATTAAACCAAAAGAATTATGAGACATTGAAGTTATAAAAAAAATTAAGATTATATAAAAACCTTTTAGATTTTAGAATTAATTAAACATTATATAAATTTAAAACCTACAAAAATTTTATTCATATTCAAGAAAATTATAAAATTGACTTTAAAAAAGTCAGAAATAGAATAGGTCCAGAATGTCAATTCCAACCAAAATGACTGGAACATGTTGAAATGGATTAGAATTTGAAGTGAAATAGAACAAGGGTCGAGGAGATGTAGTGCCTGTACTACATTGGAACGAAAAATCAAAATGAAATGGAACAAAATTAAAAACTATGCTTTAAAATCTTATCATGCATGGAATGTTAATATTTTCCATCAAATGAGTCATAACCCAAGCCAACTGCAGATCATGGACGTTAAAATCTTGCTTCAAAATTCATATTGTTACGAGTTTTTTCCTGGGCATGTTTTATAAATTTCAACCAAGCTATAATTAATATTAATTCTTGCTTATTTTAATTTTTATTTCTATTTAATTTGTTGGTCCAAGTCGTATAGATCGAATTAATAAAAATGCTATTAATCATTTTTTAAGTATTATCGTTTCATCATCTCACTACTATGATCAAATAATTAATGATGCATAAAAAGAGATAATGAAAAACATTAAAAAAAAATTATGATGAATAGGATTACTCATCCCATATAGCACATTGGAATGATACTTTCAATATTATTATCTTATTATATAAATTTCTATCTCAACCTTTTTGTTGGAGTATTCAAAGTTATATAGATGAATTACAACTAAAATCTCAGGAAGCCAAACAGAAGGCTTCGTCTGAATAAATTCATCTATTAGTTAAAACTGTTAGCTGGCAGTTAAGTTAGTTATTCTAAAAGTACAGATGTCAATAATTAATTAGTCATATGAGTGTATAAATACATGACCTTTGTATAGAGATATAATCAAGTTCAATAAATGAAAAGAATCAATACAGTTTGCTTATCCCAAATCCTCTATTTTTTTCGATTCTACAATTTTACATGGTATCAGAGCCAGTTAATATTGTCTGGGCTATATCATCAAAAGCTTAATTGGCCCATGAACTACTATGATAGCCTGAATTAGCTAGCTAGATGGATTGGCCACTTTCGACGATGTGTAAAAATTATTTGTTTTTTCCTCATTTTCAAATGTATATATAAAACCTAAAGGATTTGCAAGAGATGAAATATTAAAATAATATTTTTATTTATACTTTTAGATTATTAAAAACTAAAACTAAAATTACAAGTAATTAAACATACCACTTGTCACGACTCACAAGTTGCACCACACCCTATTTCACTGCAACTTTTACTCGTAGTCTAATAATTTATTTATAAAATTATTTTAAAATTGTTTCAAGTGGCTTTCCCTCAGTAGAAAATGGGTGAGAGTTAATTTTTTGTTCCAGATCTCTCTTTTTTTTTTCACTGGTGTTGGGTTTGTTTGTTTTAAAATGATTGTTGGGGATTTTCAACCCATTGAATCTTGTATCATGTAACGACCTTTAGTTTATTTATAAATTTATTTACTTCAAAAAAATAATAATAATAATACCCGTTAATCACTAAGATTAATGCATCTCAATTTTTGACATAACATGTTTGACATGGTCATATATATATGTCTAGCCATGATTAGTATCCTTAATTATTAATCTTGACCATAACATGATCATCATGAATTAACATAGGAAACATAGAAACATAGTCACATTAGATGGACCCCACTGGTTGTTAAACGTAGAAAAAATTGATTATTTAATAACAACTTCCAAAGCTCTCGTGCACCTACCTACCTAGCTATCTCTCTAATTAACGACCATATATGTCTGATCTTATATATCTTGATTAATTACAAAACGAGGTTCCTTAATTGCCTAAATATTGTTTGCTGCCCCCACTTCTCTTAGCTAAGAGTCAAGCCAATTGCACCACTGCTAAATCTTCTTAAATTAACCATTTTTTTTTCCTGCCACCACTTTGTGTTTTACCAAATATTTGAAGTTAATATCCTGAGTAAGGGGATTTTTTTCATTTTTCTTTTTGTTTTTCTGGACAACAACAACGCTTTGGAATAATGTGAGTGAAGAAGAACAAGAAGAAATAAGCCTCTCACGGGACGTTTTTGGGAAAACGGGTAGAAAGATTTACCTAACACGTACGTGATTTTCAATGAAGTTGTTACACCAAACCAAACAAACTAGCCAGTCTGAGTACTTCTTTTGACTTGGATTGTCAAGGTTTCCTTTTATATATTAAAAACTAATTTCTCCCAAGTTTTAGGTGATCATTGATGACTGATCATTTCATGACATGAATGTAGTTAATATAACCAGTCATTGATCTAATATTCGATCCCCGGCCGGCCTTTTTGTATAGTTTCTCATACCTTTCAAAACAGGGAAAAGGCAAAAGATTCCATGACCAATGGTCCAAAGAAATGAGGCAGACAGGACAATCTACACATCCATTTTTTCCAATGAACAAATGAATGTAAAGGTCAAAAGATCAGGAACAAATGCAGAGCAACTGCAGGCGCACGTTGTCGCCCATGTGGTACAGTACCGTGACCTTGGTTTCACAAAAGTTTCATGAGGCCAGATACCAACTTGGAATATGAAACCTTGAGATCAACCCTAGGAAGTTAATCGCATATACATAGGCAAATATGGAAGAGCTCACCGTAAATTTCCTTCAGAAGTTGCTTAAACTAGAAACAGTTGACTATTAAGAGCAGCATTATTAATAGTACTTTATAAAAAAGAAAGAAAAGAAAATCGTTCCTGGCCGGCCTCCCCCGTAGTACTCCCTTTATTATTATTATTATTTTTTGGGTCGAAATTATAAATTTTTAACTAAAGGAAAGACATGAATTACATCAGGAAGAGTCATATTGAGTGTCTTCAAAGTCCATACAAACACTCCTATGGTTAAATATCGCAAAATGGTGCCAAACTATATATTAGCCTCGCTAGTCGCATGGTTGGCTACTGCGAAGGCAAATTTTGGAGTAATTAATCTATTGGCCGGCAGTTGGAATATTGTGTATGAGACATATATATTGCGAGAGGGAAATACTATCACTTCAAAAAAATTAAATAAAGTAATTCTACAAATTGATGTGACTTGTCAGATTATAAAGTACCTATTTTTATTGTAAAGTATTAGATGTAATAGATTAGATGAATCCACATCTATTTATGACTCTAACACTTCTCAACGCGAGAAGATCATCATGCAAAAGAAAGGTGAACACGCATCTTTTGCATTCTTAGATGGTAAGTAAACAAAAGTCACTTCCCGTCATGGGAAAATACTAATGTTGTCTTGGTTGGCAGTACAAGACATTTTAGGAATGGATGAGTTTGGGCCATACCTATGAGATCAGAAGAGTGAATATCAGAGATAGAAAAGTAATGTGTACCGATCGAACTTGGTGCATATATAACTTACTCCTTGTCTCATTTGATCATGGGTGTTAATGTTGATCATGAATATATATATATATATATATATATATATGAGAAAACTTTTCATATACGTAAGTGATAAGAATTATATATAATGACTAAAAATATTTAAATCATTAACTATATATATATATATTTATCTGCTAGCTAGCTTCTGATCAAAATATTTGTTTTCATAATATTAGGATATGCATGCTGATCACTAAATCCAATTAAAGATAATGAAATCCCCTAAATGAATCTGCACCAGTACCCTGGAGCAGAAACTGATAAAGTGGGGACAAACAAAAGGCATCTTGAAACCCTATCTACAACGGAGAATATATAGGTGAGAAATCAAACACAAAGTGGGACCAAAGCAAAATGTATAGGAAAACTAAAGAAAAAATAAAACTGGTCGGATATTTTAGGCTAGCTAGCTGCATGCTTTAATTATATATACCACATGCACCTACCTGCTTAATGATCAATCGAGATATCAATTAACAAGTAAAACATGGGTCGACCCCTCCCCCAATATTATTAATTAATGAAACCCTAGTGTTTAAAAAGGTGTGGTCCTTTCCATTCCATTAAGGCTTGTCTATATATACGTCATTGTTTGTCAACCGAAGGCACCAGAGACGAAGGAACCACCCAAAGCTAAAGACAAATTAAAAGGAGGCATGCATGCAGCATGCATGCGCACCCAGCTAGCTGGCTGCTCGATCATCAACTGATTCCACCAGACACCAACCAGCTTGCTAGCTACCTAAATATTATTCATACCCCTCTTAATATCTATAAATAATGCAACTGTTATCATCATGACTAATTAATTACCAAAAAATAATGGCACATGATGAGTATTATTATTCGGTCGACTTGTATATATAGCTAGCTGTAGGGACCAATCGGTCACTTATAAGCACATGGCTAAGACTTTTGTAAATCATGTCTTAAATCGCCTGCTTTTGTAAATAGAACTGGTCATCCAAGTGATGTAAGTGGTGGATAAATTTGGTATTCTTCGGGTAGATCTAGCTAGCAGCATATATATATATATATATTATGTATTGCATATAACCACAAGTAAAAAAGGAAGAAAAAGAACTTTCTAAAATTAACCATGCATGACACCGGCCTTGAGTTGGACACAAATACTGTCTCGTTTGTTTTTACAAATAAGATGAGATTAAAATTGAAAGTTAAATAAAATATTATCATAATATATTTTTTTAATATTATTTTTATTTTAAAATTTAAAAAAATTAAATTATTTATTTTATTTTATGTAGGGATTTAGAAAAGTTATAATGATTAAATGAGATGAGATGAGTTGAGTTGAGATGATTTATAAAAACAAATCAACTTGTTAAATAATTTTTTATGTATAAAGTATAAAACACAGATGAGATGAGATATTTTGAATAGTAATGAATAAAATATTATTATAATATAATTTTTTAATATTAATTTTGTATTGAAATTTGAAAAAATTATATTATTTATTATATTTTGTACAAAAATTTAAAAAAAATTATAATGATAAATTGAAATGAAATAATATGAGATTGAATTTTTAATTTTAACTATCCAAGCGGAGCCTTAACTCAGTTAATTATTAACAAATTGAAAAAAAAAGTTGAGAATAGTTTATCCAAGTCGCTGACAGGAGGCACTGGTCCCCTGTTCATTTAATTTATAATGTGAAAATTAATTATGCAAAATTGCAACTGGAGAGAGGGAGGGAGAGAGAGAGAGAGCCAACAGGTCAGTGTCAATAGCTGTAAAAGGACCGAAACCCGCCATTAAATACTCCATCTATGGCACAGTACTACTACATGAAGAAGAGGCCGAACTCCGAAGAGAGAGGTGCATAAGCATAAAGCATGAATAAGCATTTATATAGATGGAGAGGGCCGAGTCACGAGGCCGGACCTGGCCGGTCCCCTCCATAAGATCAGCGTGCATATCCCGTGCCTTCTTTTGGCAATCTTAATGGAAGAGTGAATTCAGTTTCCGGTGTTCCTTAAAGCTGCTTAATTTCCAACAGAGGCCGGCCATGAGATGCTATTCCTTAATATTTTTTAGTCCGTTCGTCGATCCCACGTACGTGTCTGCCTGGTATATGTTGGTTAATTGAGAGGTTGAAGCTGCCAGCATGATCTGGTAAGAACCTATATATCCCTCCGAGACTATTCTAGGGCAAATCTTGCACCGGAAATTTTAGCCATGTATATATATATATAGATCATCTCCAGCTTTAGATCACCAATTCTCTTTCTTGCTTCCATTCTTTGATATATATTTGAGGGTATATTTATATATATAGATATATAGGCATTTAGTTTAGTTTTTTTAAAGGGGTTTTAATTCGAGTAAGCCAAAAGGGATTCAAATGACACACTAGAAATTAGATCTCATTCCACTTCTGCTAGCTAGCTTCGTAGATATGGTTCCAATATCAGGTCATCCTGCAGCTTCAATCACTCACTTCCAACAAAGGGAAGAAGCTTTTGCATTCATGCTTATATATCTGTGTATATATGACCTCTTTTGAGGGTGCATATATATATAATTAATGGTCCGTAGCCCGCAAATGCATTTCAGATGAGAAGGTACATGTTCTTCCAATGTTAATTTATATTTTCTTTTATTTCTTGTATCTTTTTCTCGAGCAATTTTTATTGTTGTTGATTTAGAAGTATATTTATAAATTCATCCTGTGGTAGTACTGATTGTATTCTATATTCAAAACCTGTTTATTTGGTCGTCCACATACATAATGTCATTATGTTATGATTTGCATACATATATACATGACATGCACGAAAGATGCACATGTATAATATGCTTACACATCCATCGATCTGTCCATGCTGTCAAAGCTTCATGAGTTTTCAACTCAGCCAGTACCAACCATGCCTCTTAATAAATACAACATGAAAACGAAAATCTCCTCTCAGCTCTCTCTCTCTCTCGCAAGGCCTGTGGCCCTGTGCATTTTTGTCCTGATGTTGCTGGTAGTATCTAGAAGTTCCATAATGGAAAACAAGTTCCCAAGTCAAGCCAACGAGCTTTGACAGTTAATGTATGGCATTGTAAAATTCATGAGTTGTCCACACTTTTGGCTGCTAGGAGTCTAGGACGACTTCACACGAAGTTGCACACACAGATACGTACCACGCTTAATTTCATACATCGATCTTCTGATCAGAAAAAAGGGACTACTCAATGCGGGTATGATTAATATGGTTTTTCCTCTGCCACGATCTAGGTATGTGTCGGCCAGTTTGTTAATGTTCATGATCTACCAGTTTAAATACTAGTCTGTAACAATAAAGACAACATATGCAACTGATCTGGCATAAAAAATTATAAGTTGAACCGCAACAATCAGTACCATTCATCAGGTGGCCGGATATCTTGACTGTGAAATTAATGGAGTTTTACAGAGGGGTGTAGTCAACAGTTATATATATTATGCCCAAGACGTACAAGCTCATTTCATACCTAACATATTATAACGATATTTCTTAGTTCTTCATGATATATATATATATATATAAGTACCTGCATAAGGAAAGCTGACATGTATATAAGTATTTTCTCAATTGAAATACAAAGGAAGTATCACGTACTGTTCGGAAGCAGGAAGGCTGACATGTTACATCATGCTGTACTTGCTATATATCTAAGAAAAATCTCTTAAAGGATTTACTTAAATTCTGTATATATATATATATGTACATGTATATATGCATGGCGCGTGATAGCTAGAGTACATTTACATACACAATGTTATCATTATACTTTCCTAAAATGTTGATCTGCTAAATTTGTTAACTTTATTGAATGAAAACATGCAATAATTCTTTTGAAAATTGTACGCAACGTCTGTCTGTTGATCAATAAGGCGCCACAAGTCCAATATATAGGCCGGCGATCGAGAGATAGTTCAGTGTTTGGCATAAAATACACTTGACAGAATTCATTCAGTATTATTGGCATTCTTCATGATAGTGATATATATAGTACGTAGGAATCAATTGGCATGGGTTTTTCGAATGCCATATCAATATATATTTTAAGGGCTGGCGCCCGCCAGATTTTAATGGCCGGCCATGTGTTAATTAATACGTTGCTGCTCTGGTCTTTCGCATTTATTTCAGTAGTACTGCTGTCCGTCTTCCTTTTATTCTAGTTGTAATACATGATGTATGAGTAGCTAATTAATTTCTTAGCCACTAATTAAATTTCCAACACATTAATCATGTTAGCATAAGATTTTGCTTCTAATTTTCTGGATGATCAGTACTTCTCGATCGATCCGAAGAATTCTAAGCTGCATTTATATAACTTAGTAAAGCAAAACCTTCCAAAATATTTATGTCCATGCATTTTCCGTTTGCGCGCATGTATATACATGAGCATGATATGAATCAATTTTCAAAAGTATCCTAATTGGTGATCATGATTTAAACTTTAGTGACATGACTAGTAATTGCATGCAAGCCTGCTTGATGTAAGGGAATAGCATACATACATATATATATGTATATATGTCTTGATTTTATAGTGATTTTATGTAATTGGATGTATATATATTAACTTTATTTTATGAGTTAAAAGTTAATTTTTTCCACATGCATGATTTAATTTTCGCTTAATAACATGAACACACATGCGAAAATATTAGATGACGAAGTGGCTTTATAACACTAAGTACTATTGTCACCTAGCTAAGAATAATTAATTAAGGAGGGTAGTGTTAATTATATGTACGTGAGTACTTCAAGGAAACATAACTCCATGCTTATATATATATAGCATCATCATCATGTGAATTACACTATTAATACACTTCTCTCATCTTTGCTCGCACTACAAGAAAAATAAATTTTTAAGATCAACGTTTTTTTTAGAAATAGTCATTTTAATTATAAAATTTTGATCGTAAAACTCTGTTTCTTTATAGTGTCGGAACTGATATTTGCATATATATTGCACCCCTGCAAGTTATCTATATATATATATATATATATATGCATGGGGGTGCCCATTTATGCATGTTATATCTGATTTAAGCTACCATGAGTTGCATGCATGCACATTTTTCCAATATTTCAGCTGTCTGAAGGGGAGCGCGCGGCTGGCTGCTACGTGTGTATTTGCGGCCCATAAGATGAAAGCAAGCTAGCTACTGTTTTTCCGTTTTCGCCCATGAGATTTTGATACAAATACGCAAGTAATTAGAGTTCTCATTTTACTTATATAAAAAAAAGAAAATTAGAGTTCTGATTATCAATTTGTGTGCTGAAACTGAAGATTGTATAGTGATTAGTCATTCGTGATATTTTCTACACACTCATGAGTACTTCTGGACTGGTTTATATCCTGTTGAGAATCTATTTCTCCAGAACCAGATCATGATCGTACGTACTGGATATATATCTATCAATCAGAATATTGTATGGTCATTATTCATTCTTTCGGGGTATGCCTCTAATTAGATGCTAGATGGTCAGTGCTCACGGCCCCCTAAAAAAAAAACAAAAAAAATTAAAAATTGAAACATAATGAAGAGGATCATCAAGATTACATTAATATCTACTGATAGATACGATGGATGGATGGACGGACAGAAATAATATACATTTGAAAAGTGTTCAATCAAACAGCAATTAATAGATTATAAAATGGAAAATAATTGACGCTAGCTAACTGGTATATGTCTGTAAAATGAGCAGTACTGAATGAGTAGTACTCCGGCCAGCTCTATACTTTCGCATACCGATCAAAGAAGTGACACGTATTATGTTATCTCGACCTGTTTTTTTAGCAGATACGTTGTCCTAATCAGAACCAACGTCCAATCAAAGGTATTTGTTCATGTGAGTGGTAATAAACAATCGAGTACTGGATCATCGATGACATGATCAAGATCATGATCGATCATGATGATGCATATATACCATTTGGTTAATTTGTGTGAAGTCCGATTTTAATTAGCCATAGTAAGTGTGTATGCAGTAAACCGCAGCATTGATATCTAATTCATGATACCTTAATTGTGTATGGTACTGATCAACAAACTACACTTTAAAATCAACAAGTTTAATATTATGACATGCATGCATAAATAGGCTCTCATACCACATCATGGCCCTTGTAGAGATTAAGACCATGTTTGGTTACCAAGAGAAAATTTTAAATATAACAGAGTAAGATGACATATTTCTAATCATGATCGTTCAAATGTCTTTGAAGAGTAATAGATATACAATATGCATTAACTCACTTTTGGAAGATTGTTTCGCCTTTTAGATGGAGTTACTTAGGGCTAGCTAGGCTAATTACGACCTTGCCCGTTTAGATAGTGAGTTGAGTTGAATAAATTGAGATGAAAGTTGAATAAAATATTATTAGAATATTATTTTTAAATATTATTATTATTATTATTTTGAGATTTAAAAAAGTTAAATTGTTTATTATATTTTATATTAGAAGTTGAAAAAATTGTAATTATTAGATGAGATGAGTTGAGATGAATTTGATAACCAAACGCAGTCTAATTCAATTATCCTTATCTACTTATATAAGCTTTCTAGCATCTACAATAATTATGTGTATGTATGTATATGTATGTGGACCATTGTGTATGTATATGTATGTGGACCATGTTAAGTCTCATATAATATATTTGAGTTTCCGACATGATCTACTAAGAGTAGTCTTTGTATATGCATGTGGACCAGTACTATATGAAAAATGGGGAATCTCTTAATTAATTGATCATAAACATTAGAGGAAATTGGATTTTATAGCCCCAACTATCACCTATTTGCAATTTGAACATTAACCATGAAAAATCACAATGCGTACCATAAACAACCAATATTAGAATTTATGGCTCAACATACGTAATTAATCATAAAGGAAGATATATATAAATTGAAAGTAAGTAATTATTATATTATAGGGTACACATCTCGAGAAGTATCTAGAAGTGCTACAATTATGTAAATAAGTATGATTTTCATATAATACTTTAAATCTACTTTACAATAAAAATAATTTCACAATCTAACGTACAACATTAAGTCATATCAGTTTATGAGTTTACGTTTATAATATTTCTTTGTGACTAAAACATTTATCAAATCTAATTAATCATAAAAATCATATCCGAAAATTGAATTTAAAACTATAAGAACACCATGACCAACATATGCATATATGCAACATCACAACTGCGTCATACATATATAGATCGATGTCTATTGTCCTGTATATAGGTCTACTGATCAACTGGGGGTGCATAGCAAAAAGAGATCTGAGTTATAAAAGATAAACAAATTAAATTGTCATTATCGATCATCGTCTGGTCTGGCCCTTAAGGTAAATAGAAGTGGTTAATACGTCTTAAATCAAGATAAGCAATCAAGCAGGCAAGCCAGCAAACTGTGCTGTCGGTTATGGTTGATTATCATCTCATTGTCATAAGTCAAAAGCGTCGATTGGCCTAACGTAAATGACAAAATACCTTTATCTTCCTCTTCAAATGAGTAGTCACAATTGCAATCTCATGACAGCTTGCTCGTGATATAAAACCAAATGAAATGAAATTATGTAGTACTAATCGTTTCTAGCTACTTCATTCTCACAGAGAATAATTGCAATTGGACCCTATATTTTTCAATCCAAGATGCATATATATATGTTTAGGCTTCTCTCTCCTGTCTTTCTTTAAAGATTTACTCCTAGTCTTACAAATAAGTTTATTAGATTTATCGGTGCCATTCACTGCATCCTTTGGTGTATCGGCCAGAGTAGTGTCCTTAATACTCTGTACACAGGTCCTCTCTCTGCCCTAGAGTAGAGGTTTGTCTTCCTCGTCGGTGTACGAGCATTCCGTAGACTGCAACAGATGGCTGAGGGGCTGGATTCCCTGTACGCCTCGCTATCTCTCACGGAGAAAGAGAATGAAGAAGTGGTGGTGGAGCCTAGTATGGTGGAAGAGGTTCTCGATAGGGGGAAACATTGTTTGATTATGAGTATACTTACCAGGAAACATTATAATCACGAAGCTTTTAAGGCTACCATGAAGAAAGTGTGGAGACCAGTTTTTGGGATCAAATTTAGGGATCTGAACACAGTTTTCACTCTGGTGGAGTTCGAAAATGAGCGGGATAAATCAAAGGTTGAGAGAGATGGTCCTTGGCATTTCGACAAACAGCTGGTACTCTTGAAACCGTTTGAAGGTACGTTGCAACTCAGCTCTATGCAAATCAAACATGCTGCCTTTTGGGTGCGTATACATGATCTCCCTTTAATGGCTCGTAACTATTATGTGGGGAAAATGGTGGGGAGCATGCTGGGCGATTTTATTGAACTAGATTTAGAGAAAGGGGAAGTAGAATGGGGGGAATATATGAGAGTTAGGGTTTTGGTGGATATAACCCAACCGCTACAAAGGAGAAAACGCCTGAAAATCGGAGAAGGTAAGTCTTGCTGGGTTCGGTTCTCGTACGAACGCTTACCGGATTTATGCTACTTCTGTGGGGTGGTTGGGCACACTATGAGAGAATGTGGAAAAGCTCCGGTGGAAGCCTCTCCCGAGCAGATGCAGTATGGTGAATGGATGAGGGCTTCTCATGGGTCTAACCGTCGAGAAAGGAAATGGGATTATCGATCCCGAAGTGGGTTTTCACCAACAGGGGATTTGGGAACTGCTTCAGATCCGCAGGCAAAGGGGACAGAGGAATCAAATATCCCGAAGCCCCCTCTGTTTACAACGAACCACACCCAGCCAGCAGGGGGAGTCTCGACAGAAGGGCTTTCTCCTACGGGTCCTACAAAGACAACTTCGGAGATTATTTTAGAATCAGTGTCCGACGATGGAGATCCTACGTTCGAAGCTGTGTCTCTAAGTCCGATGGTGGCTCCGACAACTTCAGAAGGGCTTTCAGAGGCTCTGGTGGAGGTTCCAGTAAGGGGATGTGTGGCTTTGGATCCGGGTGAAGCAGACATGGCTATGGGCCCTCGGCCCTATGGTTTTTTCAGCCCAAGCGGATTAATATTGGGGGACCAATGCAGTTCAAAGGCCAAAGTCATCCCTAGGAAGGCTTGCTCTAAAGTTCGGCATACTCAACAGAAGAACAACCATGGTAAAGAGCAGAATACCAAGCAGAAACAAGGCTCCTCCAAAATTGAAAACTTAAGTGGTCGAAAGAGAAAAGGAAAAGAAGTTGCAGAAGAAGAAGATGTTACTAGGAAGAAACACCATGGATTGGAACCCGTTCATCTCGAGATATTGGCGGTGGCTGGTGATCAGCCCCGCCAAACGCAATGAAGCTTTTCAGTTGGAATCCCCGTGGGCTTGGGAACCCATGGGGAGTCTGAACGCTTCGTGACCTGCTCACAAAGGAAGATCCTGACGTGGTATTCTTGCAAGAAACTCGTTTGAAAGCTTCTCAATGGGTTTTATGTAAGTATACTCTTGGCTTTAAAAATTGCTTTGTTGTTGATCCTGTTGGTCGTAGTGGTGGTTTAGCTTTGTTATGGAAAGATGATTGTGATTTGAATGTCATTAATTACTCTAAGAATCATATCCATGCCTTAATTAAGAATCCCATGTTCGAGGGGGGGGCGGGATTAATTACGGGTATCTATGGCCATCCTCAAACAGAAAGGAGAGAGGAGGTGTGGGGTTTGATCAAATCTTTGGGGCAGGGAATAGTTAGTCAATGGCTGGTCTTTGGAGATTTCAATGAAATACTCAACCAATCCGAGAAAAATGGGGGAACGTATAGAAGTGAGAGACAGATTGAGGGTTTTAAATCTGTTTTAACTGAAAGGAGTCTTAGGGATTTAGGTTTTTCTGGAAAACCCTTTACGTGGTGTAATAGGAGAGAAGGAGCTGTGATAAGTGAGAGGTTAGATCGTTTTCTAGGGAATACAAAGTGGTGTGAGTCATTTCCTTTTGGGCATGTTCATCACGGGATGGCAGCATATTTGGATCATATTCCGATATGGCTGGACACAAATGGGGGGTTGATAAGGACAAGGGGAAAGAGGCTTTTCAGGTTTGAAGCAATGTGGGTAGATAATAAGGACTGTTCTAGTATAGTGGAGAGGATCTGGGGGGAGGATGCGGATTATGCTCAAAACAACCATCTTATGGACAAAATTTCAAAATGTGGTGGTGAGTTGTCACAATGGAATAAAAGGTCTTTCGGCAATGTCCAAAGAGAATTGGCTTCGGCCAAAGACAAACTAAAAGGGATAGAAGAAATGGATCCAACTTACCAACAGCCTTCTCTACACAAAGAAGCCAGGGAGGAGGTACAGAAATGGTTGGAAAGGGATGAACTCATGTGGAAACAAAGGTCTAGAGTGCAGTGGTTAAAAGAAGGGGATAGGAATTCACGTTTTTTTCATCATAAAGCAAATGCTAGGAGGAGAAAGAACTGTATCCATCAATTGCAAGATGAAAGTGGCAGTTGGAAAAGGGGAGAACAGATGGGGGTCTTAATAGTGGATTTTTTCAAGAATTTATTTTCTTCAGACTCACAACCAGAATTTTCAGATCTCTTTTCAGAAGTGGGGGGCAGGGTATATCCTCAGATGAATGAAGAGTTACTTCTTCCGTATGTAGCAGAAGAAGTTGAGGTGGCTATTCAACAAATGCATCCATTGACAGCCCCAGGCCCTGACGGAATGTCTCCTGTTTTTTTTCAAAAATATTGGAGTAAGGTGGGAAAGTCAGTTTCTGTTTTTGTCTTAAATGCCTTGAATAATGGTGTTTTTCCTAAGGAACTAAATCATACTTTCATATCTTTAATTCCTAAGAAAAACAATCCCTCCAAAGTGGCTGATTTTAGGCCCATTAGCCTTTGCAATGTCCTTTATAAGATAATATCAAAAGTCATTGCAAACAGGCTCAAAAAAATTCTGCCTATGATTATTTCAGATACTCAGTGCGCTTTCGTCCCTGGGAGACAAATTACGGATAATGTGCTAGTGGCATATGAGACACTACATTATATTCGTAGTAGAAGAGGGGGTCGGAAAGGGTATATGTCCCTCAAGTTAGATATGAGCAAAGCATATGATAGAGTTGAATGGGGTTTTTTGAGAGGGATGATGAAGGCTCTAGGTTTTGCACATCAATGGATTGAGCTGGTGATGTTTTGTGTGTCTACAGTTTCCTTCTCTATTCTGGTAAATGGTAGTCCTAAAGGCCCGGTTTATCCATCTAGAGGAGTTAGGCAAGGGGATCCCTTATCCCCTTACCTATTTCTTTTATGCACAGAAGGACTGATCAGTTTATTGACAAGAAATGCTAATGCGGGAATGATAAAAGGGGTGAGAATTTGTAGAGGGGCTCCTCGGGTGAACCACCTATTATTTGCAGATGATAGTGTGATTTTTTGCCAAGCTGATGTTTCTACTAATGCTCATATTCTATCTTTGCTGGACTTGTATGAAAAAGCGTCAGGGCAATGCATTAATAAAGAAAAGACTTCGATGGTGTTTAGCAAAAATGTTCAAGAGGAAGTGAAAGAAAATATTATGGCAATGTGGGGTGGGAGTAACACTCAGCAATTTGAGAAATATTTGGGCTTGCCTCCAATGGTAGGGAGATCAAAGCAAAGAGCCTTTGCTGATATTAAACAAAAACTGTGGCAGAAAATCCAGCTGTGGAAAGGAAATTTATTATCTCAAGGGGTAAAGAGATCCTATTAAAAGCAGTAGCTATGTCCATCCCGACATATGCAATGAGTTGCTTTTTACTCCCTAAAACCTTATGTCATGAGATGGAAATGATGATGGCCAGATTTTGGTGGGGTAATCAAGCTCAAGAGAGGAAAATTCATTGGGTAGGGTGGCAGAAATTGAGTGTGTCCAAACTTAGAGGAGGCCTGGGTTTCAAAAACTTGTATAACTTCAATATGGCCCTCTTAGCTAAACAGGGGTGGAGGCTTCTTACTAACTGTGATTCGCTTCTCTACAAGATCTACAAAGCACGGTATTTTCCAAAGAGTTCTCTGTTTGAAGCTAAGATTGGATTTAATTCTTCATACGTGTGGAAAGGAATTCATAGTGCCTTGCCTCTTTTGAAATCAGGATGTGTCAGAAGAGTGGGGAATGACGTGAAAACAAATGTATTTAAAGACTATTGGATTCCTGGAATTCAACCATCAGTTTTGCTAGGTGAATCGATAGGTAATCAGCAGGAGAATCTGAAAGTGCAGGATTTAATGGAGAGAGGCTCGGGTTGGTGGCATGTTGATACATTAAGAGGTCTCTTCAATCCAAGCATAGTATCTCAGATTCTAAGGGTGAATGTGGCTCCCAATTATGAGGATTCCTGGTATTGGTTAGATGAAAAAAGTGGCTCTTTTTCAGTTAGAAGTGGATATAGAAATCTTCAAAAGTCTATTGCTGTTAGAGAAGGGGAAGGGTCTCGGGCTCAACAACTAGCACCCTTTTGGAAGGGTTTGTGGAAACTGAAAATTCCATTAAAGATGAAGATCTTTGTATGGAAAGCTTTTTTGGAAATTCTTCCTACTTATCAAAATCTTGTGAGGAAAAACATCTTGGAGAGCGATGTATGTTTATTTTGTCACCAAAATAGAGAGGATGCAGCTCATGCCTTATTTTACTGCAGTTCTATTAAATCCTTATGTATCCAATTTCAACCTCTACTAGGGGAGATAGGTTGTGGGAAATATTTTGGGGATATTGTGCTGGAAGTAAAGGATAGAGGCAACGAGGAAGAGGTTTTAAATTTTATAGCAATGGCTTGGGGCCTTTGGTATAGAAGAAATAAATTTATCTATGATAACACTTCTCTTCAGTTTTCTCATGTTATTTCTACAGCCCTGTCTATGCAATCTGAGTTTAAAAAAGCTCAGCTTCTGGAGAGCAGCAGCAGAGTCATTCCAAGGGTCCTAATCTGGAAACCTCCTCCACAGGGTAGCTTGAAGATGAATGTGGATGGTGCTACCTTTGGTGAGATTGATAAAGCTGGTATTGGTCTAGTTTTAAGAGATCATGAGGCCAATGTTTTAATGGCTTGTAGCAAGATAGAGCATGCTGTATCTAGTTCTGAATTTATTGAAGCCACAGCAGTGTTGAGAGGTCTCCAATTCGGGCTGCAGTGGGGCATAAGCAAGTTGGTGATGGAATCTGATTGTTTGTTTTTAGTTAATGCTTTAAATTTCCCCTATGCCTGTTTATCTGATTTTGCCTATGTAATAGATGAGATAAGAAGAGTTAGATCTTATTTCCAGGACATTTCCTTTGTGCATGTATGTAGGCANTTTAAATTGTTTATTATATTTTATATTAGAAGTTGAAAAAATTGTAATTATTAGATGAGATGAGTTGAGATGAATTTGATAACCAAACGCAGTCTAATTCAATTATCCTTATCTACTTATATAAGCTTTCTAGCATCTACAATAATTATGTGTATGTATGTATATGTATGTGGACCATTGTGTATGTATATGTATGTGGACCATGTTAAGTCTCATATAATATATTTGAGTTTCCGACATGATCTACTAAGAGTAGTCTTTGTATATGCATGTGGACCAGTACTATATGAAAAATGGGGAATCTCTTAATTAATTGATCATAAACATTAGAGGAAATTGGATTTTATAGCCCCAACTATCACCTATTTGCAATTTGAACATTAACCATGAAAAATCACAATGCGTACCATAAACAACCAATATTAGAATTTATGGCTCAACATACGTAATTAATCATAAAGGAAGATATATATAAATTGAAAGTAAGTAATTATTATATTATAGGGTACACATTTCAAGAAGTATCGAGAAGTGCTACAATTATGTAAATAAGAATGACTTTCATATAATACTTTAAATCTACTTTACAATAAAAATAATTTCACAATCTAACGTACGACATTAAGTCATATCAGTTTATGAGTTTACGTTTATGATATTTCTTTGTGACTAAAACATTTATCTAATCTAATTAATCATAAAAATCATATCCGAAAATTCAATTTAAAACTATAAGAACACCATGACCAACATATGCATATATGCAACATCACAACTGCGTCATACATATATAGATCGATGTCTATTGTCCTGTATATAGGTCTACTGATCAACTGGGGGTGCATAGCAAAAAGAGATCTGAGTTATAAAAGATAAACAAATTAAATTGTCATTATCGATCATCGTCTGGTCTGGCCCTTAAGGTAAATAGAAGTGGTTAATACGTCTTAAATCAAGATAAGCAATCAAGCAGGCAAGCCAGCAAACTGTGCTGTCGGTTATGGTTGATTATCATCTCATTGTCATAAGTCAAAAGCGTCGATTGGCCTAACGTAAATGACAAAATACCTTTATCTTCCTCTTCAAATGAGTAGTCACAATTGCAATCTCATGACAGCTTGCTCATGTGATATAAAACCAAATGAAATGAAATTATGTAGTACTACTCGTTTCTAGCTACTTCATTCTCACAGAGAATAATTGCAATTGGACCCTATATTTTTCAATCCAAGATGCATATATATATGTTTAGGCTTCTCTCTCCTGTCTTTCTTTAAAGATTTACTCCTAGTCTTACAAATAAGTTTATTAGATTTATCTTCTGTCCATTTGAACTCAGTAATTGCTATACACAATATTGTTTTGGATGTTCAAATTGGCAGCTCCCATTGAATCAAGATTCGAATTAATCCGAGTTTTTTGCTTTGATATTGTATGAAATCATCAAATATCATGTTAAAAGTTTTAAGTAGATTATGAGGATGAAAATTTTAATATTTTCATTAAAAGTTTGTAACTCTTGTCTAGCTATTATTGCATATTATATCTTTTGTGACATGTAAACCACATAGCACTTATAATTAGGGCATTCTCGGTTTTCAATAAACCAAGACACTTTGCCATCTAATTAAGTTAGCCCCAAGGCCTTTAACCCCTTTCTAAATAATGTAATAATTCTCAACACCTTTCTGACTTTAAAATAACATTCAACTAAACTCAAGTCCAATGATCTGTGTAATATGTGCGTCTACTGACCATCATAACTGTGGTTGTCTTTACTTGATGCAATTGATCTTTAAATAATACAGAATGTAAACACGTTAATACAGCCGACAAGACCAAAAACCAAAACATAATAACATTGCTTTTGAGATGGAGAGATGAGACAAGAGACGGAAAATGCAGAAGTGGAAGAAAGGAGATATGCCCTTTAACCTTATCGTGAAATTCTAACCTATAACATTATGGATTTTTTTTAGACATTCATTTACAACCTTACGAGGAAAATTATGAGTCTGCTTTATTAACAGTTGACACACTGAGATACGTATATATATGCACACTGTTTTACAATAAGCACAAAAAGAGAGATAAGGACCCATCTATGTGGTACTAAATAAACCAGGCTGCTCGCCAAAATTAACATTTTACAATATGCTTGACTTACAATAGCTGTTTTCACACTCCCATTTCAGGAGTGCGCTCATGTAACTATGACTTCCAATGGTACAGATCAAAGATAAAAGTGAAATTGAAATATTATATGACTCATATATGTAACGGCCTATAGTGGTTATAACCTTGACCAAAACAAGCTAAAAAGAATGGTAATCGGTCCCAAAGTAGATGAAGCTCATTTTCTTTGCAGTTTTGACACTGGAGATACTAGCAATTCAGGATTCATATCCCCACAATTAAAAGCGAGAATGGATGAGCAATTGTGTGAACAAGTTTCTTGTTCCCTCTTCATTATGGTTCTTGGATGCCAAAGGAACAATTGGAATGCTTTCCTCTCTTTGATTCAGGCTCACCTAACTGCAGAGAAACAAAAACCTCTTCATCAGAGCCATTCCTCAATGCTGAGAGATTTTTAGATTCTAGATGATTCTCTCGGTTGCTTTGACGAACTGGAGATCTGGCAGCAAAACCTGGCATGAATTGGTGTTCTACACTTGGAGATGTTTTGATTCCGTTTTCTATATAAAATTCTTGCATGTATGGTGGATTCTTTTCCTTATATGGCTCGAGCTGAACTGGAACATCCCGGACATTGAAACCAAGTGTCTCAAAGTTCTCTTCAATTTTATATTTTGATGGCACCCGATCAGCAGGAGATGACTCCCCAACTGTGGAACCAATCCCTGCTGCTGAAGCATTCCTCTGCTCTTGCATCGCAGCTAAATAACAATAAAACAATAGAGGAGTCACGTGTTAGTGATAAACATGCAGAAAACATTTTGACTGGGCAACTTCCACCCCTTCTCCTGAGAGGAGGAGTCACCCCCCACAAGTTTCAAAATGCAGCTCTCTCAGTTTATCAAAAACCAAAAAATCAGGCTACAATGTCTTATCTCAACATCCTTGTCATTAAACTTGAATTGAGAACTTTTAGCAGTATCTGAGAACGTTTCCGATGCTTTTATAATGAAGGTTTCTGAAAAAAGATGATTAAACCAATTGCTTAGTCCTCTTTATGTTTTGAGCCCAATAGCTTGGTCCTATGTAAGGTAAGAGGCATGCTCTTCAAAAATTTTATGCAGGAGTGAATGAGAAAAGTTGCATATCATTCCATTAGGAAGTGTACAGGGAAACTACACGGGGCCTCAATATTTGAAACTAGTTTTCAATTTTTGCCATGTTAACCAAATAATTATATATATGTACTATAACAACATCACCTGAAAAGAACAGGAGCTTGCGAGTGACTGACACAACTATTTTGTCTTTCCCAAAAAACTTGTGAAAACAAAGTCGAGCCACCTTAGCAATATTGCATGCTACTTGAGTGGAAAATCCCCTTGCACACAAATATCACACATGGTTTGACCCAAACTTTCATCCCAAGAAGGACAAGTAACGTTTGGCAACAAAGCCATTAATTTCTACACATTTAATTGACCTTCACAGTTAGACAAAACTGCTACACTTAAGGCCAGGTTTGAGGGTCAAACTGCAATTTATTGTTTTGTGTGATACAATAAGCATGCCCTTCATACCATAGAAAATGGACCACGGAAGTAACCAGGAAGTCAAGTACACAAGGAAAAGAAATAAGCATGGTTCAGAAGCACAAACCTTGAAGCCCTTCACTGGTTATGATGAGATCAAGTTCAAGAAGGTCAAGAAGGCGTCCAAGATCAACTCCGCTGGTCCAATTTTCTGGGGATTGTCCAACTTTTAGTTTCAACCGACCCCGATTAGCAGTCCCACCCCAAATGATCCCAACAGGTCGTGGCTTCTCCCTGTTCTGGCCAGTTAAGAGAATAAGGCTTCCACTATCACCTTCAAGGTCAAATGTCTGCTGATTCTCTCCAACAACAAGAAAATCAGTAAAGAAACAAATCCCTTTTTCATCATTATACTCTAGGGCATAGGCCATTATGGTCCCTACAGTCAACCCAGAACTTCTTCCAACTTTGACCACTTGCCGTCCAATGAGACTGTTAATAGGAGACTGCAAATCTATGGTGTTTACATCACCTATCTCACCCACACCTTTTACAGATGTAGACACATTGTTCATGTTAAAATCTTCTGCAAAAGGTATGAAGGCCCCATCAGCTCGTACAAATGTTTCTGCATGATCATCAAGTCAACATGGGCATGTGCAGGGGTCAGAATGCAATGAGAAAATTAGCACGTGTGAAATTACACAATCTTGCTGTAGTAAGATATTCAAATAGAAAAGAGACAGATCCAACTAGGGAAGATTACCACTAATCCAGGATACTTCCAAATTTTAAAATAAGTTTGAAAGGTTAAATCAGCACAAAGCGAAAAGATTCACAAGAGAGAGGATTACACAGTTCTTCAGGCAAAGCTCAAAGGAGCCTACTCTGCATGGATAACAAAAAATATTCAATACATTTAACCCATTTTGCCTCCTTGAATGTAAGCTAAAAGTACATTCTGCCTCCTTGTAAGCATTATCATTAAAGATCTACCATATCTCTGAGAAACCAGAAAAAGTCAACAGATCGAAAGGATACAAGGCCCCACCTAGGTTCAAACCAATGTAGCTAGGCTTAGTTCGGTCTGGGCTGATGTATAGTGCACATGAATGTTTCTGGGTTAGGAAGATATAGAACAGCTTGTGCTGCTGAGCTATGGTTGCTTCAGTACAGGAGGGAGGTTGTTTGGTGTGTGTGGGGGGGGGAGGGAGAATACATTTCATTTTGAGAATAATTGCAGGTTAGGAAAGAAATTTGGGTTGACTTCATTTTGATCCAAAGAACAGCCTGATATACTAGTTATACTCATAATCAAAAGCGCAAAGTATTAAATAACAAATATTGAGTGAGCTGGGCCCTACTGGAATCAACTAAACTATCAGTCTTAAACCATGATCTAATCACAGTCTCATGATCTGATTTTCATATTTCTTTTATCTTTTAGTTTTCCAGTCTTGCTCAAGAAGCATTTTCCAATCGATGATCCCAAGCAATCTTTTTAGACAGCAAGATAGCACCTTTCTGAATATTAGAAGCAGGTTCTGCAATATCATTTATAATGACAACTGCAATCTGGAACTGCATTACCTGGGTTCGTTCCAGCAAAGATGTCATACCAAAGAATATCTGTTATAAATGACGTTGCCCTCTCTACAGCACCAAGATACACCCCGGGTCCAAGGCTGGGTGGCAGCGGATGAAACATCTTTTGGTTTGGGTAGTCCAAATCTACTGCCACATGCCGATTGGTAAGGAAACCAACCTGTCTATTTCCAGTTCGGCTTTTTACAATAGCACCCAAAGTTCCATAAGTCTCTTGGCTTGCAACCTATACAGGCAAGAAGCAATAGGTAATTTCGGGAGCAAAGGAGAGCACACAAGTCTGCAGAGTGTTACAGATCTCACAAGCAAAATTGAATTTCAGGCATAGACCTGGCAAAAAGGACTATGGGGAAACAATTTGATCAATCATAATACTAAATTACCATTGAATAAAAAAACAAATAATGACTGCATATGATTGAAAAAAAAATACTTCTCAATTTCAGGTTTGAATATTTATCAAAGCTGGAGATAGTTTGAAAAGACTAAAAAAGTGTAGTTGAAGAGATTAACCATGTTAAATTCTGTACCAGGCCAGGTACAGTAGCATGACTCAGAAATTCAGGAAGAACCTTTTTATGTCTTAACTTAAATAAGCAAAAGCAATAGTATACTGATACAAAGAGTGAAAAAAGGAATATCTATGAATTGCACGATGTTATCATCTTGTTGCTTCGGGTGGGCAGTTGTCACCATCCTGCTCAAAGAAGCTATTTAAATTGTGCTGATTTCATTAATGGGTGTATACTGACTGGAAACTAAATACATCACTTTTCAGCCAAGAGATGAAGGCTGATATTTAGATTTAACCACTCAAAGACATGGAAAAAGTGTTTTTTGATAAGTACACGGAAAAAATGAATTTCACTTGGTTAAATACATACAGAAATCAGGACCAGGAAAAAGGAAAAAAAAAAAGATCTAGGCCAAAATCAGTCACACTTCTTTTTTTCGCTTGCTTACTTGCTGCTTACCATATAATGCAGCAGCTGTTAAAACCAACCATTACATCAACAAAATGAATAATTAGGGAAAAATTCTCATAAACTCCTAATTCCAAGCAACAATGATTGATACATGCTTTGCCACGGTGTGGTCAAGAATTCTCCAAAACTGGGTACAATAGCCTCCACTTTTGTGGGATGCTGTACCATAAAAAGGATGTATGCTAAGCTCCTGACCACCCAAATCACCGCATTACAAATACGATTGAATAAACACATGCATACTACAATTTTTGCACAAGCCATTCCCGGAATTTTTTAATTGAAAACTAGATTTAATAACCTCTCAAACAGCTATATGGTTACAATTTTTTCCACATATATTGATAGTTGATAATGAATACATATTGTTTTTTTTTATAAGTGACAATGAATACATATTGTTATGTTTAAAATATATATTGGTAATTTTTAGATCAATTTTAACAAATACCTATCCAGCAACATAAAAAATAAAAATATTCCAAGGATAATGCTTCTTTTAATCAAACCTGTATTGCTTCCCTCCATCTCAACTTCACCAAAGGGTGGAGAGTTGTGAGAGAGAGTAGAAATCATTATCAGGTTTTTTTTTAGATACATACTCATGGCCATTGAAGTTGATCAATTAGTTCGATCTTGATTCTTGCTTTTAATACAAACTGATAAAAACTACTGAAGCACTATCTAAAAGCGCTGATCCAGCATCATGATGACTTTGGATTAACCAACCTGAACAGTACAGAGACTCATGATAAATTTGCATTCAAGTGTCTTCTTTGTAATTGAACATAATAAATTTGCATTCAAGTGTCTTCTTTGCAATTAAACAGGGGCATAAAACAGCAGTTTTCTTCAAGATAAGCTAATACCTGGGAGCCAGAACCAATGCATGGATCACTGCCTCTCAAGCCATCTACAAGCTCTGTATATAATTGTTCTTTAGGAGTAGGAGCAGGTGCACCAAAATAAGAGAATTCCACGACATCCACATCACACCATACACCTCCTGGCCCCTGCCACGAATATTAAAAGGTGCTTCAAATTACAAATAAAAATATGAGCTCACTCCATAACATAGACAGCTTGAAATTTCCAGTTCCATTTGTACAAATCTAGGAATTTTTAAAAGGTCCATATTTCTTTTTCGATCCCTTAGATATTTGCTGGCTTTCAAGCATGTCTAGGGAATTTCAGAAATCTGAAAGTTTTGATATTTGGACCAGAATGGTAAATTGATGTGATAAAAAATAAAACTAGTGCTAAAAAGGTTATTAATAATTCTCAACAAACATATGAGGGAAGATTATAAGCAGATATTTGAAAGGACACAGTGCTACTGTGTTTCCTTGGACGAGCATATGCAGGTGTGAGTTGGAGGGATCCAAGGGGAAGAATTTTGATAATGAACAATATCCCTAAGATAGAAATAACCATAATGGATTGTTACTTGCGGTGAGTTAGTAGATCACCTTTCACTCTATAGTTCAGTAGTTGGTGAGCTGGGGCATAATTGTGAGAGACTTTGGAAGAGGAAGTATTTTCTTTGTTTTCTATCAAATCAAAGTACAACCTCTTTTTTATAAGATAATTTTATTAATGAGCCAAAAAGGGGTTACCCAAGTACACAGGGAGCAGACAGTAGATACACCTAGTTAGAAAGAGTAAATAGGTCTAAAAAATCAAATTGGAAAAAGACAAGTATGATGTCATCCAATGATAAAATGATCTAAAAAAGAGAAATCCTTAAGCTCCTCCATGGTCTTCTCACGATCCACAAAACTTCAATCATTCATCTCCCTCCAAATTCACCACATTAGGCAAATCACTATCATTTTCCATAATTTGTCACTATGTTGGCTGCCAAACCAACCCTTACAACACTTAGAAAAGATTCACCACCCATCAATTCATACCCAATCCAATGCAAAAGGACAGCTTGCCATAAGGCAATATCTATTTCAGAATGCAATAACAAGTGACCTATTTTTTCTTCATTCTTTTTGCAAATGCAACACCAATTTATCACTTCAATATGTTGCTTCAATAAATTATCCCATATATGGATTTTTCTCAATGTAGCCACCCAAGCAAAATATTAAATATCAACAAGCATGTAAAGAGATGATCCAAATACCCATGAAAACACAAAACAAAGCCACGAGTCTCAAATTTCCCCACCTCAAGGGCAGCAGGTAGACACTGGACGTGATTGAGCCATTGCCTGTGCACTTTGCGGGCCACGAAGACAAGAATAGCTGGAATATCTGTAAGCACACCCTTTTGGATTCGAAACCCAATTGCAGTGCCAAGACTAACCCGGCGCAAGATCTTGCTATGAAATGCCCTAATGGTCATAAGCTCGAGTAAGGTGGTAGCTCGCTGCCCCGTTGGCAACTGACCCAGTGTTTCGGGAAGCACCCCCTTTTGAAGGTTTCCAAAGTAGTTTGCCCTATCTTCTGCCGCATCATTTAATCGACTTGAAGGAGGCCATGAGAAGTAGGCAGCACTGCTTTCAGAGTGCTGAGCACCTGATGCAAACGGTTGAAGGGGTGATGGACATGAGGAAGGCGGATTAGGATAATAGCAGTAGTTCCTTTCTAAATCTAGAGCAGATTCATCTGATTGTGTTGACCCTGAATGATGAAATCTTAAATCCAGTCTGGTCCTGTCCATCTTTCGGCTCTCCTACATAATGTTCCAAGTCTCTTGAAAATCCAAATTTATAGTCATGAAACTCCATGAATTACAAGGCTAAGGCATCAACTATAAGGCAACACTTTTGAACCCTTCAGTTATACCAACAAATAAGTACTGCACACTGAAGTAACAACAATAAAACAAACAGATAAGAACAATAAAACTCCTAAAAAATCCATCTTGGCCATAAAACCTATTAAGCTTGGCAAAAATATGAAGAATTTCTAAAAAAAAGTATCACGATTAAAAAGCTAAGATTTACTAGTCCTAACCAGAAGTGTGAGAGTCCAACATGGAAGCTTTATGATACTCCAAGTCTTCGAGAATATAAAACAAGCAGTGAAAGTCGATACGTACGCCAATTTTCCTCACATTTAAAGTAAGCAGGGGGCCGACAATACTTAAGCACAAATCCGGGAAAAATAATCAGCACCTCTACTGTCTTCGGAGCTCAAGGATGAAAGAAGATTTATCAAAAGATACATGAGAAGTGAACTCACAGGAAGAATGTATATTTAATGACACCGACAAAGACCGAGAACTATCACGTTATCATGCAAAACTATAAAACTGAAGCTAAAACGACGAGTGAGGTAGCCACAACACCGAAGAAAGAGAAAGGAAGAGTATTTCTAGATACCCAAAACAACCCAGATAGATTATATGAAAAAATAGGAACTTGAACGCTTATATGGGCAGAACTCACCTGTCAAAAAATGGTGGAGCTACGATGGAGAGGACTCAGAGGAAAGGCTCTCGACGACTTTCATGCCCTAGTACAGATTTCGCACCACATCCATCATCTACCAGATCAGGATGGCAATAGACAATCACTTCGTTAACGAAAGTAATTTGACACACTGCATAAAGATTGGTACGGTATGCTGCAGACTGCAGGGTAATAGACTGAGAATGAGAGCTATATTGTGAGAGACAAAAAAAAAAAAAACTAAATCGAAGTATCTACTATTTTTGTAGCATAGAAATTAGAAAGAAAAAAAGTTGGAGAACAAAAATACAAGGACTATTCTTGGAAGGATATATTTTTATTCACACTTTTCTCACTTTCTTCCTTTTTTATCTTCGCTTCTTTTCTTTTTCTTTTTGCCTTTTTTGCCTTTCATATGAATCACACCAACTCTAGGTGGGAGGATTTTAATGGAGGGGGAGGAAAATAAAATTTCTCAAATCCCATTGATATTAAGTCTGGTGGGGATATAGGGCCGCATTCACGTTTGCTCCCCAAAAGTAGCACACCCTTCACCTCAAATAATTCAATTCTCACCCTATTGATGGGTAGGATAAGGGAAAGGGTTGTACTCTTTTGTTCTTACATGATTAAATTCATCCACAATTATTTCAAAAGATAATATTTATGTGATCTTTGCTTATGCATGCTTTTTCCATTTGGTGTTTTTGAGGTTATAATTAAAAGCAGTTTCACAAAGATAATGGTGGGAGGAATTTAGAAGTGGGGCATAAAGAAAAGGGTTGGAGAAGTGCCCTCATATCCCTTAAATATCATTACCACTTTTACTTATCTCCTTTAATGGGTTTTATCTCAATACTATAGTTATAGAGCCCCCCCCCCCCCAAAAATACAAAAACTCTCTCAAATAAAAGTTATCTTATCTTTCTAGAAGAATCTTATAAATTTATTATCACCATATTCATATGACCTCTCAATTACGAAATACAAGGTTTGTATTAAGATACAATATCTTTGAAGATCTGCTTAATGCTTAGTGATGAAATCAAAAAGAAAAAAGATGTTTGATCACTGAGTTCCATTTTTAAATCAATAATGGGAAGTTGTAACCCTTGTAAAGATCGTGGTTCAGGAGCTTTTCTTTTTGTGTGCAGGATGTTTATCATATATATGCTTGTTTCTACCTCAAAATTATGATTTGCAGCTCAAGTGTGGCTGAGAGAGAGAGAGAGAGAGATAAGCCTGGAGCCCAAAGAAAAGTCACCCATGGGGACAAATTCAACAAAGCAATTATTGAGATGGGCTCCACCACAATGTGGCCCTTTAAGAAAGAACGGTGATCTTTGCAAGAGCACTCACCTGCCTATTGTCGGACGTGTAAACTCAATCACCCAAACAACCACCAGATTCCAAATCAAAGCATAGTGCACCATACCCATATTTCAAATACCCCCTTTTCAATAAATTGAGAGTGCCGTAAGACATCCTAACACTTCAATTTAGGATTGAAAATCCCATCTCTTTATTCCTCTTCAACCAAGACAGTATTTTAATTTTATAATCGTGTTAAAAAAAATAATCATTTAATTTAATTATGAAATATAACATCTTTTTACTTTAGTCACTTTCTCTTGATCGTTCCTAATTTGGTGTCATTCGTTTTTTCTTTCCGTCTTCATAAATAGGTAGACCCCATAGATATTTGGATGTTGCCTTTAACGAGCGTCACAGCATCATATTTCCAACAGCCGTCGGGGTTTGTGGCGTGATGTGGATGTTGTGGAATTGGTCAAGATGCCCCTTGATAATAATACAAACCCTTTTTCATTTTCAATTATCATTGTCTTGACCTACCAACATAATCAAAATGCAAATACCATATAAATAAAAAAAATAAAAATAAAAAACCTTGTTAACTTACTATGCATTTGCATTCCGATGTCATATTTATCCTTTTTTAGATAAATGTTTTAACAAAATATAATGTCATAAAAGTAAATTTACAAGATCATATGGATTCATCTGATATGTTAAATTATAAAATAATTATAACATATTACATAAATCACGTCAATTTATAAATTTATTAAATATTTTTATAATTATAACACTTTTTTATAAATAAAAAAATTATCATTGTCACTTCATCACGTTGTCCTAAGATGCAAAAGAAAACCAATTTTGTCTAATCATACCTATTTTCAACGACACAATCTAGTTTAGAGCATTAGCAACGGGTGTCCAATTTTAGATTAATAAATATAGCCCCACTTTTTTTTTTCTACTTTTAGGAACCCGATTTTCAAAAATACCAAATATTTTACTCTCTAAATTTTTATATTTATTATTATTATTATTATTATCAAAACGATTTGTTGAGGTCATATTTTACTCTCTAAATTTTTATATTTACCAGTTATAATGTTTTCTTAGCTTACTTACAAGAACATCCATAATTACAATTTTTTATTTTATCTAATCATTACAATTTTTTTAAATTTATATATAAAATATAATAAATAATTCAACTTTTTAAAATTTCAGTTCAACTGTTTTAAATCTTAAAATAATAATGATATTAAAAAATAATATTCTAATAATATTTTATTCAACTTTTATCTTTATTTAAAATTATCTTGTCTCATCTCTAAATCTAAATCATATATTTTTTTGGATAGTGTTACGGTTACCGGAGCCACTAAATAAAATTTTTTTTTCTTTTTTTTACATTTTTTTAAATGTATTTTTTTAATACTATTAAATATTTAAAAAAAATTCACAATATCATTTAAAAAAAATTTCTTAATTACTAAGTAAATTTTTTTTTTTTTTTGCAGCGGTAGCTCCCAACGGAAGCTGGGAGCGGGATGTTGAGTATTTTCCTTTTTTTTTTTTCAAACTCAATGGGGTTAGCGTGAAGAAATTAAAATATATATATATATATATAAATTGCAAATTATGACGTGTTGAGATTCTTTAATAAAATATAAAAAATGATAAATAAGCAAAAAGGAAAAGAAAAAAAAAAAATCTGAATTGCATGATGATGGCATGATGAAGGTGAAACAAATGGATCTGGCGCAATGACCGGTCCCGCTGTCTGTTTGGACAAGTCAGAGCGGTACGGAGCTGCTGTTCCACCAATTGGACCGAAATCAAGCGGGCCTGGTGCCAACAGTAAACAGGAGCACCAGGCCCACCTCGCTCTCTTTCTCATCAACAACCATGAATCGCAACCCTTCAGTCACGCATTACTATTAGAAGAGTTTTGGTTGTGCTTTTCCTATATTTATTGGATTTTTTTTTTTTTTAATAAATGGGTTGGAATTTGGGAATTGTGTGTGGTCGAACTCGAAGTTGATTTTTGTAGGAGGAATAACAGTGAAGCAGACCGGTTAACATATTTCTGATGATGAAATTATGAATGTTCCCAAGTAAATTTAATGATGTTCGAATGACTCAAATGTTCTTTTTTTTTTTTGATCAGAATGACTCAAATGTTCTGAATCTGAGGTTTATAGTTTTTAGTTGGACATGTCTGATCTTGCTATCAACAAAACCGCTGTTTTTAGAAAAATAAAACAATATTGTGGTTATCTCTATCTTTACCATTCAGATTAGTTTAAGTCAAACATCATCACATTCATTTAAAATTATTTGTGCACGCATTTTCCCAAGAATCCATTTTCCATCGGGATAGATAAAGCCTTGAGACTTTCATCTCAAGTTAAAATCTTATGACTTCAAGATGTAAACATTGCCCCTTATTGTCAGCAATCCCACACAATCTACGAAGAAAACTTCTCTCTGTCATGAGGAGTAGAGTAGTCAATATCTGGGCCAGCAGGAATGATGCCAAAGGGATTAATAGTGGGATGGCTTCCATAGTAATGCCGCTTGATTTGTTGCATGTTTACTGTACTACTGATACCAGGGAATTGAAAAATGTCCTTGGTGTAATTGAACAGATTTGGGTACTCACGTAGCAGTTTCTTGTTACACTTGAAGTGGACATTATAAACCTGTCATTACACAAATTCAACTTTATAAGATGTTTGAAGAGTCTGCTACAGATAAATGCAGAGTGTCATACAAAAGCAAGAAGCCAAGTAATGTCAAAACCAGGATCATCAGATCTAGGCTAAACAGATGCTGTGCCTATGGCCATAGGTATAGATAGACACTATTCTAACAAAATGAATGTTTCGACTGGTTGCTCATTTAGACTAAACTCTTCGACTCTCCTAATCTCAAAATGACCAGAGTACCAGATTTTCCTCATATCATGTAATTCCCCAAAAAGGACAACAAACAGTTTTTGTTCAAACGTTTCCATCATGTCAAGTCTTCTCCAAAAAAGTCCAAATTGAATTGCCCAAATACATGAAGATCGCGGAGTTGCCAAGCAATTTTGGACAAACGTCACAAACAATTGCAATGAAAAAGAAAATGATTGCCATAGGGAATGACACATGAATAACTTGATATCACAAGCAGTAATTTTATGAGGTGGCCTAAACTTTTGGCTAAACTATACTTTTGGCTCCGGAAAATATAGAATAAGTTCTGTATTGGTCCTCATAATTTAATAAGTACCAATTTCATTCCTAAAAACTTTAATTTTGAGCAATACAATCCCTCTGTCCAATACCATACTGTCACATAAATTAATGACACGATTTGCACTCAAGATGAGCTGTGTCATCAATTACTGTAATGGCACTGTCAATTTGATAGACAGAACAGTTAGGTAGCTCAAAATTCAACTCCAGGGATGAAAATACAACTTTTTAACATGGAACTTAAATTAAACATCCGATGTTCCAGTGACAAAAGGTAAAAGTTAGTCTAAATCCTTATCCATGCAGCTTTTTAGCTGTCAGTAGCAAAGAATTGGGGAGGTGAAAAGTTCGAGTTAGGCATTATGAGTTCAAAGGTGAGTGAAGGACTGCAACAGTTTGAGATTGGCTTAACATTCCAACAGGCTTCAGTTGTTACCTCATCAAATCTTATGAGGGTGACAAACAATCGAATATCTGCTTCAGTCAGTGTATTCCCGCATATGTACCGTTGCTTGCCAAGTACCTCTTCACATTTCTCCAAAGCTTCATACAACTGGTTTACAGCCTGTGGAAAGAAAGATCGATAAAGATACTTAAGAAATGCCATAGTTATTGTCAGGATCCTTTCAGAATTTAAATACAACACATCCCCCGTCTTGTTAAGACAAATATAAAATATTAAATCACTTGTTTCTATCAGCTTAAGTTTTAGGGACAAGTGGTGATTTCTCATGGTATCAGTTCAGGGGTCTTGAGTTCGAACCCTGACTTTGCACTTCACCCATATAATTAAATATTCCACATGTTGGGTCCACTTATAGAGAAGGAGTCTGGCCCACAAGCGAGGGGGTGTGTTAAGAAAAATATAAAATATTAAATCTACCAATTCCCATCAGCTTAAGCTTTTGTGATAATTGGTGATTTCACACATCTAACTTAAATGACTGTGGCATAGAAAAAATGCATACCTCTTCATAAGGACCTTGCTTCCTTGCAAACCCACATTTATAGACACCATTATTTATTCCATGGTATATCCATTCGTTAGTCTCATCAATTTGGGCTTGCAAGTGAGAAGGATAAAGGTCCAAAGCTGCATTATCTGCTATATCATTGAATTCGGAATTAAACATCCGGATTATCTCTGAACTCTCATTGTTGACAACTGTTTTGAGTTTTTTATCCCATAGTACCTATCATTTAACAAAAACCAATCAAATAGTTATAGAGTTCAAACATCTAGGAGCTCCCTAAAAAGATGATATCAGAGAAGCGGGGTCCCTTCATGCGGATAACATACAGGAACCGTGTACTTTCCAGAGTAGTTTGGACTAGCAAGGTCATAAAGTTCTCTAATACTTTTAGCTCCATTCAAAGGGTCAGGCTCAGCTCCTGGTTCTTCCGTCTCTGAAGCAGGGAAAACCCATCCCATATGCTCATCAGTTTCCTTTGTTCTTTCCCACTTGGATTTGACTGACTGGGCATAAGCAAATAGACAAGATTGGATTGATCATAAAATTCTGATTCCACTACTAGAAACTAATGGTAAATACGCTGACCGTGAAACTAATGGCCTTGTCAAGTCCTTTGATCTTCAAATATGCAATGCACCTGGAAGCCCATGGGCAAGCATATGATATGTACAGATGATACCTTCCAACTTCTGCTGGAAATTGTGATTCTGGACTACGTGAAATAAGATTACGGAATGTTGAAGCGGTTCTCGTGAAAGCACCAGAATCTGACGTCTCATCTACTGCAGAATGAGCCATTTTTACAAAGCGCTGAAGAATATGCAATTGAAAATTATCAGTACGTCCAACGTTTTACAAATTCAAAACCATAGAAACATATAATTCAGTTCCAAAGACTTGTCACCTTGTTGTTGGAGTTGCATAACAAATCAGAAAAAAATGTATGCTAATTATAACGTAACATTAATAATGTTGTGGCAGAAAAGTAACATCTTGGGGGGAAGATAATTCACTAGAAAGAATTGCAATCACACACACAAATGTATGCTACTTTCTAAAGGATTCTGGTTGATTGGTTTGACATTATAGACTAAAGGAAAATTATTAGGTACTTCCGGAGTATGTAAGCGATTTTAAGGGCATGCCATTTTATCATAGGATGGGAGTACCATGTCACCATACGACCTAACAAACGTTACGTGCTTCACCAACAAAGGTATTACAATTCTCTGAGTCAGTGAGCATGAAATCCAATAAACAACAAATTTATATAGCGTCCAAGACAAAAACACAAGTAAAATATAATATAAACAGTAATCCCACATGATTCCCAGTAAGCTGCTCTATTAGCGAGGGAAGACAATTTTCTAAAGTGGCCATACATGCAACAACCTCACTTTGTTCTGCTGGAAAACATCGCATATAAAAAAGCAAAATTCCAGGTCATGTGATATGTTTTCCGGCAGAAAACAAAATTTACAACTACTCTTACCCATTATTCATGGTGAAAAACAGTTAATATATACGGGGCCTAAAATCATATTCATATCAAGATTCTCCCCGAATATTTTTCTTTTGAAACAAACAGATCAGACAAAAATCTACCCTTTATTAACTCCGTTCATAGCTACAGCATTTCGAAGCCAGAAAACAGATCGTAAAGTAGTATCCCACAAAAAAAGTCAACGTCAATAATTATTCAGAGATCCATATGATCCATCGTCCATAAAATCTGTAATCACGGTTCTGGTTTCATGAAGGTCAATCCCTTTATTTAAGAGCAGCTCGTGCTTAAAGCAGTTCGATAAAATCCCAGAAACTTTATAATTCGTCAATTTATATAAACAAGAGTGAGAGTTAGAGAGACGAATGACATCGAGAAATAAAAGGGGGATTGCATGCCATATACCTTGGTAGGGAATCGCAGGATGAGCTGCTTCTTTGTTGCAAATGCTGAGAGGTGTTTGTTGAAAGACACAGATCACAGCCACTCTTTCTTAACAGCAAGCCGCAAGCGGCGCAGCAGAAAATAATAATAATAATAATCATCATCATCTGGGCAGATAAAATAAAGAATAATTCTCTTTAATCTCTCGAGTATACAGTTAAAATTTGAATAATACTATTTTTATATATTTTTTTATACACTTTATTGATATAATTAATTGAATTAATTTTGATAATATACAATTAATTATATTAATAGAATTTGTAAAAGAGTACGCAAAAATGATTATACATAAAGTTTTTATTGAAAATTATCTTTAACGTATTTGATTTTTTAAAAAAGTTTAAAAACATTACTATCGGTGCATTTGTGTATTTTTTTTAACACTTAAAATAAAACACACAATGAAATAGAGGTAACTTTGAGGGGCGAATTGAGGAGACTGAGTAGCAACACCCTAAAATAAATGAAGTAGGGCTAAAAATCATTGATTTATTACTTTTTTTAAAAAAATAGTGCTTACTTAATTAAAAAAATCTAACATAAATGAATGAAAAATGATTTAGCTACAAAAATATCCCATAAAAATAAATTTACAAATTAACGTAACTTGACGTGATAGTTAGTACGTTATATTATAAAATTAATTTTACTGTAAAATAGATTGTATAAATTAGATATCAGAAATGTACTAAAAACTTGCTCCAATAATTTAAGGAGCTGTGCAAACTGAGGAGACCTGAATGCTGCGTCATGGAAGACAACACTGTTTTCAACTGACGCGAAGAAATTCATTAATTAACTAGCAAGTTAATTATTTGATCATAACATATATATGGTGAGTATGAACAATGTTCCGTGAAACCAAAGCTCCAATTACCATCTTTGTGAATTTTTCAAATGGATTTGAAAAGGGTAGGAAAAAGGAATTGAAATGGAGACACGGCCACTATTTCCACTCAGAAATCACGATGATTAAACAACAGAAAGCTAGTGGGATCATGACATGGTGATGGTGGACTCCCAACACTAACAGCCGCTCATAATGGAAAGCAAACATCAGAGTCCTGCAATCATGTAGAAACTATTTCAATCCTGAAGATTTTACTTTGCTTTGCTTTTGTGCCAGTAATCCATGGGCTCACTTATGGCCGCAATTTCAAGCGCATGTTTTAGACCCAAGAAAGTAAGAAAGAGTTTTCCTGAAAAGAGTAAGGAAACGTTGCAGAGTTATTACTGGGTCTCTTCGATTGAACTTTTCCTCGTAAATTCTTGATAGTGCTATTTATATGCCACTTCCCTAATCATATATCTGTCATTCCATGCTTAGTAAAGCGCAGTGAAACTTGGACATATCTAAGCTTGCTATCAGCAAACCCACATATATGTGGCTCAAAATAATGATAATGTACTAACTTAACTATAATAACGGTTTTTTTTCTTTTTTCTTTTTTAAAGTTCACAACAAGGTGGTTATCCCCATCTTTACCTTGTAGAGACCAGTAGAGAAGGTCACAACATGATCACATTCATCCAAAATTATTTGAACACCTTTTCACAAGAATCCATTTTCCCTCAGGATAGATAAAGCCTTGAGGTGTTTATTCAATTAAAAATCTTATTGATTTCGAGATACAAACTCCATCTTATTGTCTGCAATAACACAATCTATGCAGAAAATTTCTCTCTGCCATGAGGGGTAGAGTAGTCAGTATTTGGGCCAACAGGAATGATGCCAAATGGATTGATAGTAGGATGGCTTCCATAGTAATGCAGTTTGATGTGTTGAATGTTGACCGTACTACTGATGCCAGGGAGTTGAAAAATGTCCTTGGTGTAATTGAACAGATTTGTGTACTCACGTATCAGTTTCTTGTTACACTTGAAGTGGAGAGCATAAACCTGTCATCACACAAACTCAAATTTCTAAGATGCTTGGAGAATCTGCAACAGATAAATTCTAGAGTTTCATACGAGAGCAAGAAAACAAGCAAAGCGAAAACCTGAATTATAGGATCCAGGCTAAACAGATTATGTACATATGGCAATAGGTTTTGGTAGACCAGCATAATAACCAAGAAATGTTATCAATGGTTGGCCTTTTCCAGTCTTAAGATTCAAAAATCAGATTTTCGAACATCATGTAGTGCCAAACAAAAAAGCAAATACAGAACCATTCCATAAAAGCTCAAATTGAGTTGCTTTAAACGTATTCTACATGTGAGAGTTGCTGAGCTATTTTGGGCAAACGACTGCGATGAGAAATAAAAGGGGCTGTGAGGAATAACACATGGGAAATTAAGTAATCAAAACAACTATTTTATGAGGTGGACCAAACCATTAACTTTTGGTTCCAGAAATAGAGGATCAGTAATAAGTTTGTCCTATATTTTAAGAACTACTTTCATTCCTAAAAGCCATCACATAAACTGATGTTGTGACAAACACATCCTATAACCTTTTTGTCCCCTGTAACAGCATCCTCAATTGGATATACAAAATTTTTATGCAGCTCAAAGTTCAAATTAAAGTTAGGACTAAATTAAATTCTATCCCATGTTCTAAGGGACCAGAAGTAAGATTTGTCTAAACTTTAATCAATGCACCTTTTAGCTTTTCAGTAGCAAAGGAAGGAAGGTGAAAGACGGCAATTTCCGAGTTGTTAGACAACCACGGTTTTAAAAGGCTTCACTTTTTGCTAGAGCAACTTAGATTACCTCGTCAAATCTTATGAGACTGACAAACAATCGAATATCTGCTTCAGTCAGTGTGTTGCCACATATGTAGCGTTGCTTTCCAAGTATCTCCTCACATTTTTCCAATGCATCAAACACCTCTTTCAGAGCCTATCGAAAGAAGGATCAATTAAGATACTTATAAATAAGCATAGTTATTGCCAGTATCTTTTCGAGAAAGTAAACACCAAGCCACTTCTTCCAGAAAGTAACAATCGATATAGTGCATACCTCTTCATGAGGCTCCTGCTTCCTTGCAAACCCACATCTATAGACACCATTATTTATCCCATGATATACCCATTCATTAGTCTCATCAATTTTAGCTTGCAAGTGAGGAGGATAAAGGTCCAAAGCTGCATTCTCTGCCATAGCATTGAACTCAGTATTTAGCATGCGGATTATCTCCCCACTCTCATTACTAACAATTGTTTTGAGTTTCTTATCCCATAGTACCTATCACAGAGCAAGACCAAATAAATCGTTTAAGAATGTCAACATCTATCAGCCAGAAAAGGGAGAAAAAAATATAGTAGGGAACGAAAGAGAGAGAGAGAGAGGGGGGGGGGGGGTGGTTGTTAATGTGAATGACATACAGGGACAGTGCACTTTCCAGTGTAGTTTGGACTGGCAATATCATAAAGATCCCTAATACTTTTTGCTCCATTCAAAGGGTCAGGTTTAGCTCCTGGTTCCTCTGTCTCCGAAGAAGGAAAAACCCACCCCATATGCTCATCAGTTTCCCTTGTTCTATCCCACTTGGGTTTAACTGGCTGAGGATGATAACCAAATAGACAACATTAGTTTGGTCATAAAATTTTGATCCTCCCTGAGGAACTTATCGTAAAATTCACTTACGGTGAAACTAATGGCCTTGTCGAGGCCTTTGATCATCAAGTATGAAAGGCACCTCGAAGCCCATGGGCAAGCATATGATACATACAGATGATACCTTCTGAATTCTGCAGGAAATTGGGAGTTTGGATCTCGTGAAATAAAATTACGGAATGTTGAAGCTGTTTTCACAAAAGCACCAGATGCCGATGTCTCATCTAATCCAGATCGGGCCATTTGAACGAAGTGCTGTAGAATATGCAATTGAAGAAATTATAACTACTTCAACATTTTACAAACTCAAATCTGTTAAAAAAACCATTTAAGGGTTGTTTGAGAAACACATCACATTTTAACTCATCTTAAAATTTCTCATAATTTCATTCCCAAACATCATTTAAACACAAACACTTTTCAGTTTCAAATCTTCAATTTTTTCATCTAATTATTACCTAATCATTACAACTTTCTTGTACTTCCAAATAAAACATAAAAAATAGTTCACTTTTTCAAATCCCAAAATAAAAATTATATTTTAACAATATTCTAACTTTATAATGTTTTTATTCAACTTTTTCTCTCTCTTTTTTCAAAACCCAATAAAATATTTCAACTCAAACTATTTTACTACTATTTTTTTTGTTCTTTTTCTATTTTATGTCAGGGAACCTCTCCAAGGCAGAGCCTTTCGGACCCGCCCCTTTAAAGTAAACCTTTGTCCTGTGCACCACACCCTCGGATTTCATACACGGAACTGATTAAATTGCTGGCTTTCCACCAAGGGATGTAGCCCCAAATGATTGTTTGCACCCTTAAGGTGTTGAACCTTAGACCTAGGGGGAGTCCGGTCCGGTCCCAGGAGGTTTTGCGGACTTGACCTATTCGATCCAAGGGTTTTCCCACCCTAGACTGGACCGAACTCCTTAAGGACCAATCCGGTCTGGTCCCATTCAGGACAGTCCAGTCCATTTGGTCCACCCAATGACTTATTTTATTTTATTTTATTTATCCAATGGCATTTTGTTTATTACTTAAGTAATTATATTATGATATATTTAATATATATACATATAGTATACTATTAATAATACACTAGTACTAATACCATAACTAATAACTATATGTAATAATAGTAATACTATATTAAATAACAGTAATAATAGTAATACTCTTATTACTAATACTCTATGTAGTTATAGTGATTTAATAATAACATATTACATATTAAGTTAACTATACTAATACTATTATAAATTTATACATATATGATATATTATAATTTATACTATAACTTTTATAATATGTTAATATATTAATCTATATATATATATACTAGTACTATATATTATAGTTAATATTTATACATTAAAGAATATAATAATATATTGATACTAAATATATATAATTATAGACTTATAATGATTTAGTTATTATGAATTTATGATTAGTATAACTATATAACTGTATTAGCATTAGACTATTAGTAATTCAGTATAGCTATATTATATTAATAATATTAGTTACGTTGAATCAGTTAGTTAGTATAACTATATTCTACATTATAGTATTAATATAAATATTAGTATTAGTTATATCTATATAACCTATATTATAATTGAGAGTCTTAGACTATATAATAGACTAATAGTATTAGTACAATGGTATAAGTATACTGTATAGCTATATATTAGTATTAATTATAGTGATTAGTATAACTATATAATAGTATTAATAGTAGACTATTAGTATAGCTATATACTAGTATTAGTTATACTGTTATAGTGATTTAGTATATTATAATTTCTATATTATATTTATACTATAACTCTTATAATATATTAATATATACTAGTACTATATATTATAGTTACACATTAAAGAATGTAATAATCATTCATACTAAATATATATAGTTATATTTCTAGTGATTTAGTTATTAACTTATTATGATTAGTATAACTATATAAATTATAATAGTATTAGACCATTAATATAGCTATATATTAGCAATATTAGTTATGGTGAATTAGTGCTTTAGTATAACTATATAAGTATTAACTATAGTGATGAGTATAACTATATAAATTATAGTATAGTGATAATTATATTAATTAAATATAAGTATAGTGATAATTAAATTATATTAATTATAGTGATAAATATCCTATATAGCTATACATAGTATTAATATAGCAATTAGTATAACTATATAAATTATATAATAGTATATTACCATTAATAGTAGACTATTAGTATAGGTCACTATAGCTATTATTGAAGTATTAGTAATAGTGATTGAGTATAACTATATTAATATAAGTATAACTACAGTCTATATTAGACTATTAGTATTTTTTTTATACTATATATAATTATATAAATAATTATATACACTATTATATAAATAATAATTATTTTTTTTTAATTTCCATTCAGTCCAGTTCGGGGTGAAAAACCCCTGGACCGGGACTAGACTGAACTCATTCGGTCCCTTGAAAATTGGACCGGATCAAACCTGATTCAGTCCGGTCAGTTTATCCGGTCTGGACCGGCCGATTCTCAACCCTACTTGGACCTTGAAGAGAGTGATATTTTAAGATCAAGGCTTTCATTACTTGGATCAACCTCTTGAAGTTTCACTACTATTCACAAATTTATCATCTCATATCATTCCCCTAAGCATCCCCTTACATTCAGCTCATAGACCTTTGTCCCCTTACAGTAGGAGTAGCATAATGATATGACATAAAAGTCATATTTTGGGGAAAAGACATTCGTTATACAAGAAAAGGATTTTTAGGATTCTTGTAGATAGATCCATTTGACATCTCTGTCTGTATAACCGGTTCACTTCATAGTTAACTCTCTCTCTCTCTCTCACTCTCTCTACAAGCCATAATTAAATTGCATTTAAAAAAAAAAAAAAGTCATCCATGATTGCTTTCCACATGAAATACTATACTTGTAACTTGATATAATTGCCAGATATCCTGGCGGAAAAAGTCAAGCTTTAAATTTTTGTAGAGTACCCAATAACCTAAATGTTTTGTTCAGGGTGAAAAAGCATTGAAATACATGGGTTCTTAAATCATTTTCATTTCAAAGTTCTCCACAAATTACTTCCCATCGAAACTAACAGATAAGACCACAATTTACCCTTTACTCTTAGCTAGATTTCCATTTCTAGTCAATATATAATATATACAGATTACACTTATACGATACGAATAAAACTTCCGCGGTAAGCCAGAAGACACAACATATCATAAGGTAGTCCCCATGAAATAACTCGAAGCTAAGAATTTTTCTGAGACCCCCCTTACTACCATGGGAAAACTGTATGAGTTCTGGTGCTAGGGAACCCAGTTTAAAGTACTTCATGCATGGAAGCCACTCCCTTTCGGTAGGAGCAGGTAGTGTTTTAAGCAGTTCAATAAAATCCCTAAATTATAACACGTCAAATTAAGCCAACATGAGAGAGAAAGAGAGAGTTATTTACCTATGAATGGAAATGCTAGATGAGCTGCTGCTGCTTGTGATAGAGGCAAAGAGTGGATTGATAAAGATGCAGATCATTGCACCAGCCAGTACTGGACCTTTATTGTAGTCAACACAAGCCCCATCCCTTTCCCTTTCACCTACCCTTCTTCGACCTTTCCCACCAGCCACTCTCCTCTTCCCACGAAACGTCCAAAGCCTGATCTTCAGGTGGGAGCCTTCCCTCTTGTCTTTCCTCCTCTCTCTCTCTCTCTCTCGCTCTCTCTCTCTCCCTCCCTCTCCCTCTTTTAGGCAGTGTCAACAGCTGTCGGTCCACCTAAAATTAATTAACTAGAACATTTTTTATAATAATCTGGGCCTGGCATTGCAGCTGCAACCCTGTTGTTAAGATAGTAACTATGTAATTTTCCTCTCTCTCTCTCTCTCTACCCACACCCTATCTTCCTTTCTTCCCATATATACCTACCCCTCCTAATCTCGCTACCTACCTCCCCTCTAAATTATTATCCAGCCTTCATATATGTACGATGTGCGCCATGTGAAAACCAGGAGTTGTCTCCCCTCTCGCTGGCAGTCCTTGAGCAAAACGGGGTTTAATATTCGAAGATTTATTTTATTATTAAATTGGAATAAGAGACGTTTAATAAAATGTTTTATAATATAATTTAATTTATAAAATAAATTTTAAAATCTAAATTAAATATAATCATTAATGTGATATTCTGCGTATACATGCAGCACCATCGTGGGGGCGGCAGGATCTCATCTCATGTGAATTCACGTGGAGGTGGGAGTGATTTCCGCATCACACGGGAATATTTACGGGGGATAAGATCTACAAAGTCACGTTGAAAAGTACAGGTGCCAATTAATTAGTCCTGTACTTGGATAGGAATTTAAGTAATGCTTTTAAAACAGATGACTTATCGATAATTCGATTTTTTTTAATAATTAAGAAAGTAAATATTATTAAATTTATGTATTTTTTTTTTATAAAAATATTTTAAAAAAATAAAATTATATTTATCGGTGGATTATCAGTTTTTTTTTTTTTTTTCTAAATCGGTGAATTATCAGTTGGAATATCGGTACGTCATCCTAAGAATAAATAGGCAATTTCAAAACAATTAAAATATTATCTGCAATCGGAGAGAATATTTTAATGCTAAGGACTAATAAAACCCAATTTTCAAATATTTCATATTTTCAAATTATTATTATTTTTTTAAATCATCGATCATGTTTTGATTAGATAATTTTAAATTATTAATTTTTTATTAGTAATATTATATACCACACCATCATATATATGATATATCGTATTTATCACTATTTGATGATAAAAAATATATAATAAATGATCATTTAATTGTGATAAATGTATCACATCTTATTTAATAAAATATAATTAAGATAATAGTATGGTAGATAGAATTTTTTTTTTAAATCGTCATCATCTTTTGATTTTACCTTTTTTTTTTTTTAAATATGGGAAAAACAAAAGCATTAATTGCTGTGAAGACGACAATTTTTCTACGTGCTCACCAGTGGCAGCAATTTCAAGCACGTTTTTTACCCTAAAAGAAAGGTGAAAGAACTAAGCATTTGTCAAGGTTGCTCCCAATGACTTGAACCTCGGACCAAGAGCAAGACCAAAGACTTATATCCAGGACGGAGGCCAAGGCACATGTTGGACATCGACAAAGTCAACATTGTTTCTACTGAGACACCAAAAGAGAAGAAAGAAGATGAACTGCAGCTTCTTGAGCTAAATGTCTAGATGCCCGACAGCCTAAGCAGTTACAAATGGTGAATGATACTGTAATAAGCATCATCTGGGGCTTGAAAGAAAAACATCCAGAGCTCGTGCAACTTTTCTTCCAAAGAGAGTTGGAAATAAACCTTTCCAAAACAGTAAAGGAATGGTTGCAGTGTTATTATCGATTGGAACTTTAACCAACAACTTCTTGATAATGTTATTTATATTCACATTCCTAATCAACCATTCCATGCTTAATGGCATTATAGGAGAGCACAAATATAGCTATCATGGTGGACTGGGAACCACACAGCCAGCTTTGTGGTAATATATATATATATATATATATAGAGGAAAAAAATAGTTCCCGGTAAACCATCTTTTCCATGCACATACGTTTATAGAATAGCGCACACACATCCATCTGAACTTTATTTGAAGTTTGAACACACATTTTCCAAGACTCTACCTTCCCTCAGGATAGATGAAGCCTAGAGGTGTTTACCGCAAGAAAAACTCTTTATGACTTCAACACACACAATTGTCTGCAATTCCACACCATCTATGCAGAAAACTTCTCTCTGCCATGAGGGGTAGAGTAGTCAGTATTCGGGCCAACAGGAATGATGCCAAATGGATTGATAGTAGGATGGCTTCCATAGTAATGCCGTTTGATGTGCTGAATGTTGACCGTACTACTGATGCCAGGGAGTTGAAAAATGTCCTTGGTGTAATTGAACAGATTTGTGTACTCACGTATCAGTTTCTTGTTACACTTGAAGTGGAGAGCATAAACCTGTCATTACACATTCTTATCAAAAAAAAAATTCTAAGTTGCTTGACGAATCTGCTATAGATATAATGATATATGGCAGAATCTCATCCAAAACCAAGGCAGCAGAGCAAAGCCAAAACCAGAATTGCCAGAACTAGGCTAACCCGATGATGATGTACCAGATTTTCCTTATATAATTAAATTCCAAATATTCAAAAACAGAATCATTCAGAACTTTCCCATGCACAAGTCTTTTTTCATAAAAGCTCAGATTGAATTGCTTAAGCATATTCAATATGTGAGAGTTTCCAAACCATTGCAATGAAAAAGGGATAAAATGGCTATAGGGAAAATCACACATAAATTATTGGTAATCGCATAATTTCTTTCATGAGGTGGCCTAAACTTTTTTACTTTTGGTTCCTGAAATATAAAATATGTTAGAAGTTGGTCATTTAGTTTAGAAATTACTAACTTCGTTTCTAAAAGCTTTAATTATAAGCAATTCAACCCCTTCCTCCAGTGCCATAACAGAAATGGATGATTTGACAAACGTTTAGTCAGGCAGGTCAAAGTAAAATTAAAATTAAAATTAAAATTCAGTTATAAAATTAAAACATTTTAAAATTGGGGTTAAATTAAAACATCTCCTATGTTTCAAGGGACCAAAGTTAAAATTTTATACTAAACTTATAATAAGTGAGAACACCCCCTAAAATTACAAATTGAAGGATAAAGAGTCCAAAGAAACCCAAGAAAGGAAATGAAATGCTGCCATCAGCAGACTTCCAATGAAAAAGAACTGTGATAGAAATTATTCAGACAACCACATGATTAGCTTAATTTCAAGACAGGCTTCAATTATTGATTGAGAGACAGATTACCTCATCAAATCTTATGAGACTGACAAACAATCGAATATCTGCTTCAGTCAGTGTGTTGCCACATATGTAGCGTTGCCTTCCAAGTATCTCCTCACATTTTTCCAAGGCTTCAAACACCTCTTTCAGAGCCTGCCGAAAGAAGGATCAACTAAGATACTTATAAAATAGCATAGTTATTGGCAGAATCCTTTGAGAATGTAAAGGCTACGACACTTCCCCCATCTAACCTGAATGTCTGGTATGAAAAAACTATACATACATACCTCTTCATAAGGCTCCTGCTTCCTTGCAAACCCACATCTATAGACACCATTGTTTATCCCATGATATACCCATTCATTAGTCTCATCAATTTTTGCTTGCAAGTGAGGAGGATAAAGATCCAAAGCTGCATTCTCTGCTATATCATTGAACTCAGTATTTAACATGCGGATTATCTCTGCACTCTCATTGCTAACAATTGTTTTGAGTTTCTTATCCCACAGTACCTATCACAGAGCAAAACCAAACCATAAAGTACAGGAGTTTTAAACTTCTATTAGCCAAGAAAAAGGAGGGAGGGGGGGAGGCGGGATGTGGGGACACTACATCTGAGTAACTTACAGGGACACTGTACTTTCCAGAGTAGTTTGGACTAGCAAGCTCATAAAGTTCTCTAATGCTTTTTGCTCCATTTAAAGGATCAGGTTTAGCCCCTGATTCCTCTGTCTCTGAAGCAGGAAAAACCCATCCCATATATTCATCAGTCTCCTTTGTTCTTTCCCACTTGGGTTTGACCGGCTGAGCATAGACAAATAGACAAAATTGATATAATCAGGCAATTTTGATCCCATCCCTAGAAATTTGTGATGAAATTCACTGACCGTGAAACTGATGGCCTTGTCAAGTCCTTTGATCTTCACGTATGTAAGGCACCTGGAAGCCCATGGGCAAGCATATGATACGTAAAGATGATACCTTCCAGCTTCTGCCGGAAATTGGGAGTTCGGGTCTTTTGAAATAAAATTACGGAATGTTGATGCAGTTTTCACAAAAGCACCGGACTCGGATGTCTCATCTACTCCTGATTTAGCCATTCGAATAGAGTGCTGGAGAAGAATATTGAATTGAAGAATTTATCATTACTTCCAACATTTTACAACTTCAATCCCAAGACCACATTGTGGAGCTATGGGATTATCTTTCCAAGCTTAAACGTATAGAAAAAGGTGAAATAACTAAGTCAAATATATTCTCTAACAATATTACTCCCACACAATTGTATCATGATTTCAAAAGGACTTCGGTTGATCGATCTAGCACAACTGTCTAAATTATGTAAATTGCAGCACCCTCATATTTTGTTCATGAGAAAGACAATCACATGCTTCACCAACAGATGTAATTGATTCTCGATGATCAAACAGTGAACATATGTATTCAAGAAACAACATATCCATGCAGGACTCGGATTAAACATAAGAACTTTGTTTTTTTCCTGAAAAAAAGGAAAAACACAAACACACACCACCAGAATTCCGGCATCCTGATCTATTAGCTAGCAAGAGTGGACCATTTTCTTTTGTGGGCATAAATGTCAACAGCCTCAGTTTCTTTTGCAGGAAAACATTTCCAAATTTATAAGAAGGAAAATTTCAGGTTCATATGAGATGTTTTCCAGCAGCAACCCAAAAGTAACAAGAATTTCTTCGACCCATTAATTATTCATGGACAAAACCATTGAGATATATGGGTTCTGAAATCAACTTCATGTCAAAGTACTCGAAAACTACTTTTCAATAAAGGAAAAGACGAGGAAAAACATAACCTTTACCGACTTCCTTCAAGGCCATAAGAGTTTTAATTTGAAACCATAACGCAGATAATAGAGTAGCTCAAAAGTCGAGAACTATTCTTAGATCCATACATATCTATAGTTCATAGAAAGCTGTAATGCAGTTATGGTACTAGGAAACCAAGTCGAAAGAACTTCATGGAAGCCATTCCCTTTCTATAGGAGCAGCTACTATTTTACGCTGCTCAATAAGATCCCAGAGATCTTAACACGTCAAACTAGATCAACATGAGAGAGAGAGAGAGAGACCTTGGAATGGAAGTGGTGGACGATCTGCTTCTTTGTGGCGAATGGTAAGAAGGGCTTATTGAAGACGGAGATGGCGATCATGGGGTGAGATTACAAGTGGGACTGTGATCAAAAGAAAGAAAGAAACTAAATAATTGAACAAGAGCTTATCCTAGAGTTGCCATCATTGTCAGCGACTGGCCGACAGAAGACAGCCCTTGAGGTGTCTCCCTCATCTTTCCTTTTTTAATCATTTTAACCGTATAACGTAGAAGTCAGAAATTCTAAAATCGAAAAGAATAATCTGCGCATCAGCCACTATTTGGCTGAAGCAGGAGCACACCTGACGTGGCCTTATATGTAAATTTACATTTTGATCCTTGTTGCACGTCTCGTTCCCTCTCTGATTTTCACTTCATTTGAAATTTATCATACCTCTCTCCCCTCCTTAACCCAAGTCTCATCCTCTCCCCCCAACCAGCTTCGCACCTCTCACCCCTTCACACCCCCGCGTCGCAGCCCATCCCCACCTCTCCTCCCCATACTCTCACCACCCCCCCCCCCAACAAACGCCTTCAGATCTGCCTTGCTCGTTCCCTCCTAAAGTCCCCCTCAGCTCCCCCCATGCGAAAAACTCGAGTCCTTCAGGTGCAGAGGCAGAAATCTCCTTCATATCCCCCCTCCCTTCATCCTCATCAGCTCGTTACCTCCCGAAGCCCTCAGACCACCCCTTAGTGAACCGATGCGAAGCCTTTAGACCCATGCTTCATCTCTAGAAAGCCAACGCACTGTGCTTCATCTCCCCCTCCCTTCATCCTCATCGGCTCATCCCCGTGATTTTCCCATTGGCTCATCCCTCGATCATTTGTTCTAGATCCGCGACAAGAGGACTCCACACCATGATTTGAAAAAAACCCACCAAATCTGCGGCAAGAAACAAGTAATGTATCGACAAACCGATTAATGTTGTTCAAGTTTTTCTTTGGATACCTCTTTTTTTTTTTATGTGATTCTAGGGTTTACATCGTACATTTGTTTGGCTCTGTGATTCTAGGGTATAATGTTCTTCAATTTTTTTTTTTTTTTGCTCGTCTAGTGAAGAAGAATACCAATCCATCATTTTTCCAAATCCAAGTATTCCAATCAATCTTGTAAGTGATATATATCTTCTGGTGTTGGAGGCTTAGCTCAATTACATAGAAAACTAAAAAGTTCCAATTTTCAACATAGTAAGTTTGCACCCTATTGGTAAGGAGCCGGTGGAAAAGATCCCATGTGAGGGGCATTAAGGAAATTTTTTGCCTGCCCTAAGTTATGCTTTCCATGCAGTTTAAAGTTACTGCTAACATTCAATTATTTAAGTTCTCAATGGATTTCATAATGTGCAGGCCTTTAACTAGTACAATGAAGGAGGTGTGGTGGAATTGGTGGATCCTTTGATGGAGGAAGTCGTCGATTCAGAGATACTTATGAAAATGTTTTCTTTGGCATTCCACTGTGCGGCACCAATTCGAGCCAATTGCTCAAACATGAAATTAGTGGGAGAACAGTTGTGGGCTATAAGGGCAGACTATCTTAAGAGTGCAAGGAGAAGGCATTGACTGCAATTTGGGAGTTGTCATTTATAAATCAATTGTATTTTTTTCAACGCTCACATGACAAAGCAGATTTTTCCTTTGAACAAATCTTACTTTGTTGTTCTTTGCTTTATTCTTAATTCTTGAACACATACGAAGATGTTTATTGTTTTTCAACTTCTCATGTCAAAGCAGTGCCTCATTATGACAAGCAGCAAAAGGAAATGAGGAAGGCATTTGCTTCTTGAACTTTGCTATGTTGTCATGTATAATTGAGAAAGTATAAGAGTTTTGCTTCCCTTGAACTTTGCAATGATGTCATATAAGAATCGAGAATGGTGTCATGGAGACACTTTCCATGGAAAAGCAGGCAGTGGAGAACGAGAATATGGGTTCAAGGGGAGCAAAATTATATCCCTTAACCTCCTTTGTTTCTATGTTAGTCATGACAGCCTCGAAAGCTCTACTTGAACGATGAAAGGGACTAAGAGAGATTTGTTAATGTGCCACCATTAAACTTGGCCATCATGAATTAAAATTGAAAATAAAAAAAATTGCACTTTATTCTATCACCTGGTTACGCTACATTTCACCTGCATGCCAATATTCTCACTGCTAGCATCATTTTGCAATATTGCTTCATAACTCATCAGTCATCATCCAGATGATGCTCTAATGTCTAGAAGATAAAAACTTCCCAAAAGTGGGCATTCATAATTTATTTTCCTGTAACATTGAGAATTATCACAACTAATGGTTCATGAAGCATACACTTTGTTCATTGCATCATCTAATGTATAAAATTTGATGATATAACAAAACATTATTTGTCCTCATCTGGCCCTCTTCAGCTCTAAATTTATTAAAGATTTTGTAAATGAAGAAACCAAAGCTGCTCCTCTAATAATTCTGTAATCTGAGTAGCTCCAATAAGACTATTTACAAACCTAATCTCATAATTAAGCTTCAATGCTTGTTGAGGTCCTCTAAAATAATTTACTCAGGTGGGAACGAGAATCATAATCTTTTCCACCGGCTCCTTAACAGCATAGGGTGGAAACTAAATATGTGCTCCGGCATGAAATCGTGCCTTGTCAATATGCCCACCACAGGGGATCTCTGCAATTGAGAAATAAGGCATTTAGATGCAGATGGTAAGTGAAATGTTGCAATGGAAGTAATGATTATTAAGAATTGTTTCTTTTGGACCAAATAAGCAATAACAGCTCTTTTGGTGTAGTACCTACAATGCATCGTATCAACCAAAACTGACAATAGCATTAAATTTAAATGGAAAATACTAGATGAATAAGTTATTAGCACCAGAAATGAATGAAACTAAATTGTTAAGGCAGTGATTTCCTCTGCCTTAGATCAGAACTAAGGAAATGCTTTTAGACGGACCAGCTCAAATACAAATCAGAAATGCAAGAATACTACACCAGACCAAGAAAACTCTAGATAGATTCTTTATAACAAAATTAGATAGATTCCTTATAACAGAAATGTTGAGGTGTAATGCAAGGTGTCCTAAGTCCCGAATTCCATGGGACTTCTCTCTGCTATGAAGCTGGTCTTATATATATCTTGTAAAACCTTTATGCAATAGAAATAGCAGAATTAAAAACCATGAACAAAAGAATTTTCCTTTAAAGTCATTTCTTCAAACACCTACCTTACATTCATTTTATTTACGCCTTTATAGATGAATAAATAAGCAAGCTACTATGACAAGAGGAAAAAATTGAAATTTCTTGAAAGATGTATGCTAAAGAAATCTAAATTGGCTGAGGAAGAGTAACATACATAATGAAAAGTATAAATCAGGAAGACAAGCTCTTCGATTTTTAGGGTAAGAGACAACAATCGACTTATTATTCAAACATGGCATAAATTAGGTTGCATATGCTTAATGGAAAAATATCCATGCATCAGGACTAAAACAAAAGGAAATGATGTAGCAGTACATGACCAATGACCAAGGTCGATTACGCAGAAAAGCATCAAACTTGTGCTAGAGTCCTATGTACGTGCATTGATTACACTATAACTTTCTCTAGATAAAAAATATTAACCAGCGTTTCAGACCACTTAATCACCCATGAAAGGTGTGAAATTGGGCAAACAATATAACACAATCTTACATGGGATGGTCGACGGGGAGGTGCTGGGCAGAGGGGGTGCGGGCCAACTAGGGCATTGTTTGGGCGACAAGGGGGTGGGGGTGGGGGAGAGGATGGAAGACACGAGTGGTGGGGGTGGGGGACAGGATGGGCGACGCGGCTGGTGGGGGTGGGGGGCGACGTGGAGGGTGGGGAGAGGAAGAAAAGGAGATGAGCTGGCGACGGGGAGGGAGGAGAGTTGGGCGACGAGTGTAGTGGTAGCGCTGTGCAGATGGCCTCGGTGTTGCTGGAAAGAGAGACGGCGTAGCCGGTGGCGGTGGGCAGAGCACAATCGACGCAGGCGAGGTAGGAGTTTCGACGCAGGCAGAAATTGAGAGGTAAGAACACGGGGGGCAAATTTGAATTGGGGAAGAAATACAAACCAACCAACAAAACACGCGTTATGGATTTTTTAAAAATAAAAAATAAAAAACAGATGCCACGTAAGGTGTGTAAAGAGTGCGCTGCTATAGGGGCTGATGCATAGCAATTCTCAATGGAAAATGCTTTATAAAGCATCCCGACGGTGTGCTCTGATAAAATAAATTTTATATTCAATAACTAAAAAAGTATGTTTTAATTAAAAAATAAATTAAATAATATGGTAGGGTGGGCTATAAATAATATAAACTTATATAAACATTTCATATTATATTTTAATTAAATAATTCAATTTAATTAAAAACATCCAAATTCTATTACTATTTAAAGAAATTTTGATCAAAAACACATAACAAATAAATATTAACAGAGTATTTTGTTTTCAAGACAGGTTAATCATGTGATTGGCCATTTTGTTAGAAATTATTTTTTTTAAAGACGAAAAGTGTGGTTAGGTAAGATGTATGTGGATCTGATTCTCCTGTTGGGTCCCACCATATCTCCTCCATTTCAATTTTGACCAAATTGGGATTAGTTGGATCTGGGTAATTGAACTGAGAAAAGATAAACTAACAATTAGTGAATAAAATAATATTTTTTTAAAATCTTATTTTGGTTATTATATTGATTTGATGTATCTAGATTTTTTTTAATTTATATTTTAAGAAAAAATCGTATATAATATTATAGTGATAATATATATTTATATATTATAATTATATTATAGATTATAGTGATATATTATAGTATATTATAATATATAGTGATATAATATTAGTATAACTATTAATATACACTATATAATATTAAAATAACTATTAATATAATAAATTATAGTGATATAAGAGTTTAAAATTTAATATTATATTAATTATTAATTTTATAATTATATATTATATATAAATTATATGCAATATAAAAAATTATAATAAATATGAACCAGTCAAGTTTTTTTAAAAAAAAAATCAAAACCGGACCATCAAACCAAACTTGATATCGGACTAAATCCATCGGTTCGATCCGGTCCGTTTTACTAGTTTACTAATTTTTTTTTTACACCCTTAAGTTTTTGTATTTTATTATCCACGCGCGACGCGATGCTGAAGCTAACCCTATTTTGGATACATAGCCACGAACGAGACTGGGCAGTAGGCACCATAACTCAAGACTCTTTTGGTGATTAGCTTGTTGAGGCGAGCTCCTTTCCTTAATAAGTGAAATAGCGGTGAGTTTGCCTTCTCGAAAACCTTCAGCGAGTAGAAAAATGATAGTTATAATTGTGATTATGCAAGTGTTCGTATAATTAGTTTTAAAAAATTTAAAAAATATAAAATTAATATATAAAAAATTAATTTTTAATAGTAAATTTATTTTTTTTCTTAACGGTCATATAATACTTGTGTATTTCACGATTGTACATAACATTATTCTAATGAGTAACTATCATGGCATGGAAATTCTTTCATAATGGCTTCAATAACCTTTTCATATATTATTATGATTTGTATAAGTTCTAAATAAATAAAATTTAGATAATATTTTTATAAAAAAGTAGACTCTAAGATGAAATGTGTAAAAACTCAAAAGCGGTTTTGTTTTTAGTAGAATCTATTTTTTATTAAAAAAAGTCACGAAATTTGTAAATTTGAAACTTATATTTAATATTATTCTATTCGAAATAGGTGTAGAAATGAATTTCAACTTTTCTTCTACAGCATAGATAAAATAAGCAAGAAAGAAAAATTGTTCACTACTCTCTCTCTCTCTCTCTCTCTGTGTCTCGGGGTCGTCCTTTTCCCCACTCCACAATGAGTTTCCCCCATCTCCCTTATGAGTTAAATCCTTCTTGAAATGGATTTTTCCTAAGTTAATTAATTACACTAAAGCTCTTTCACATCTCTCCTTTCCATTATCCCCTGCATCAACTACATTTATCCCCTGCTTTAACTAGCCGCCACCATCTTTATCAACCACCCCATCCATCCCCTTTAGATCCCAATTCATCCCTTTCAGTTTCATACCGCTTTCACTGTCTCGCACTCATTTCACTCTCGCAAGATGAAACTTTCACTTCCACCGAAGAAACAAGGAATAGAATCAGCAGATGCAGGAGAACTCACACTAGTGAGTTGGAATGATTTAAATCTAGAGCCTAAAACCGATGTGGTCTCGCAACTTTCAGCACATGTTCTTGTTGGCATGACTATCTCCTCTTGAGCTCTCAATAAGCATGCACTCTATGCAACCACCAAATCAGCATGGAGTTTTTCTTCTGGACTCAATATAGAGGACTTAGACGTCAACATGTTCTTGTTTACTTTCTCACCCGAACAAGAAAAGCAGAGGGTCTTAGATCAAAGGCCATGGAATATAAAAGGGTTCCATATGGTTGTCTGTAGTTGGCCACTAGGTTTGAGCCTTCTTGAAATTGATACTAAGATGTTAGTCTTTTGGGTGCAAATACATGGTCTTCCTTTGGAGTATATGACTAATGAAAATGCAGCAAAAATTGGCGCAAAAATGGAAAATTTTATCCAAGTCGAAAAGGCAGAAAGTCCATGTATCTTATTTCGACGTTACATGTGTGACGCCCTCAGATTTCCGTTTGGGATCAGACGGACATCTGAAGCGTCGGGACATGTAACACAAGATTACCTGCCCCCGTACATGACATATAGGATGCAATGTTCCTAACATGCATCTAGCATTATGCAATATTCGCAGCGGATAAATTTCTTTTTTTTTATATTATGTACCGAACTTATAACATCCCAAATAGTTAAAACATAATCCATGCATACTTAACAAAATAAATAATCATGATTACAGTACGGGTCTCAGAAGACTGTAATCTCAAAACATGGTCTCAAAACATGGGTGACTAGACTCTATATTACAGTACCAAAATACACTTATTGAACCAGTTCATCAAGTAACTCGCGTAACTCAATTAACAAGGTTAGAATACTGTCCCAAAAGAAACTAACTATAGAAGCTGAAAACTCTGCATCGCATCTGCGGCGTCTAGTCAACATCCTCCAGCCTATCGGTATTTGCTCCTTATTCTGAACCTGACACATCGCCTACCATTCGGGGAAAAATGGTAATTGGGACTACCACGTTGAGATTTGATTACAAATCTCAGCAAGTTAACAGAAAACTTTCACACAGGTTAATGATGTATGCATAGAAATAAATGTATGAATGCACCATCAAAATCAAAAGTAAACATAACATAATTTGACATAACATGGCATAAAATAATAAGCATAATGTGACATGACATAACATGGCATGAGTTGACATAATTGAACTGAAACAGAAGCTTAGCTTGACGTGACATGAACTTAAATCATAGCATGGATGTGAACTTGAAACATAACATGTACTTGAACTTTAAGTTTAACATGAACGTACACATAACGTAACGTGAAACATGACTTGAACGTGAAATACATGAACTTGGAATCTTATTTAATTGTCTTGATTAATAACGTGACCATATGGGTGCTACACGGGTCCCCTAGAGCCGTGTGTCCCTGCCGATTACCGCATCACAACACAGGTATCTAGACCAGCTGTGAGTGCGTTAATACGTACTCCACAGTTGTTGTGGCCCCACGTATTCTACGTGTCACAATTGCTGTGTCTCACGTAGTGTATGCTCCACAGTTGTTGTGGCCCCATACTTCATGCTCCACAGTTGTTGTGGCCCCATGAATACACGTAACATAAAATATGGCACCATCGGCGTTAGTGCCTGGCGCGCTCCGGTGACCAGTTACTTAGGCCCCATTCGCAACCTGTTGACTGTACTTCGTCAACCCAGGGAATTTCACACCTATTTAGACACTCCAGCGTGAACAAAGGAGTTCCACTAGGATATTACCCCATCCTAGCATTTAGGGTCGTGATTGACATGAATAACTTAACTTGAACATGATCTGAAACTTATATGAACTTTACATAAGGTGAACCACGCTTGAGTCCGTGGCACCGCATAACATAACTTGTGGTGAACATGCTTAGATCCGTGTCACCCTTAACATAACTTGTGATGAACACGCTTAGGTCCGTGCCATCCTTAACATAACTTGTGGTGAACACGCTTAGGTCCGTGTCACTCTTAAATATCTTATCTTTCTTAATACATGAGATATTATTTAATATCATGAACTTTTCTAACATGGCGTATACTTGTAAATGGCACAATATGATTTAAACATAAACATTCCATGACATACATGTAACATATGACATACTTAACATGGCATACTTATAACATACAACATTGCATGACATAAAAGATTTTGTAACAGATAAATATTCATAAAAGAATAAATCATGCGTAACAGATAAACATGTAATGACATGACATATATGATAACATACATACATAAATTGTAGTTCCCTTACCCATCATACATACACAATAAACTGATAGTAAGTTAGAAGCTAACTTACCTCGATTGTCACGTTCTACGAGAATAAAGTGCGATATACGAGAAACTGTAAAAGGTCATTCTAAAAGTTAGAAATTTAATTACTAACAATTAGAAACATGGAAACAAGTTATCTTAGAGTAAAATTATCATTTTACCCTCTACATGTGGGAAAACGACCATTTTACCCATAACTTAAGGATTTCATATCCTAACTCCAAAAATTTCCAAAATTTACATTCCTCATGTAAATTTTGTTCTAAACTCAAATATCAACTCAGAAAAAAATTTAAAACAAAACAACACTATGGAAAACACACTATGGCCGAAACATCCATAGGCCATTTCTCTTGATTTTTGTTACAATTCCTTCCAACTTCAAAACTCATGCTTAAACCAAAATTTTACAACAAACATCTTCCAATCCTAAGTTTAAAACCATACTTGAAACATCCATTTAGAAAAAGCTAATAATCAACACCAAACTTTTTTGTAAAAAGATCAAAACACTTGAATCACAAGCTTTGTCCTTAAATCAAAACATCTCCAAGAATTCCAAAAAATCTAATCTTACTTCTAACATATTCATAACATCATCCTCAGATAAACCATGCTTTAAATCATCAAACTAAAGTCACCAAAATCACAAAAATAACACTTGGAGTTTTTGATTTTACACTTAGTCCAAAAACAGAAACTTTTTCTTAACTAGTTTTGATAAATCTCTTGATCAATGGCTTAAGAAGGTGAGGTCTTTGAAATAAAGTATCACATGGTTTAAAAACGTGTCTTAAAGAATATCCAACCATCAAAATTAAAATCACATGGCTAAAACCCAACAAAACATGGATCTAACCTAAAAACATCAAATCTTAGGCCTAACCGAAATTCTCTTGCATAGAAAAATCATATCTTTTAAACTAATGCTAAATATCTCCAAAATAACATCCTAACATGAAAATAAGAGACTTATGATCATCATATAAAATATCAAAGCTATTAGAGTAAGATCAAATCACGAAATATTCAAACTTTCTCCAAATAAAAACTGTTTTTCCACTTCCAGTTTTCGAGTTTCTAGATCTAAGAAAATATATCATCGAAAGCTTTATTCATGCAACAAAATTTCAATGAAAACTCTTAAACACATTCTAACAACACTCCATAAAATTTTCAGACCAAGATATGCCCATTAGCTTGGTCAAAAACTCCAAAACATAACATACTCTCCAGATTCACGCCCAGAATGACCTTTCCATGGTTACAAATACTTTTGACTGACCAAATGACCATGGAATGATACGAAAAATATATTTACAAAAACTAGACTCAAAGAGAAACAACTTTTATAAAGGAGTCATTGTGTAAAAATACTTACAAAGGGTCGATAATCTCCACACAAAAAGACACAGAAATCTGCCCGAGAGAGCTCTTTTGGGTTTCTCTCTAAGAACGGGGTGAAGAAATGATTAAAGTGAAGTAAGTGAGTCTTGCACGACTCAAGACTTCTTCAGGGGGAATATATAGACCTTAATAATCATTGAGTAGAGGTGTAGACATGTGATAAGGTAGAGGATAGTGGGGGGCAAAAGACAACCTACTAAAGCTATGAGACATGGGACTTGATGGGGTCGGTTCCTCCATATTATTGAGTGCAACTTGATGCAATGAATGGTCTGAAAAATGGGGGAGGAAGCTTCTCCAAGGAGCTTTGTCAAGGTAGCCAAATTCGTGGGCCTTAGTGGGCCTCAACCAAGTGGACTTCAATTAGGGTTTAAATGGGATTTGGTTAGGGTTGGAGATGCTATCAAGCCCAAATCCAATTTTTCTTGGCCCAATCAAATTTCCAAGGTTTAAAATGTTGGATAAAGATGTCATAATAAGAATTTGAGAAATTAATAGCATGTAGAAGTGATTTAATCAAGTAATTAAACACAATGCTAGAAATTGGATCAAAAGGGCTTGAAGGCCAACTTTAGGGTTTGGGGAAACCATTTAGGGTTTCGGTTTCAACCAAGTTTTTGGAGTTTCAAATAGATTCCAATCATTGAGAGTTTCACTGACTAAAACCTATGCGATTAGTCGATTCGTGAAAACTTACGGAGTTTTCACGAGATTTCTAAAGTCTATAGAAATTTCACCATTGAATTTCTAGCGGGCTGTTACAACATGCATATTCAAGTTGAAATAAATGTTGAGAAGCCACTACCATAAGGCTTTCCCTTGATCCAAAAGCGTAAACCAACAACATGGGTTAGTCTAAAGTATGAACGTCTGTCATAATTTTACTATTGATGTGGCTGTCTAGGGCATCTTCAACAAGTCTGTCCCTCTCTTCAAACCAAATCAGAAGTCTCAAATTATGGGCCATGGATCAGCCAAACCAACAAAAGACAAACTTTTTTTGACTCACAGCCATACAACTTTGACCACAAACAATCCAAATCCCAACAACAACAAGAACCCTCTGAAACCAAGAACTTATTTCCTCTGATGCCGAGTAAAGGAAAAATGGTACAAAGCTAGCATCAAGACCAATTAGAAAATCAGTACCAGTTTGGGTCTTCATTATTGTAGCTCATTGCAAATGAACAAACCAGCAACTCAGAGAACATCCATGAAAGATTAGCATGCATGGGTCTCAGTGAGATGAAAATTGGGACATGTGGTAAAGGATTAACTAAAGAGAAAAGGGTTGCAGGAATTTATTAGGGATAGTAGTATTTCCGCTCTGTACATGTCATCATTAGGTGACTCAATTAAATCTGCATTAGAAGAAATTCAGCCTATAGAACCAGCATCATCTGATCCAATGACAATCAGTACGCCTCCTTTATTCATAAGCAGCTAAGAATCTTCAATGCACATCAACTCCAGCAATAGTGAAGCATCGGCAAAAAATCAACAAAGCCAAGGAATAGAAAGAAACATATTTAAGCAATTACTGAATCAAGTGGAGAGCTTACAAGGCCTAACTTCGAATCACACAATATCTCTGCTAGTCAGCCCATCACGAAAATCGGTAATCTCAATCCAACCCAACTCCAATGTAATCCAGCAGAAAAACCTAATGGCTCCTAATACCTTGGCCCAACAAAAGGCTTTCTTCAAAGTCATCACAAAAAGCCCAAACCACCATTAGTAACCCATCAGAAAATACTCTTTCTTTTAATCTTGTTGACCCAACCCATTACCCCATCATCTCTGCGCAAAACAAATCAGCCCCAACTCAAGGAGCTCCAATCTCAGGCGATCCTTTCCCTTAACATTTCAAAGAAGCTCATAATCTGTCAAGGATCTTCATTCCTTCTCACAGTTTTCCTTTCACTGAAAACATATAAGTTTTAAACCCTCCTCCTCAAGCCCTTATTAACCCAGAAATGAATCCCCTCAGGATGGATTTTTCTTTTTTGGGAAATGGAGGAAATGAAGCGATTGGAGGACAAGAACTAATCCCACCAGAGAACAGCGAGACTTTCATAGGAAAAAGGAGGGGTGAACTCGTCTGTAGGAGATCAAAAAGACTGAGGTTAGCACCTTACATGAGGAATGAATCTGAACCGGGTAAAGAATTTCAAACTCAACTCTTCAAATCTTTGTCTATTGAAGAAGAGGCTATTGTGGCAGGGCTGAATCTACCACCAGGGATGAAATGAAAGTCCTATCTTGGAACTGCAAGGAATTAGCCTGTCCCCATGCAACTAGGAGTTTAAGGGCCATAGTCAAGGATCATAAACCTAACTTAGTCTTCTTAATGGAGACAATTTTGTGTAAAATGGATGTAACTAGTATTGTACTTATATTAGGTTTTAATATTGCAAACTCTGTCTATGCCCTTTCAAATGATAAATTTGGGGGGGGAGGGGACTTTTGGTATTATGGGTGGATGGTCTTGATGTAGAACCAGTGATGGTTCACTGTATTATAATCTCCATGCTTGTGTATTCGGATCTTGTTTATACTCATTGGCTGATTAATTTGATATATTGCCCTACACACATCAGTAAAAAAGAAAATTTTTGGAAAAGATTAAAGATAAGTGGAACAAATTTTGAAGGACCTAGACTTGACATAGGACACTTTAATGCTATCCTTAATCAAAATGAAAAATTTGGAGGCTGCCCCTTTGTAAATACCTCCAATCATTATGGTCTCCTTGAATACATTAATCAGAGTGGAATGATAGACCTAAATTACAATGGACCAAAATACACTTGGACAAATAATAGACAAGGTCTAGGTCATGTCAGAGAAATATTAGATAGGGGTATTGCAAACCAAGTTTGGTTGGATTTATTTCCAAACTCCTCTTTTAGGCATCTCCCTTTAAGTGCTTCTGATCATTCCCCCATCATTCTTGAAATGAAATGTAAGAATTTCCATAATACTAGTTTCAAATTTGAAGAATTCTGGATAAGAGACCATACTAGTCAAATAGTTGTTCAAAATGCTTGGAATAGCAATGTCATGGGTAACCCAAGCTTCATTTTGCTCAAAAAACTCAAACTAGTTCAAATAGCATTAAAAATTTGGAACAAAACTCACTTTGGTCATATCCAAATGTCAATTAGAGGGACAAACACTGCTCTTTTAACCATTCAAGAAAAAGATCCGAACCCTATTTCTTTGGCAATTGAGGAGGATCTAAAAGCAAAGTTGAATGAGTTACTAAAGAGAAAATAGATCCTTTGGAGACAAAAATCTAGAGTTTAATGGTTAACCACCATGGATTTAAATATAAAATTCTTCCATCTTTCAACCACAGTTAGGAGACGTCGAAATACCATCGAGAGTCTCAAGCTTAGTCAAAACAATTGAGTTAAGGACCAAAATGTCATTCAGAGTTCTTTCTTGGATCATTTTAAAACAGTCTACACAACTTCAAACCTAAACATAAGTCAAGAGCTTGAATCTCTATTCCCTGAAAAAATCTAAGCTCAAGATAACAACTTCTTTTGTGAAATCCCTTTTGGAGATGAAATTCTCCGTACCCTTCGCCAAACCCCCTCCAAAAAAGCCACTGGTCCTGATGGATTTACCAGCCTTTTTTATAAGCATTATTGGGAAATTGTTAAGGATGATTTTAACAAGGTTGTTCACAATTTTTTTCTAAGTGGAAAACTTATTAAAGAAGTCAATTATACTCATATTGTCCTCATCCCAAAGACTAACAAGCCCAATACTGTCCAACACTATAGGCCTATCAGTCTTTCAAATGTTTGCTATAAAGTTATTACAAAAATTTCGACCAATAGGCTCAAAAAGATTCTCACAAAAATTATCTCCCCATACCAAATTGCTTTTATGCCAGGTAGAATCATTAAGGAAAACACAATTTTGGTCCAAGAACTTTTTCTTTTCTTGCAAAGGAAAAAATGAAAAAATGGTTCGATGGCAATAAAGATTGATATGGAAAAGGCTTTTGATTTCATGGAATGGGGTTTTATTTTTAGGATTTTAGAGTGCCTGGGATTTAGACAAACATGGGTCAACTGGATTAAAGAGTGTATCACGACGGTCTCTTTCTTTGTTATCATAAATGGCACTCCAAAGGGTTTTGTTAAGACAAGTAGAGGATCAAGACAGGGTGATCCCCTCTCACCCTTCCTTTTTATCCTAGGCACGGAAGTTCTTACTAGACTCATTGTCAGAGAAAAAAGCTTAGGAAACATACAAAGAATCTCTATCAGTAGAAATAACCTCTCTATCTCGCATCTTCTTTTTGCTGATGATTTAATACTCTTCGAAAATGCTAATCAATCCACCTCAAATAGCTTCAAGAATTGTTTGGATAAGTACTCTTCTTGGTCAAGATAAAGAATCCATACTAGTAAGTCTTCCATAAAATTTAGTGACAACACACCAATATGTCAAAGACAAAGTGTTAAGGCTGTTTTTGATCTAAAGAATGTTTCTTCTCGAATTAAATACCTCAGTTTGCCTCTTTCTTTCAATGGATCGAAGAAAGCCCATCCAAGAAGTTCAACAAAGGATCTTCCAAAAATTGATTGGTTGGAAATCAAAGTTTCTATTTCAAGCATGTCTCACCACCCTCGTACGAATGGTTGCTAGCACTATGCCTTCCTATCTCATGTCCACCATCACAATTCCAAAAGGCATAGCTAGCAACTTGGATCGTACTTTCATGAAATTCTGGTAGGGTTTCTCTCCTGAAAAGTCTCATAACCTCACACTCAAATCATGAAATTCTATTTGTAAGTCAAAGTCTATAGGTGGATTGGGAATAAGACTGGTTTCAAATTTTAACAAAGCTTTCCTTTCAAAATTTGGATGGTATATGATTATAGGTGTCAATGCCATTTGGAAAAAGTGCTAGTTAAAAAATATCTAAAAAATTCATTTTTTTTAGATACCAATCCAAAGTCTACTGACTCTTGGATTTGGAAGGGCATCATCAAGCAAAAAGATTTTTTAAGGAAAGGGCTTTGTCTTCAAATTAACAATGGAATTGATACCAAAGTTTGGTCAAACCCTTAGATTCTCAAAAACCAAAATTACACACCGGTCCCAAAAGACGAAAATGTTCCAATTGATCCGAATCTTAGAGTCTCTGAGCTTATGATGGAGGAACCAAGCAGATGGAACACTATTCTCCTGCAAGCTCTCTTTCAACAACACACAGTTAGCGAGATTGAAAAAATTCCTCTTGCCCATCATAACTTTCAAAACCTCTCTGATCAACCAGTTTGGACTCATCATCACTCTGGTAGATACAATGTAAAGTCTGCCTATGCTACCTCTAGCTTACATTATGATCAAGATAATCCAGAGAATAATAACAACATCACAGCTGTTATGTGGAAAAAGCTATGGAAATTAAAGGTTCAGGATAGGCTCAAATTGCTCTGTTGGAAAATCTTATCAAATATCATTCCAACAAAGGCCCGCATAAAAAATTTTGTCAATATCAATCAAGAAGATACTGACTGTCTTATTTGCAACACTGGTGAAGAAACTCAATCTCACCTCTTTCTAAATTGTAGCTTCACTAGAATCTTGTGGAGAAATTCCCCATGGCCCTAAATATTTCTTACTTTGCTCAGTATGACACCAGCAAGTGGATAAAAAGTATTCTAGACCCGATCAGTGATATAGGTATTCCCAAATATGAGGAACATCAGTTCCAAATTTTTGCTATTTTGGTTATGGATAGTATTTGGTTTCTTAGAAACAAGATCTTTCATGAAGATTTTAAACCTGATTTAAATGCTTTCATTTTGTCCACTAAAAAAAATTTTCAAAAATCATTGTGATGCTTGGGACAATATTCATATTAATCATAGCAGCTCTCTAGGACCTCTCCCTATGGATCATTGTGTTCTCACATTTGATGTTGCGGTCAGACAAAAAGATTGCACAGCAGCAGCCATTTGTAAATCACCAGCTGGTTCAGTCCTCTTTGTGACTACAAAGCAGATATGCAACACAAACCCAAATTAAAGAGAAGCAAAAGCAATGTTGACAAGGCTTAAGGAAGCAAGAAGAATCCAAATTGAAAAACTGGTGGTAGCAAGAGACTCTCTCAACACACTTAAAGCTGTCCAAGATTCCAACTACATCCCTGACTGACTGTAAAACTGAATATCCAAGATGTAAGGATTGCTCTTAAAGATTTCGATAGGGAACTCAGAACAATACATTGAAATGAAAATCGATACGCGCATTCCATTGCTCAGTGGGCTGCCTCCAAATCTCTATTTGGAAATATTCCACTAATTGTAATTCCCCCCTCCCTATTAAACTTCCACACCCACCTTTGTAAATATATTGGTTAATAGCTGTTTGTTTCTTAAATAAAAAAAAGCAAGAAATACAAATTAAGGAGACTTTTTAGGTAACAGTAAAAATCTTCTGCAGTTAATCCTTCAAATTAAAACAAAAAAAAAAAAAAATCTTGAAAGAGGGAAACCATTTCCAAAGCAAGGCCTTCGGAAAACAAATCAGCTAATTTTTACTCTAAAAGAATAGTGATATATTGGAAAAATGGAATGGTTTAGCATTGTTACCCAGCTATTTGCCACCAAAACTTAGGAATTATTCCAACCCAAGAACTGAATGAAACACAACAGAACACTGATTGCACATATTGCTAACATTGATGATAACTGAATCCTCATTCAACATTACATTCAACTCAACTAGGATGTAATGTCATTTTGTATACGAGTCAAAAGACTCGAATATTTACAATCCCTTTAAAATTTTGAGAAATCAAGAAATATTGAACCCTGATTCTAAGACACTTCTGGCCAATCCTTTGTGTCATTCAATGCATTTGTAACACCTCTTAACTGTTATTCAGGAAAGACTTAAAGACGTTCAATGGCAATGGAACTCCACATCCAATGAGAATAACTGGCTTACCATGCTGATAGGCTTCCAAGTTTTTAAAGATATCAGTAGTAGGAAAAGGAATTACGCTACAAAACTTTCTTTAGCAGCTCAGCTTTTCAACATGAGTGAATTCACCAATCTTTTTATCAGCTGCTAACCAATTCCTTTAGAGATCTTCTCAGACAAGTTAGAAACAAGAGCATAGTTGTTGCTTTCATAACATGCAGTCATGAATGCCGCCAAAGTCACACGATCTGCATTACGGTCCTTGTCTAATAATCTATGAAAGAACAATGCCGCTGCGCCCACTTTCCTCTCACTACTAAGCTTCCTGACCAAGGTATTAACAGTCCGGATCCAGAGCTTTGTGTCTAGTCTTTCTAATATAATCATGGCAGAAGCAGAATCGTCTATTCTGCAAAACTCATAAGCCAAGGTTAGCCGAGTAACTTCACAAGGGGCCAGCCCCTTATCCATCATGTTGTCATATAACCGGCGAGCCTCCTCCAACTTAAACCCTTTGCAAAGCCCACTTATAAGAGCACCATAAGTAATACTGTCCGGTGTACATCCATGATCTCTCATCCTATGAAAATACTTCACAGCCAAGTTCAGATTTCCATCCCTGCAGTAGCCACATATCATGGATGTATAAGTCTCCTTTGTTGGAACCAGGCCGAGCATGACAGCTTCTTCAAAAAATTTCTCACTCTCTATTAATCTTTTTTGCCTACAAAAGGCAGCGATTAATGTAGTATACGTATGAATATCAGGTTGAATGCCAACTTTGAGCATCTTATTGAAAAACACCAAGGCTTGCTTAGTATCTGCCTGCTTGCAGTGCTCAGATATGAGAATAGTATACGTGAATCTATCAGCTTGCAATCCACGACTAAAACCCTTCTTAAGCAATTTATGAGCCTCGTGAACCCTTCCCTTTTTGCAGAGGCAATCGATAATTGCATTATATGTACAGATATTAGGAGGGAAACCCTCATTTTCCATTAAGTTCATCAACTCGTATGATCTTCCAAAATTCCCTACTTTACAGTGCCCATCAATGAGAGTAGTGTATGTTTTAGTGTTGGGGGCCAATCCCTGTTCTTTCATTCTGCTCAACAACATCTCAGCACGGTTCAACTTGTCCTCTTTGCAATACCCACTGATCATGGCTGTATATGTGTGAACATTTGGCTTGTAATTAGCACTCCGGACAAGCTTAAGAAACAGTCTAAAAGCCTTCTCAGTCCATCCCTTCTTGCAGAGCCCATCAATCAATGCTGTATGAGTATACACATTAGGTTTCCAACCTTTCCGAACCATTTCCTCCAACGTTTCAAACGCTTGCTTAATGCTGCCCTTCTTGCACAACCCATGAATCAATGATGTGAAATTAATCACGTTTGGCGTCAAACCCATCTCAACGATCTTATTGAAATACCAAGACGCTCTATTCATAAAACCCTTCTCACAAAATGCACTGATTATTATAGTAAGGGTCGCATTATCTACAACAAAGCTTCTTCCAAGCATTTCACTCAACCACCTGTCCGCCTCCAGAATTCTACCGATCCTACAATAAGCAACAATTATCAACTTATAACTGCAACAATCAGGAAACACTTCTCTGACGCACATTTCCTCGAACACGTTCTCAGCATATTCAACCATGCCCATCTCACATGCAATGCCAATCACACAATTCAAGGTGCGAGTACTTGGCACCAGCCCCTGATTTCGCATCTCAATAACCATATCAATAGCCTCCCTCAACCTCCCAATCTCAGCAAAATTCCTCACCATGCACCGCATCACTTCATGAGCCCTCTCCATATTCTCATTACCAATCAACGAAGTGGCGCACACTATATAAAGCCGCATAAAATGGCGAAACTTGGAGAAATCAATTGCCCAGTAAAAGAAACTCAAGGCCACCATCGAACCCGCCTCGGCGGCAAGTGAAGCAACGACTGTAATGGCCTGTTCATGAGTCAAAGAATCGGTATCAAGCTGAATATTAAGCTTGGGAGGTGATATTCTCATATGGGCCTGTCGGTAGAAAGACTCGGAGACCAATGAACAGACTGTTCTGACAACAGAACTGGATTTTGACAATAACGAAGAAGAAGAAGTGGGGTGCATTGGAGTGGCGCAAGGATCATGATCATGAGCATAGGAACACATATCTCTGAGAGTGAAAAGCGATGAGAGGGGGCTGAAGAAGAGAGAAGTGTGGCTCGGAGAAGCAGATAGTTTAGGTTGAAAGCCATGGGATTTGAGGAACAAAAGGAGAACCATGAAAGGATTCTGGGACTCATAGGCAAAAAGGGTAGTGTTGTGTAGGGGAAGCGTGGATCACCTACAACGGTCGAGTGTGTTTAAAGAAGCGGAAACAATGGGCCGCTTTGGGCTTGGGCTTGGGCTTGGTCTAGGCCCGAGTCACCACTTTTGATAGCCCATTAAACTATTGCTCATTTTGATAGCCCATTAAACTATTGCTCGGTACAAGTCACCGGACTATGTACAGGTGACTTTCTTTCATCGTGCAGTCCACTTTTTTATGAATACTTGCTATAAATTTGAACATTCCAAATTTATATAAATTATTAGAGAAATGATATTTGTATTTGTGAGTGTGTAAGTGATATATAATTATTTTTAAAAAAATTAAATAAATATAAAATCTACATAAAAAAAATTTTTAATTTTTTAATAGTTGATATCATTTTTTTAAAAGCGACTGTGCGGTACTTACACACTTCACGACTGTACGTAGCATTACTAATTTATTATTGTAAGACTTTTTAATATATTCTATTCGTATGGATATAATTATAATAAAAATAATAATTATATTTGCAAATTTTACATTTTCTCCATACAGCCAATGCAACAAAATTTAATATGTTGTTCATACTTTCCGATATATTCGGCCCAACCAACATCTTACATATCATCAATGACATAACAGAACATGTCATGCCTTAATAGGTGCATGAAGTAGTTTAATAATTAATATTATTCTAACAAAACATTGAATACAGGGTCATATCTTTTAATACTTCAAAATAAAATTGACCTAGTTGTTGTGTATAATCAAACCCAAATATGTTAATGAGAGAACAGTATCTTATACATTTGTGCATGTGAACTTTGACATTCCAATGTACATTGCACCTCATCTTGCAGTTATTGCCACTTTCTCAATATGACTCACTTTAACCCAATCAAAGGAAGATATTCTAAATCCAAGATCTTCTACACTACCTAGGTTATGAGAACAAAGAACTTCAAGATTGTTTAATATTAGTTTCTTGATTCAATACTCAACACTTTTGTTTATATTTTGTCTGTCTGCATTAAAGTTCCCTTTTGCTCCATTTATCACCCCCCCAAAAAGATGATAGAACTGAGATCATTTTCATGTGCTTTACAAACAATAATCTGTCCCTGACCTTCTGTTGCAAGGCTTCATTTATTACTACATCCCTTTTTCATTTAAGATGACCTCTTTTGATTATTGAGTAATGGGTACATAGGGTGGAGCATCTTTGAACCTTTATTTAGAGTCCATTCCACCCCTATAATTAAGGGAAGGGAATTGAAGATGCTTCTGCTATCACATGCACCTCTTTACCTTTACATGATTGCTAGATATTTTACTTGTTATTGGAGAAGCCTACTATCACTGATGGTGGCATGGATTTTTTGTGAGTCTGAGGTCATGCCACCCACCCCACATATCAATGAATCAAGGACAATCTTCTAGTCCATTTTCTGATGACTCAATTTGGACAATAACAACTCCTTAGGTTACCATTTCTATAATTTACTTATTAATTTCTCATTTTTTAGTCATACTCAAGTCATAGCCTGATATCAATTCCATTAAAAAGGTAGTACAAAGAAAATAGTGATTATGGATATAAATTTCATGTCCTTGCATGACCATTTTCATTGAGGCCAGAACTTGCGCGTAACGGATTCTAGCCAATTGAAAGAATCTTCTAATCTAATGACAAATGAGTAAGTGACGCGTAAAAATCTGCCCTCGAATTCATGAGAATAGTGTTTACCACTAAGACAACACCTTTAATGGTCAAAGTCACTTACTTTTGTTCAATGTTGTTGCCACTAAATCTTTATACCTAAGAGAGTTTTTCTACAAAACAACTTCCTAATATATTAAACTTTTGTTTTTGCCCGAAAGAAGCATAATGGTCAAAGATGTGAAAAGGGTGGAAACTTTGGATCGAAGGCATATCACATGCTTGCTTTTGCCACTGGGTGCAGACATAATTATAATTCACTTTTACAGTTGGTGCCGACTCTCATCGTTTCACTCCCCTTCTTTATTGTCTCTGCCTTTATTTTACTCTCAGCCAGGTCAAGTGTTTTCATTTATATCACACCTCCATTTAGAGCGCAAATCGTGCAGACTCGTTCCATTTTTCTATTTGTTTCAAAATTTCAAGACAAGTTTTTTTCTTTATCAAAAGTCGTATATTTTACGTTCAGTCCTTTGAATAATTATGAGTTCTATAGTCTATACTGCAAAACCCATTACTATTCAGATGTTTATCATCCTGTTTGTCTTTAACTCAAAGATTGAAAGTTAGTTATTTTGTCTTTTTCAAGAACAATAAGAAAGAAAAATAAAAATCCATGGTAACTTGGCATTTTAATATTGACCTGTTGAAGAAAGTAGGCAGAGGAAACAAAACTCTTTGAGAGGGAGAAGTATCATATATTCATATATAAAAGCCCCCTTCATAACCACCTTTCTGAATATTTACAAATAGCTCTGCTCTGATCCCAATGTCTTTCCATAGTTTATTTTGGGGTTACTAAATTATGAAAAGCATTCAAAGGCTTCTTAGTCTTGTACCTTTTTCTAATGTGTGAACAAAAATAATACAGAGTAAAAAAGTGAAGGGGAGCAACATAATTCTCATTGAAAAGTATATAATGATGGACATGTGGCATTATGTAAACATGCAAACCACTGCCCACCACAAGAAAATACTAAAGAAGAATCTCTCAACCACCTCCTAACTTCTCATCATCGGTTTTTCTTTATAAGAGCTTCCTTAACTATCACCAGACTCAACACCTCAAGCCCACAACACCAATAGCAATAGGATACAAAATGCAAAAGCATCACTACTGTCATTTCCTCCTGATTTCTTGCTTTTTTTTCTCTGCACTAGCTCTTTCATGGAGCCATAACAAGCAATTCGATCAGGCTTTGAACTATGAGGGCTCCTCTGATCTAGTGAACCTTGAGTACCACATGGGTCCTGTCCTGGCTTCTCCTATAAAACTTTATGTAATCTGGTATGGCCATTGGAATCCAACTCACCAAGCCACCATAAGAGATTTCCTCTACTCCCTTTCTTCCTCTTCCTCTTACCCTTCTGTTGCTGATTGGTGGCGGACTGTCCGGCTCTTCACCGACCAAACAGGATCAAATATCACAGGGAGCATCGTCCTCTCAGGGGAGTTATACGATTCTAAATACTCCCATGGTGGTTATCTGAGTCGTCTAGCAATCCAATCTGTCATCAGAACTGCAGTCAATGCATATCCACGAGCTCTGCCTCTCAATCCTCACAATGGTCTCTACCTAGTGCTGACCTCTCCAGATGTTCAAGTCCAAGACTTCTGTAGGGCAGTCTGTGGCTTTCACTACTTCACCTTCCCAAACATTGTTGGAGTCACCGTACCCTATGCTTGGGTTGGTCATAGTGGGACTCAATGCCCGGGTGTCTGTGCCTATCCATTTGCATGGCCTAAGTATTCAGGAAAGCACCACCAAGCACAAATGGAGGCAACAACATAATGCGTGCACCTAATGGGGATGCGGGTGCTGATGGAATGATTAGTGTGATTGCTCATGAGCTCGCGGAAGTGTCAAGTAACCCGCTCGTGAACGCGTGGTATGCTGGGGATGATCCAACTGCACCTACCGAAATTGCAGATTTGTGTATGGGTGTTTATGGGACTGGTGGGGGTGGTGGATATGTTGGTAAAGTTTATAGGGATTCTTGGGGATCTGGCTATAATGTGAATGGAGTGAAGGGTAGAAAGTTTCTTGTGCAATGGGTATGGAACCCTGTAAAAAAGAGATGCTTTGGGCCGAATGCTGCTGACTGAGAATGTTTCTTGTATATAATTTCCTATGATTTCCTCCACTACCTCTTGCGCCTGATGTTTCTTAAAATCGGCATGACGGTAGGGTATGCAGTTAACAATTGGCAATAGAAAGGGTATAGGCTAGCACATGTTGATGAAGGATGATGGTCAGGTTGCTGTGGACCCAAATTTATTGTGCTTTACAAAGAGCTGGTGCTTTACATGCTTTGCTCCTCAAATTCCTACCTAGTTCTTTGTATACAACAAGGATCTATAAAATAGTCATGCATGGAGCTGTTTTGTTAACGAGTAGTGTTGTCCAACTCTGGCATGAATAAACAAATTTTTGTGCAGTTAATTTAAAATATATATTTTTATTTTCTGCTCATACTGTATGGCATGCAGCTCTCCAATTCCAACTTCCCCAAAGCCTCCAATGGTATAGCCGAGACAGCAATGAGTTCTCTATGCCTGCGGAGATGGAGGGACAGAGGTTTCGAGTGAAACCGCAAAAGTTATTCCATAATTCTAGGAGGGAGTAATACTCGTACTCCTTTCCCAGATAAAAATGGTGAGCCCGAGCATGATTTTATTTAGGGAGCCAACCACTGTATGTTAAACTGCCCCTGTTTCAAGGTCTGCACTAATCCCCCCATTCCAAGCACAATGCATAATCCAGATATTTCCAAACCACCAAGGTTTCATATTCCTCCAATTTGATTTTGGTTGTTCGACAAAGTCACAAAACTCTGACATTATAGATCAAATCTGATTTCCTACCATGTTAATCAACTGCATTATCCGGTAAAACAGATACACTTAAAAGAGTGTTTGGGAAAATCCCAGACGTGACAATGTCAAGAATGTCAGCCTATGAAGAACATTACCATAAAAATCAGAAGGCCAGGGAGATATTATTGCATCCTTGGAGAAGAAAACCATTCATGTAGAGAGAGTGCGAGAAAGACTATTCCAGCATCCTCAAGGGAGGAATTATAATATTTAATGAAACATCTTTCCACATTTTCATATGCACCAGTGACAAATTCTCTTCGATGTCACAGGAAGAAAATCTCTGGACCAATGAAATAAAATATATATCACATGCATCTTTAACTTGATTATATATTACATTGTCAAGAAGAACGGGAAGATGAATAATAAGATAAAAACATCCTGCTCAGTGCTCAGCAACAAATCAGACTAAAAATTTACCCTGACCTATAAAAAAATTATCCTAGAAAAACATGATTGATTTTGTATCAGCATTGTAAGAGACTAAATTTTCAACACAATGAACATACAAATAATACTGTACAAGTACACGAATATGGCTACACCTCATGTTACCAACCTAAACTCCGATGGTCGATACAACTCAGAGCCTCAGATTTCTCTAGTGGCTAGGAAATGGATGCTTTGACAAGTTAAGGCTATTTGCTGCATTCTATTTTGACCGGATCTGGACAAATGTAGTCTTCTGTGAAGGTCACAACACATCAAAACAATGTATACAGTGGTGATCAATAAGCCTGGATGCAAGGCTGTCTGTTTCTGGAATGAGAGCAGATGTCAAGCTGTTCCAAAAATGAAAAGTCAATGACTCCTTCAGAATCTTCCTGAACAAAGCATCTTGTTGAGCTTTCTCAGCCTCAGTTGCCGGTGTAGAAAAATATCTGTTTGCAGCTCAAATCGGTAAGTAATAAATGAGGAAAAATACGAGCACCATGTGAAACAAAGGTGCTACACAACTCGTTTGAAAAAAAGCTAGAGCCATAAAATAATAAAGAACGAAGTAAACATGAATCAGAGTATCAGACAACCCCACATGGCAACTACATCACTCTGGGGAGCAAAAATAACTGATGCAAGTGATCGAATTTTCTATATCAATCATTAACACATAGATTTGCCAGGAATAAGACAGCAATTGACTCATCATTAGTGCCGTTGTTCAACAGCATGGGTGGGAAATGCAGCCCATATCAGGACGTCACTTTGGTATATCCATGGGTTGGGATAAAATACAAGTAGTTATTTTACCAACTTAAAACAACAATAATAAATATAATGACAACAGTAATAGTAATAGTTGCATTTTTCTTGCCCTATCTAAATTGGCACTTTTTCTGTGTTTTTCTTGCCCTTGGAGAACCAAGCAGAAAAAAATAAATAAATAAATAAATGAAAGATCTTGATTTGATAACTATAGGGTTTTATTAGTTCGTCTGATTTTTCCTCAGTTTGTCTTCATCAAAACAGAGGTTTATGCTATGATTAGAAATTTTGTGCTGGCAGTCATGTTTCTGTATTTAAGTTAATTTATTTAAAGTCTAAAAGGCCCAAAAAAGGGTCCATAGACTTGAACAGGTAAGTAGGTGGCAGTATGGGCCTCATAAAAGAGCCAAAATAGCCTCAAATTAAGACCAAAGCAGGTCTTCATACCTGCACCATCAACCTTTTGTTATGATCATGAGGGTTAAAGACTTAATTAAATTAGTATCCAACACTCATTGACCTTTTGGATCAATGGTTGGGTCTAACAATTTGTATCAAAGCAACAACTACGTCATGAGTTCAAGTCATAGAGAGGGCAACCTATAGGATGAATTAAAATACCTTAGTTATATGTATAGGCTGAATTAAATTTTATTTAGATGCTACAACTCAAAGATCACGATGCTAAAAAACGTCTTATAAATGTCCTCACCAGTATACGCATGAAAACACATAAGATGGCAATGAGTTTAGATATATACCTTGTGATATGCTGGGAACTGATAGGGAAGAAAGTGAAAGAAGCTTGCACATTCAATTCCAGCTGTTTAGTGGATGTATTCTCTAGGCTCAAAAACTTTCTTGCAACTCTTGTCAAAAGATCAGCCCCATTCCATCTCAAACGTGTATCATCATATGTCATATAGAACTCTTTCAAGCACTCCATTATGAAAGAGCTACATCAAAAGGGAAGGAAATATCACATCCAAACTTTCAATGTAAAATCCAAAGTTTTTTTTTTTTTACTCACTTTTCTTGCAATAAATGAATTAATTGATCATAACTCATAAAATATATATATATATATATATATATATATATATATATATATGAAGAGAACATCAACTTCATGTCTGACATCTAAAACTTAATTCTTTCTTTTTGGTCATAAAGCAGTTCTTTCTCTCCAACAGTGAGTTCTCTGTCCTCAACCTTCTTCAGAAAGTCATTGCAGTTTTCAGAAAAGAGATAACAACAAAATATATCACAATTCACAAATAAACATGTGACATGCACAGAAAAATATTTTAGTAACAATCCTGCCAATCCCAGACTCCATGCTCCATGCCCCCACCCCCAAAACAAGTTTATATAATACATTTCATTGTGGTGCAATGTCAACGAACAGAACATACAAATTCGTGATTGGAAATCTGATCCAGTTGATAGTGAAGAAGAGAAAGAACAAACGTGCAATAACGATCAACTATAGCAAATGAATTCCTACCATTGAAGAACGTGTTCTGTTCTTACCTGTGCTTCCTAAATGCCATCACAGCACCATTCAAAGAACTTCCACTAAGATGATCCTCCATACCAACAGTATTATTAAGCCCAGATAACGGCTTCAAAATTATGATATCAGAATCAAGATATATTCCACCATATCTGGACAACACAATAAAAGAGAAACAATAGTTTAACTTAAAAACACAAACTCACTAAACAAAATAAATGCTGAAGTTACTAATGATGCAGTCTATCCAATCCAATAGTATATTGCCAATATCAGCATCCAGAAAATTAAGATGGATGTCACCATGATCCAAACAGAATAAACTTTTCACCCAGAAAAAGAATCTGGAAGATATTGTATACATACACTAATGCTTACTTGTAGAGAGCAGCAAGACGGGCAAGCTCACTGTAGTGAGTAGAATAAAATTTTGTCTTTCTCCATTCAAACCAGACAGAAGCAAATACATGGGTCGGGTTATCCTTCAGCAATTCGTCAAGATTTGGCATGGCAACAGCAACTTTATAACTTAACGAAAATAAAAAAGGAATCTCACTTTTCGGATGGGGAAAAACTGCTAGACAGATATAGAGAAGAGCAATAACATGAGAAAATACCCATCATTCACAAGGCTGTACTCGAAAAAATCAAGCTCGATTGTCTCCGAGAACACCACAACACAGGCGTCTCGATGCCAAGAAAGCAAACTCTCAAGCCCCCTCTGGTGCCGCACGCCATACATCCAAGGTGGCGAATTCCACACCATAAAAACTCTCACATCACACTTCTCCTTCCTAAAAAACGCATCTATAAAATCCGAAAACGACAGTCGTGGATGTAATCCAGGATAGTAACCCCATCTCCTCCCATCTGCATATATATGACCGGAAAACTCAGTCTTACCTCCAACCACATCATCTAAACCACCACCATTTTGACCTAATTCACCATTCAACCTGTCAATCTTCTTGGATGAACTCAAATCTCTATTGCTAGAACCAATAATTTTATAACTAGTCAATCCATTACCTACATCTTGCACTGAGGTCCTATGCTCTGTTCTCTTACTGTCAATCCTATCAGATAAATTCAAAACCTCATCCTCTGTATTGATAATTCTCCTACCATTCAATCCATTATCTACATTTACATTTTCATATAAAGTTCTACGCTCCGCCCTCTTCGCCTCAGTTCTTACTCTCAACTCTCCACCACTACCATTGAAACTACTATCACTCTCCTTACTTGCCACACCAAATCCAATGTGGTTTTCTTTGGGTTTCAATTTGCCATTCAGCTCCGAAACACTCAACGGCTTCTTGGCCAGAAAAGGGACTCTCCTGAATTGATTCAACCACCATTTCTGCGCCAACCGGTCGCCCCTCGTCAGCGTGGTGACCCCCACACCATCTGGATCTTGAAGCATCGGATTATTCAAAGGGTTCAAAGCCTCCACGTTGGACTTAAACATTTTATCCCTCCTCAAGAAGTCGCTCTTCTTATCGAACCAATCCCCCCACCCTTCCCTCAAGGGCGAGGCTCTCCCACGACCCGTCAGTTTCACCAACAACGCGTCCTCGATCGAAACCACCTCGGTCACCTTCCGCCGCACCATCTCGTCCACCGGCACGTCGTCGGAGCCAAACGCGGCCTTACTCCGATCATCCACGCTCGATCCTATCATGACTCCTAAACAATCGTCGTCCCACTGGTCGATCGAGCGCTTACCGATAGCCCTCCTGATGGCTCCACTGAGATGGTCGAAGAAGTATCCGGAAGCCCGATGCCGATCCGATTGGTTGTTTTCATCTTCATCTTCAGCTTCGTCATGCTGTCGTTGCTCTTCCTCGACAATGTCAAGCTCGTCGAGTTTGTCCTCGGAGGTCGAAACGCCCTCGTGTTGGGAATCGGAGAGGATGGGAGTAGAATCGAGGTCGTTTTGGGATCTTCTGTAGAAGTTGTTGTGGTAAGGGTGTGATTGGGAGTGCGAGAGGCTGCTGTAGAGGAGAGAGACAGAGAGGAGGAGGAGGAGCGCAGAAATGACGGCGCAGACCTGAACTCCGTAACGGGGCCGCCGACGTATACGGAGGTTCCGGAGCATTTTCCGCCGTTAGAATTAACGGGGAAGGGACGTTATCGAGATCGAGAGACAGGAACTGTTGCTCTCAGGTTCGGTGGAGTACAGAGGTTGTCTGTCTTACCGTACATTTTTATGAGCCATGCTGGCATTCTGCCGGTGGCCCATTCTAACCACGTGGCAAATCCTTCGTCGAATGGCTCTGTTCGAACGCCGGACACGTAATTTTTAAAAAAATATTATTTGCACAACCCCAAGACAAATACCAACCACGCCCTCGTACAAGATTTTTTTTTTTTTTTTTTCAGAAAGTATTTATTTATCCAGTTTTGAAATTGGTAAGTATAGTATAATTATTTTTAAAAAATAAAATTTATTATTAAAAATTTAATTTTTTTATATAAATTTTATATTTATTTTTTTTAAAGTGATTATATGACATTTACATATTCACAATTATAATTATCAATTTTTTTTAAAGTCTTGCACACATAATTGAGTTCTACTATATAATTATTTTGTATATCCTTTACATATTTCATTGATATGATCGATTAAAATATTTATTTTATATTAAAAAATATAACGTAACCAATTAATAAAGTACTCAAAAGTAACTTTTCATAAAATTTTTGTAGAAGATATACTACACTTTTGTATTAAAATGTTGATTCTGTTATGAAACTAATGAAAAGAGAGAGCGAAAGACAAAGCGAGAGAGAGAGACAAAGAGAATATTGCAAGAGAAAGAATTGTTCTTCAATGCAAGACTTGATGCATATACAAGGGAATGATACCCATATATACAGGAGTACAAAGGGGTAGGTATAGCTTAAGTTTCCATTTGATGGCTAAAGATAGGTCTTAATTGATGGCTCAATGGTCTTAATTAGTGGCTAAAGATTAGTCTTAATTAGTGGCTATGTATGGTTATACAAATAAGTTTATAACACTCCCCCTTTTGATGACCATACATAAAGAATATGCATCGTTAAGATCTTGTCAAGGAAAAACCTAGTGGGAAAAAATCAATGGCGAAAGAAAAGAGTACAACATTCATGTGTACTGCCAAGTGCTTTAAGATTGACTCATTAAAACCTTGCAAAGGAAAACCCAGTGGGATAAAACCTTAGCAAAGGAAAAAGAGTACAATCAGCACAAGTCTTCAAGACTTTACTCCCCTTGAAAAGTGCATGATAATAGGTCTTCAAGCTTCCGCATTCCAATGTTCTACACAATCTTCTTAAATGTTGCAGTTGGTAATGCCTTAGTGAATAAATATGTCAAATTATCATTTAATCGTATCTGCTTGACATCAATTTCACATTTCTTCTCATGAATTGCAATGATCTCTCTGTGTGAATCTGAAAGATAACCTGCATCCGCATATCTAACTAATTGTGGACTTGATCCATGTTGATAAAATAATTCCATATCAATCGTACCTTGAAGGTAACGAATGACATGTTTAATATCATTCTAATGTCTTCGAATTGGTGCAGAACTATATCTTGTAAGTAAATTAACTGAAAATGCAATATCAGATCGAGTGTAATTTTCAAGATACATCAAGGCTTTAATTGCACTGAGATAAGGTACTTCAAGATCAAGAATTTCTTCATCGTCTTCACAAGGACGAAATGGGTCTTTCTGCACATCAAATGATCGAATAACTATTGGAGTATTTGTGATGACCCGCTTTTACGTTTATTTTCACTGAAGGAGTGTTTTTAGTTTAATTAATATATTGGTTTATTTATTTTAAATTAATGTATTTTAATTGGTTTTTATTTTATTTGATGTGGTGTTTAATTTATTTTAGTCGTTTTATGTTTTTAATATCGTTTTCGGCGAAATAGTTTTTGGTTTCCAGAGTGAGGACTGGATCTCACTTTCTTTCTTTCCTTTTTCTTTTTCCTCTTTTTCTTTTCTCCTTTTTCTTTTTTTTTTCTTCTTCTTTCTTTTTCCTCCCCTGCTTTTCCCCTCAGCCCGTGCGACAGCCCCCTCCCCCCTCCTCTCCAGCCGTTCGGTCCAAGCTCCTAGCCGGCGCCACCTCCAGCCGCCGTGACCCACCTCCACCTCCGGCATGTCCCTCCCTCACCAGCGAGCTCTACTGCATCGGTGGTGTGCAACGCCGACCACCCAATCTCTCTCCTTTCTCCTCCAAACAAATGGGTCTTCAAGCCTTTTTCTCCTCTTTGAGCCACCATACACGGCCAAATCAGCCACCAAGCACCATCAATGGATTCACCACATCAAGGGCTTCCTCCCCATGTCTTTCTTTTCCCCTAACTCTCTCTTTTTCTCCGATGGGTCTCCATAGCTAGAGTTTCGGTTGCACCACCATATGCCGCCGTACACGGCCACCCATGGTGTTTCACCACCACCAACTTGTCCCTCTCATCACCATGACCTTCCCCAAGAAATTTCATGACCAACGGAATTGTGTATAGCCCTCACTCTCCCTCACTTTCCAAGGCTGAAATTGGCTTCAAGTGGCCGATCCACCACCGTGCGCCGCCACCCACGGCCAAAGCTCACTTCCTCTAACTTCATAAACATCCCTAGACCCTCTCCTATCAATTTCGTGTCTTGGTTTGTCACCGTTCGAAAGTGGGTAATTTATTACCCACAGCCACAGTGTAAAATACACTGTTACGTTACTTTTCCTCCGCCATTTGCAACGCCGCAAGCTTTCGAAAAATACCTTATAGCGCTGTAAGTATTTTCCAAACTCTACTTTTAGATTTAAATGTATTTTGCTCATACAATGTATTTTATCTGCTGGTTGGTTGATTCCGGACTGAGTCCGAGGAGTTCGGGGGTCGGATGGATTGAGGACGAAGTTGCTTGGTTTGTTGTTTTATAGTTGGTTGGTTGTGTTGTGCTTTGAGATTTGCATTTACATGGTGCATGCGCATGCGTTTTATTTTAATTGAGAAAAATTCTGTTTTATTGGCGTAAATGGATTTTCGGGTACGTGTGTCTCACGAGCCCAAGCCGGGATGGGTTATTATCTTAGTGGAACTCCTCTGGTCACTCGGGAGCGGATAAAACTGAGTGACATCCCCTGGGTTGTCGCTGGGCGACGACCGGATCGCACGATACGGTAACGCTGTCGTGTCGACTCCGTGGTCCCTAGAGTGGCGGGGACTAGAGGATGGCCTGGCCAGGTACTCGCTGGGCGCAAGTCTGAGCATCGCTCGTGTAGGTGTCACACGCGTAGTCGTTACATGCGGTGTGGCACAGAGCCAGAGTGTGCGGATGATCCCTAGGGGAGATCATGGTGCATGCATAATTGGATTGGTTTTATGGTTTTCGGATACGGGCCATTTTCTGGAAAAATGGCGAGGATGTGTTAAAACTTTGTGATCCATTTTCTGAGAAATTTGTGGTTTATTGATTTGGGCCATTATCTGGAGTAATGGCGAGGACTGGTTTTAAAGGTTATGTTATTGGGCCTAATGGGTTTTTGGCGTGCATGGAAAAAATACGGTTTTATGGGTTTGTGCATTGGCATTCTCTTATGCATATTGTTTGAGTTTTAATATGTTTTTATCTAGTGGTGTTTGGATTTTACTTACCTACGGCACCATTTTTGGTAGCGTAGATTTTGGTGCAGGGATTGAGGAGGAGGATGAGGCTGAGCCCGAGAATGCGGCTCCGCCGAAGTTTTGAGTTGGAATCTATGCTTTGAAGTTGGCTTTGAAACAATATTTGTATTTGTAATATTTTATTATGTATGATTTGAACAGCTTTGTATTAAATTATGAAAAATTATGGTACTTAGTTATATGTCTTTGCTATCCGCTGCATGTCTCTTCGTGCACTTCTGTTGCTTACACACACTTGGCACTCGTCGATAGGATGGGGACCCGTGTTGTCACCATCCGGACGTCTCGATTTCCCTGTGTCCGTGTGTGGGGATTTGGGGGCGTCACAGTATTTAGGGGATGAGCTTTGTCCATATAAAAGTTCTTCAAGACTTTATAGTGAAAGGTCTTTGGTTGATGCGTCTCAATATTGTGTACCAACTCTTTAAATAATGCAGTTGGTAATGTTTTGGTAAACAAATTCGCCATATTGATTTAAGATCGTTTTAACATTAAATTCACTACTCTTCTAGAGCTGTGCTCTTCTGGAGTTCTTGTAAATAACATAGTTAGTGGAGAAGTCATCAAAATTAAGTCGCCAATATCCATATTCAACAAAAATGGTGGTCACATTATTAGACCAAACAAGCACCGCATGATTTTATAAATTTTCTGGAGCTGTCAGGCGGCGCAGGGTTATAATGCTACATCTCTTGTCTCTTGTAGAGAGATGTTTCACGAGAAAAGCTGTGAAGCAATAGAGATGCTTTGTCCTTGCTTTTACTCTCTTCAGGATGTTGCTCTTATGACAAGAGCAGAGATTCATTTTTCTGAAATGATTTATTCTGATATCGTTTCAGAATCAAGATTTCTTAGTACTCAGTATTTTGCCTCTGGTATGACTATGTCTCAGAAGTTATTAGCTAAACTGAATGAAGTCAACCAACTCAATAATCAAATATCTTAATTGCATTAGAAGCTCTCTGCGAAGAGTCGTAAGAGCAATAAATTGAAGGAGGAGAATAAGGCATTAAAACAGTATGTCCATGATCTTCAGGATCAATAGCAACGAATATTTGAAGAAGTTCAAATACTTATAGAATAAGGACAAGCTGCTTTTAATTTCACGGCCTAATAAATAATTGTAGGATATCTGTGTTTAGCGTATCTTCTATCAATATATATAATTTTGTCTTACTTTCATAATTTTCTCTATAAAAGAAATATTCAGCTCATCTTCATTCGCATCCCATCTTCTTTACTTTTCTGTAATTAGTCTGCATTATTACTCTGCAATCTCTCTCTGCATTCTTACTCTGCAATGGCCCAACAATCTTCTCGTGACCAATATATGAGGTATTCTACATCTTGTTCACCAGTTGTTTCTGCTTTTACCGTAGGTGCTATAATGCAATACAATAATGATCTAACTAATAAGTCAAATGTTGATGCTATCTACGAGCTTATGAGTCTCGGTACCCGATACTTATCAATCATTGTCGCATTTTCTTAGCAACTACAATCCAAAATTTATGATGTTGACAAACTCAATGAGAAAATTTCTATCATTCAGCGACTTCTTCTAAAATCTAACATTAAGATAAGAGCAATAAAGAAAGAGAATAGGAATTTAAAATCCTTGCTTAACTATTATTTTCGATTGCCTACTCTTTTAAACAAGGATGCCATGCAAATTTTTGAAGAATAAGATCATTTAAAGAATGAGGCAAAGAGCCTCAAATTTCTGTAATTTTGTTTCGAGATAATAAAATAATATTTCACAAATATTCATATTGTATTTCTATCTTCTGGTAGATGTTCTGTGTGCTCCATTTTATTTCTCCTTTAATAATGCACATTTGTTACAAAACCGTAATATGAATCTAAAATACTAATTGCATTTAAGATAATGTATTTCAAAACTAATAATTTCATTCATCTCCCCCTCGAAGCCAAAAGGGTTTCTAATTTATATTTCAAATATGTGCAATTTTCATGAGCTCTTCTGGAGCCTCAATGACATTTAAATTATCTATATAAACTGCAATAAAAGCTAATACAAATACTGAAAATATATGGAAAATAGTTTATTTGACATGCATTTAGATTGTTTTAGATCGTATAAGGATTTTTAAAACTTGATATAATAAGTACTTTAGGATTATATGATTCATGTATTTCATATCTAGTGATCCATATAAATATACAGTTAATCATGCATATCCAAACTCACAGTAACTATCAAGCTAATAAAAACTTCAATATAATTTCATCCACTTTAAAAGCATATCAATATTATTTCTGCGGGAAACATAATCGTGATTTATTTATCACATTTTTATTTCTTTTATACAAATACCCACTAATATTCAACAAGTATCACCTTGTAGGTGTTTGGACTACAAGTCTATATATATCACATTTTATTAGTGATATCAATTCTGCAGGAATTGTCTCTTTCTATTTTGGCCAATATTTTTACGTCGGTATTCTTCAATGGTTCTTGTTTCACTTTCTTCATTACTTCTAGTAATGTCAAGTGCCATCTTTTTTGAAAACACGTTGTCGACAACAGTTTTATTTCTATATAAAATTTCTCTAATACTCATGAAATGTATCGAGATCTCGTTATTTTCAAGTACCTGTCCCTCTTTAAGGGAAGACATTTCATGAAAAATCTTTTCAGGAGGTGCTCTTCTAAAGGTACTCTTCAAGAGTTTTATTATGAGAGAATTTTGAACAGAAAGTTTGGATGAATCTTATTGCTTGTTTTGTGGATACGGCCTCTTCAGGAACACCAATTTCTTTTCTTTATACTTTTCTCTTTCGGAATGCTTTATCTTGAGATACTCAATAGGTCTCACACTCCTTTAGACATGTCTTATGTTCATTAGACTACTAAATTTCTTAATTGTCCTACGAAGACTTCAATCATTGCTGGGATTTTAGCAGCTAGAATATGAGACATTTTTATCTTATTGCATCCATAAATTAATTATCATCTGAACTTCCAGTTCACTTATGATAATCAAGATAACGTCGAATTATTTTATTTTATTTGTTTCTAGCAAATTTTTCTTTCCGCTCATGATGAGAAGACTTTATAATGAAAGAATCTTCTAGTTCTTTTATAGACATCCATATGAAAATTATTCGACTTATCATAATTGATTTCGAATGATCAAGATAATCATAAAAAACATACAAATATTTTGAATCATATCATTTTTTATGCATCATAATATTTGATTCAATAGTTGTATAATATCATCTCAAAGAGAAAGCTGATAGTTTTTCCAATACGAGCTTCTGACCCGAAATCATAGAAGTACTATAAAGATATTCATCACCACGTTCAATCTCTTGATTTCTTTGAAAACAATGCATCATTCTCTTCTGAAAATGATATAAATCCAATATCATTCACTTCAAGGAATGATGTGGAACTAGTAGGACGTGAATAATAATTTCTTAACAAAAGCTCATTATTTTGCTTAGCCACTAGAAGATCATATATAAATTTAGAATATATTGTGAACTTTTACACTCAATATTGCTACTTCAGGAGCATATTCGAGGCGTTCATTTTAAACATATATTCTTTAGTGGCTTTTCTCTACACAATTTCAATTATGCAACTTTAGGTGCATTAATCATAATGAGCTTTTGGTACACATCACTCATTTAAACTATCTCACACATATCACTCATTTAAACTATCTCACAGAATCAATAGATATTTTATTATGAGATATTCAATAAAATTTTTGGTTTAGAGCGATCCTTCAGGGATGCTCAATTTCTATTCCAAGATGAATCTTATTATCAATAATTCATAACAAGTATAAAAAATAAATAGAACTTGTATATAAACTATGTGAATAAATATAAAATTTTATCAAGTAATAATAAGGAATATAATCTTTAATACTCACATTGGGGATTGCAAATAATATATTAAAAAACTTACTTGAAGTAAAAGACCACTAGCTTCAAAATCAACAGAACCTCGTGCTGATAACGTATTATGAAACTAATGAAAAGAGAGAGCGAAAGACAGAGAGAGAGAGACAAAGAGAATATTGCAAGAGAAAGAGTTGTTCTTCAATGCAAAACTTGATGCATATACAAGAAAATAATACCCATATATATAGAAGTACAAAGGGGTAAGTATAACTTAAGTCTCCATTTGATGACTAAAAATAAGTCTTAATTGATGACTCAATGGTCTTAATTAGTGGCTAAAGATTAGTTTTAATTAATGGTTTAATATTCTTAATTAGTGATTATGTATGGTTATACAAATAAGTTTATAACGGATGCGGTATTGTCTATTAATTATTTATTTTTTATTTTGTACTTTTAAAAAGGAAGAGTCTTAGATATGATATCACATCAACGAAAAAGAATATAAACGAGGCATTTTCTTTGCTTCAAATGCAGCCACAGTACAGAGTTGAGAGTGCATCCATTGTTAGGACTCAACTCTTTCCATTTGCCACAATCCAAGACACTGACTTCTTTCACCACTAAACAGCAAAATGGTAATTCTATCTGTATTTGAAACTGTAGCAATTTACCCCAGCAAACAAAAGAATCTCCAAAAAAGTGGAAAGAAAATGGTCCTGCCACCACCAAGGCTACCTAAGTGACAAAACAATTAAAGTGAGCAACGCAGGACATGCATTTCAGCTGCAGAATTGACTTTGTTAGTTCAAGTCATATACTAACCAGCAACATCTATTTCACTTATCTTTAGCCCTGTTAAAAAAAAAAAAAAAAAAAGCCCAGATACTTCAATCTGGATGACAGAATATTCCACAAGAGACTCCTTATCTTGAAACGATATCTGCAAGCCCTTGAGATTATATTGAATTCTGATGAGTCAATACTGTTCTTCATCCATTCCAAAACTGCAGGGGAGAGCTTCATTGCCATTCTCAAAATCAGATCATGTTCAATTTCAAAGCTTTTGCCTTCATTGGCAGTAGCAAATTTCTCTCCACGCCCAAACTTTTCCCCTCACAAAAAACTTGCAATTGTTTTTCAAAATTGAAGCACCTTAAATTTTCAAAAGACACCTAAGACTGTTTGGCAATGGATCCCGGTGCTAACTGCTGATTGTTTCTCTTATCTTCATCTACGCTGATTTCTACAAATTCTTCAGGTATCTTTCGCATTGTACAAATCTGATTACTTAAGCGTTCATTGCGTCACCAATGGCAATCTCACCACTGACAGGACAAAGTTAATTAGCGTTTTCCACACTCTGAGGTAACTTCTTTCCATGTTGACCATCACCATTAACAATTCCACTAGCATATTCTTCTGCACTCTCTATAAAGGACTCTGACGACGAAGTGGCTGGTATCAGACAACCTAGGGACAACTGATCCGCCGTGGGATCATTAATTCCCAAGCCATCATCAGCATTAGGAATCTTGCCTTCACAAGCATTGTGGATGCCATCATCTTTTGAAGACTCTTTTCGGTCAAGTCTAGAAAAAGTCTCATGATTTCCAACTTTCAAATCTCCATAGTTTGAACCTCTTTCAACACCAACGTTAAAGTTCTTATCCTCACAACTGTTTGAACAATTTACAAGCAGCAATTCAGCACTTGAGGACAACTTGTTTTCCTTATCATAGCTCCCAACCAAAGCCTTGCAACTTTCCTTTATATCTTCACCATTAAAAGAACTCTCTTGTGATAATACATCCAGACTCTGACTAAAGTTTGGCCTAATCAACTTTCTTCTTTTGCGCTGGATGCCAGACAAGCAATCACTCCCAGCAATTTTATCACAGACTCTACTCTTCGTATCATCATGAATTTTTTTAACTTCACTCCGACGTTTGAAATCCACATATGGTGTCCCTCTAGCACTCTGACGATTGAAATCCGCAAAATTACCTTCACCAATTTTGTCAACAATCTCTTCAACAGTTGAAGTCTCATTCATTTTAATCTCTTTTAAGTTCATTTCCCAGCAATTCCCTTCCAACTTGGGGTAAAAGGTTGTTTCTTTTTTGTTTCTAAATTTTTCAACATCATGTTGCTTGAACAATGATCTAGACTTTGCAGTCTTTGCCCCTGGGCAGCGACTCTGACGTGACATAGCCATGATTTTGTCTGCCGATTTATCCCTGTCTCTTTTCTCCTCAAGGCCAACGCCATCACCATTTTCCTGTTCAAATACATCCGAAGCCAAAGCCAAACGAGAAAACACACTATTCTTGCCCTTCTCACAGCCAGAAGACAAGTTTCCAGAATGCTGATGACGGTTGAGATCATGATTTAGTGATTTGGATTCATGGTGGCAAACACCCCTATGTTCCAGAGAATAATCATAACTGTGCAATTGGAACTGACCCTTATTTGACAAAGAAATATTACCAGTATAGGATTTTTTCTTCTCTTCCAGCCGCATACCTTCATGCTTATGGTTCCCTTGTGACTCTACAGGAAATTCATAATCAAAGTTAAAGGAAGGGTGGATACTAGACTTTTTAGTCTTTCCCCATTGGGAGTGACTCCGACGTAATGTTGTCATAATTTCGTCGGCTGATTTGTCCCCGTCACATTCCCCATGGCCAACTTCAACACCATTTTGCCGTTCCAATACATCTGAAGCCAACACTAAACGAGAAAACACACTGTTCCTGCCCTCCTCACGACATTTGAGATCATGATTTAGTGATTTGGGTTCACGACCACACCCACCCTTGTGTTCAAGAGAATAATCACAACCATGCAACTGGACCTGACCCTTATTTAGTAAGGGAATATTCCCAGTAAGCAATTCTTTTGCCTCTTTCAATTGCATACCTTCATGCTCAAGGTTTTCTTGTGACTCTACAGGAAATTTATAATCATGGTTAAAGTCAGAATGTATACTAGACCCTTTAAACTTTGACCAATGGCGGCCACTTTGAGATAACATTGCCACAACTTCATCAGTAGATTTATCCTCATTGCATTCTTCATGGTCTACACAATGACCATTTTCCTGTCCATATACATCTGAGCCCAAAGCTAAACGAGAAAACACACCATTCCCACCCTTCTCACTGCCAGAAAACATGTTCTCAGAATACTGACGACAGCTGAGGTCATGACTTAGTGATTTGGGTTCATTGCAGCGCACACCCGTATGTTCATGATAAAAGTCACAACTGGGCAACTGGACCTGATCCTTATTTGACAACTGTATATTACCAGTAAATACTTCACTCCTCTCTTCCTTTCGCACAGCATGCTCAACCTTCCCTTGTGACTCTACAGGAAAGCCATAATCAAAGTTTAAGCATGGGTAGATACCAGGACTGGAAGAATAAAATGATGGAAACTTGTTTTCGTTCCCACTATTCCCAGTCTCTAATAAAGGCACAGGAGCTGAAGGACATTGTGAAAAAGAGAGGCCCTTGAAACCTTTATTCTCAGAAATTTCCATGGTTGAGTTTTCAGAAGAAGAATCCCCCAAAAAAGGCTTACTTGTTTCGTAGCAAAAAGTTTCCTGATGGTTGTGGATAGAGAGAGGAACACAGTTTCCAATGCCAGAACTGTCATTTTGACGTTTCTTTATATCATTAGGCCCTACCAATGGGAAATAGGATTGGTTTCTGGGGGAACGAATGAAAGTCCGAGCATATTTTCCAAAAAAAGAACGTTCTTGCAATGAATTAGAGCTGTGATCAATTTCAGAAGGTGATGAGATTGAGTGCCTTGAGTTAATACCAGCAATATCAGGGTCAAAAGGGTTTGTGCTCATACCAATTGCATCTCCGTACAATGTTGAATGCAAAGGGTAAGAGATTTGTGGCTCAATTGAGCCTGAAAATGTGGAATGAGGCCTCAGTTGATCTTGAACCACAGAACCTGCATTCCAAATGGGCTTGTGAGAGTAGATGGATCTATTTAGGTTAGGTTGCAATATACTGGAGCACACAGCTGAGAAGGATGGCACAAATCCACCATCCATATCACGTTCACATTCTAGCCTCTCAATCGTTGCAAGCCTGCCATTATCTGGAGCTTGGCCAACTGTACCCAAAAGGAACCCAGAATGACCATTTGACATGACGGGTCCATGTTCACTAGCCAAGGTACATTCACTCCCTGACCTCTCACATAGAGCAAATCTGCCCACATCCCTTCCAACTGTAGCCAAAGAATCCCCGAGATACTCATTCCCGGTAACTGGCCCCTGCTCATTGTAAACATTATATTTATTTCCCACTCCAAAACTGTTTGCAAACCTTCCTTCATCGGGTTCTCTTTCAATGAAACAGCCAGACGATTTTAGAGGGTCCTCAGTCAAGAGAAGGGGCCTATCATAATCATCAGGATCATCCCTGTCTATTACATTATCACTCATTAAAACCTCAACATCATCAACTCTCGTGCCTTTACTCATTGTACATGCAGTTGAGACTTTAACTCTGTTCGGTTGCCTTTGAGGTAAGTCATCAGTTATCTTTCTCAAACTAAACAAGCATAGAAGCCTATGTACCTAAAACATGCATATTACAAGGCATCACTAAAAACTGTAAATAATTCCAAAAAATTCGAACTTCAACAGGAAAGGAGCGGACCTGCTTTTCAGACAGCCCAAAGTTAAACTTGTTAGCTGAAAAGTAATTTTCCTTGATTGCCTCATAAAATTCAGCCTCAATTAATGGGCTACAATGCCAAATTGGAGTCATTTTTACCTGCCAAAGAAATCAGCTAAGAATAAAATCAATTTAAAATATAAAGTCACTGAAATAAATTAATCTCAAAAGCCTTCTCTCCGCTAATACTTGAAAAGGAATAAAAAGACAAAAAAAATCAAATGCATGAAAGAAAGATATGGTAATCCACACCTGAGATGGGAATTGCTTCCTGGATGAACGGAATGCATGGGGCACAATACTCTGTGCACCGTCAGAGCATGCCTGGAAAACACCATGAAGTTTTCTCTTCTCATATTCAAACAAAAACAAAATCATTCCAGCTTTAACCTGCTTTACAAAAAAGCCTTGAGAAGCTGGAAGGCCAAATAGTCTCCGTCTATAGCATTCTCTTTTGGTGGCACTGTTCGACATAAAAATTGCACCATATTCAGGAACACGTCCAGGCAGGCCACGCTGCTTGTTATTAAATTCCATAGATGCCTTCGATGTGCTGTTTTATTCAATAACCATGATAATGATTAAGAAAAATATATCAGGGTGACAAGATGCAATCATATGGGTTAAAGCCTTAAAAGGAAAAGAAAGTTGCCATTTTGTCAAAAACCTAACAACTTCATGAGGCATGCTATTCATCATCACACGCCACACACTTTACGTATTTTAATTTTTTTAATTTAATTTAATTTTTATTTTATTTTATTCTTACTAAACTAATTGAGTTATTCTACTTATCATCCATACACCACATACTTGTTATGGGAAAAAGGAAAAAAAAAATTAAAAGAAGCGATGTGTGGGATACTAATTATAATTATTCTAACTTCGTAGGTAAACCAGGGTAAATTTTATCATACTAATACAGCCAGCACACCCGCGCAGGGACACACACAGAGAGGGTTAAACAAGCACAAGGCTAGTAACCTGGAAGAAAGGGGGGAAATGGTGAAGGAAATAAAATGATGAATAATAACACGCATAGAAGCACCTTTGCAGCCCGACAAACTACCTCAGAATAGATTAATGACATCTTTTGCTAGTTTAAAAGTTAAAACAACGATATCCTCTCCAAAATGGCAACCCGAAAGAACAATAAACATTAAATTATTTACGGAAACCGGCTACAAATTAAACTAACAATATTATGCAAAAAAAAAATGTACCAATAAAAAGGCTGGCAAATATAATCCTAATTTGTTAAAATTATCACGACTGCTTCCGTAGTGAACAGTTTCTGGGCCATAGATGCAGCACCAGTCCTTTATGCGGACCCAAACTTGTCAATGCTGGCTTCCTAACTTAAAAAAACTAACAATTCATGACACACCAAGCCAACCAAGCAACCAAAGAATCAAACAAAGCAAGAGAACTACGCATTGATTATGGATTTATATAAAATATTGTTTGTTAGAACCCAGGCCACCAACGGTGGGACAAAATACATATTATCGATAATCAGACAACCATAAAAGACTTAAAAAGCCTTGAATTGGAGCATGAAATGATTTTATGTATTCAAAGATATGAGAAACAATAGCAAAATAGTGCCAATTTCATAAACAAAATTCTGCCTACAGTAATGACTCCGTTTGCACAGAAATACTTGCAGGAGAACTTCTCCCCTACGATAACCACGCACATACATATACCGACATAAAATGCACAATGAAACGCTTAGAAAAGTTAATCCACAAACGCAGTGGCGGAAAGATCATACTCGTTCTCTTTATATATATAACTGTAAACGATTTTCCGGTGAAAACAAACGGAACCAGGAGACGATAACACGCATGAAATCAACCAAACGAAAAGGGGAAAGAAAAGGATAATAAATCAATAAAATACGATTATTGTGGAAGCGAGGAAGAGACCTGTAAAAAATCTCTGTTTGGCCGACAAGGACTGTGGAAGAAAGACGGAAGAAGTTCGAAAGGACTGGATCTTACAAAAACGGGCAGTTGATAACTTTGCCTTTAACTATTCAGAGAGTGAAAAAGAAAAAGAACATCCAAGAACGCACAAATGGATTGAAACCAGGAAAAGAGATGGAGAGAGGCACGGAAGGGAAATTACGGACGTGGAGATTGGCGAGGCCGAAACGTAGCTGTGTTTTGAACTTGAAAGAGAGAGAGAGACAGAGACAGAGACTGAGAGAGGATATATACGCGGAATTTCGGCTTGAGGTTTGGTGGCTACGACACGCGAGATCGTGTGTGGGCCCCGCGTGAGTGGATTTTTTTATGAGATTTGTTATATATTATACGTTATATTTATTTTTAATTTTTAAAATTAATTAAAATTAAAAAATTCTAATCCCTACACCTCACACTATTTATTTTTTTTATTTTTTTCTTTTATCAAATATTTAGTATAGAAATAATAGATAGAAAAATTAAAATAATTTAAAAAGAAAAATTCTAAAAAAAATTTAAAAAATAAAATATATTAAATATATGATGTATGGAGTTTATGAATAATAATGCTTATTAAAATTTATTACTTATTATTTATATATCATATATTTATAAAAAAATTAAAAAAATATATAATATATAACGTAAAGATGAGTATATTTTTTTCTTTACGTTAATATTTAGAATTTTTGAACGGTAGGCGGTGGAGTGGACAGGAGGAACATGTATCGGATCTTCTATATCTCCAATCCGATTACAGTTTAATAGTTTTTAATAATAAATAAATAAAAACTCTTTGATAATGCCATAATGTTTTGGGATACGAGACACCAACTCTTTACGCAAGTGTTCTCTCTTTTGCGGCGGGCAAAAGGGTCCCATTACGACTGTGTTAATTGTCGGCCATGTCATGAATTTAATATTTGTCTGATTGTCGCCACCAGGATAATATCAACCTTTGAGATATAATTCAGAAAGTTATTAATATGATATATGAAGTAAACCAAAAAATAAATACGATTTAGATAATGAAATAAAATTTGATAAATTTATAGCAGAGTTAAAAGTTAAATAAAATATTGTTAAAATTATGAAGAGATTATCTTAGACCAAATTGAGCTCAACAGGCTTGGCCTATGAAATAAAGTTTTAAAATTCGTTCTGTTTCGATTGGAATTGTCGGAATTTTCCGTTCCAGAATAGTAGTTAAAACTGGAAACCTATATATTTTGTACTGTTACAAATTCTGGCCATTTCGCCTCATTCCGGTCCATTTCGGCCGGAATACTCTTTCCGGTCTGAAATTTAACAAGCGGTGGTTTTTTTGTAATTAAGCTTAATTTCATGGCATTTTTGTAATTTAAATTTTTTTTTCTTTTTTTTCCATTTTTTTCCGGTTTCTTTTGTTCTTCTCCCCCTTCCCGTTTCATTTCTATTTTATTTCCCGTAATTGGGTTCTTCTCATTTCCGGTCGAAACTCTCAGTCTCTCATCTTAGATTTCGAAATCCAAGTCTATCCAATAGCTTCACTTGATCTGATCTCCTCCACTATACTCCGACGACACCACCTTCCCGTCGCAACCAGCAACTCTGTTCGTGAGTATTGGGCCTAGCAGCAACAACGTCGTCGCCCGCAGCTGACTCTTGGCCTCTATTGTGCCTCGACGACGCCATCCCACGGTGGCCGCATCTGACTTTTAGCTTCTGTCAGTTCGTGATTTCGTCTGTTCGTCGTTCCTACTTCCTCTACCATTCCGATTCCCGCATCTAAGATCTAGATCGGCCACTGCAGGTATTTCATGAAATGAGTTTAGGATTTAATTGAAGTTTCCTGGTTTGTGAAATGTGAATTAATAATTTGATGGTTCAAATCTTGACAATTTAAAATCATGAAATGCTCATTATCTATTCGTAACTTTGTGCAAATGCATCTTCTTAATTGTTGCTGTTATTAGTTGATAAACATTTAAAAATAAAAAAGATATGATCTTTTATGGATTCAATATGGAACTTAAAATTATTTTATGTGATTATTTCAGATGCTGTTAATTAGTGATTTTAGAGTCAAGAACTCATAAAATAATATTGTCAACCATGCCAACAGAAGATGAAGGATTGCAAAATTCTGAAAAAAAATTGCAGTTATTTTTATGGAACTTATTTTGGAAGCATTGCTCTTGCTACTTAGGAAAAAAAAATAAAGTGCTTTGGGTATTACTCAAGATACTAAGAAGAAAATTGTTTTTGAGTTTCTTTAGGCTTAAAATCATCGCAACTTCAATATAATTTAGTAGGTGGTTGAGTAGATATTAAAAAAACTTACATAAAAAAAAAAGATATCAATTTGTGTTTCAAGGGGAAAACCTGAGAAGGTACTTTATTAGTGTTTTATGGAACTTTAAAGAACTGATCTTGTATTTGACGCATTAACTTTCATTCAGTTTAATCATGTATAAATTGAACTGTACTTGATTTACACTCTTAAATCATCTTTTATCATTTGAGTGTTAAGATCTTGTCATGTGTCATATTTTCAGATCTTAATAGAATATACCAATTTTCCAAATTAGTTTAAGTCTTTCCAAATATACCAATTTTCCAAATGAGTTGATTCTTTTTCCCTTTTTTTTCATAATGTAGGAGTATATAAATTATAAATGTCTAGTTGTCAATCAAATAATGCTACCTCCACGGCAGTTGCTTCTGCTAGATCAAAGGATCCAGCATGGTCCCATGCACGTGTAGTGCCAAGGGCAAGAAATAATACTCAGTGTCTCTATTGTAGCAAAATAATTAAAGGTGGTGGAGTCACGAGGTTGAAGCATCATCTAGGTGGGATTTCAGGTGATGTAGAAGCATGTAAAAAGGTCCCTGATGATATAAAATGGCAAATGAAGGAGTTGGTCAATGAAATGAAAAAAAAAAAAAAACAAAGAGAAGAAAAGAAAACTAAGCTTAGAGATTGGATGTGGAAGCCCTGTAGATTTAACATATAATGATGTTGATGTTGGTGATGATGAGTATAAGGGAGGGAGTCAAGGACACATTCATGATTCAAAAGGGAAGGGGAAGAAGAAAGTAGGTGGAAAGTCAACGAGGGCATTTAGCAGATTTTTTACTCCAAGAACAATTCCTGGGTCTCAACCTTCTATTAAGAGTGTTATGTGTTCAAAGGAAATGATTGACAAAGCAAAAATGGCTATAGCAAATTGGTAGTATGATGCTAATTTACCTTTCAATGCATCTCAATTCAAGTTTTATCAACCAGCTATAGATGCTATAGCTGCCATCGGGCCAGGATTCAGGGGTCCTTCTTTACAGGAGTTGAGAGGAAATTTGTTAAAAAATTATGTGAATGAGGTTCAGAATGATCTCTTAGATATTAAAACATCTTGGAGGGATAGTGGTTGTTTACTAATGGCAGATGGTTGGACAAACCAGAGGCAACAACCAATAATTAACTTTTTGGTTTATTGCCCAAAAGGTACAATGTTTTTGAAGTATATTGATACATCGGGTCTTAGAAAAGATGCTAAAATATTATTTAACATTTTTTATAAAGTTGTTCAAGAAGTTGGGGTGGAGAATGTTGTGCAATTCATAACAGACAATGATGCAAGTTATAAGGCTGCAGGAAAAAAGTTACAGCAGAAGTATGGCTATTTCTTTTGGTCCCCTTGTGCAGCTCATTGTATAGATTTGATGTTAGAGAATTTTTGTGATCCCAGACATTTTCCTATTATTGATGAAACTATAAAGAAGGCAAGGAAGATAACGGAATTCATTTATAACCATGCTTGGGTTTTGGCTTGATGAGAAAAGACTTCACCAAAGGTCATGATTTCTGTCACCCTACAGTCACAAGGTTTGCTACAAATTTTTTAAGTATCCAATGCTTACTTTTGTTTAAGAAAGAGTTTCGACAAATGTTTACTTGTGATAAGTGGATTGTATCAAGTTATTCAAAAAGCAACATAGGAAAAGAGATAGCCGGGATTGTTCTAGAAGATAGAGAGTTTTGGGCTCAATGTCAATTTATTGTAACAATCAGCGAGCCTTTGGTTCAAGTACTATGACTTGTCGATGGGGATGAGAAGCCTGCAATGGGATACTTGTATGATGCAATGGAGAGAGCCAAAGAGAATATAAAAGCAAGATTGAAGAACAAAGTTTCTGCATTTATGCCATTCATCAGGGTCATTGATGCTAGATGGGATAAGCAGCGTCATAGTCCATTACATGCAGCAAGTTGTCTTCTTAATCCTGGAATTTACTTTAACCCTTGCTTTAAAAGTAAAAATGATGTTTCTAGAGGGTTTATGACTTGCGTTGTAAGGATGGAACTTGATATTGATAAGCAAGATGAGATCATTCAACAAATTAACTTGTATAAGAATGCACACGGTGATTTTGGACAACCTATAGCAATACGCCGGTGTGAAAAAAGTAATCCAGGTAACCTCAATATCCTTTGTTAAATAGTGTGAATCTATATTTTAATTCTTTTATTTAATTTTAAGTAATAATTTATAATTGCACTTTTGTTGTAGTTGCGAGGTGGGGTACTTTTGGAAATGAGGTTCCAGCTCTTCAAACGTTTGCAATCCGCATATTAAGTTAATGTTGTAGTGCAACTGGCTGTGAAAGAAATTAGAGCACATTTGAATTTATTCATTCAAAGAAGAGGAATAGATTAGAGCATAAATGTTTGAATGATCTAGTATTTGTTCGTTATAACTTGAAGCTCCGTGAGAGGTAAACTTTTTCAAAAATAATGTTTTTAATTGTTGAAAAATATGTAACATTTTCACTTACATGTGACTTTTATTTTGGCAGAAACATAAAGAGGGGAAGAGATGCTTTGGATCCAATCAATCTTGAGAATATTGACTTGATGGAGGAATGGGTAGGTGAAGAATCAGAGCTTATTGATGGATAAGACTTGAATTGAGGAAGTATTGAGGAGCCATTAGCCTCACAAAATTTGGAAAAGGGTGTTAATGTTGGTCTTGATATTTGTAACAGCCCGCTAAAATTATTAGTTTTGGATTATTTCCCGACAGCAATCACATCTCTCTCGTCTTTACCCTCATCTGGAATCACGCGTATAGATTATCTTTTCCGTAAATCACGTATTTTGTTCTTCACCGACAGCTGTAAAATCATGAGTCTTCCAAGACCACGCCTAGCCTTTCTCAAGCCCAAACTACCACTTTATGTGGTGGACAGCCACCGTACGCCGCCACGTACGTTCCTCCGACGCATGTTCGTGACGAACAACGAGCGACGCACGGGTTATCCCGTCGATGGTATAACCTTCTATCTCTAGTTATTTTACGTTTAAAATAGTTGGTTGGTTTGTGGATTGTGTAGTTGTATTTGTGGAATTCGTTGCGTAGTTGTGAAGCGAAGTGTGGTTGTGAAGTGTTGCGTTTGATTGTGTATTTTGTGGACTGTGCTGTGAAGTATAGGCGTGAGATGGATGCCGTAGATGTGATACGGCGGGTTGTGTGAAGAGAATACGCGTGTAGCGTATTGCAGTAAAAGCATAAATGCATAATTATAGTCATACATAAACATAATATAACTTGACATATAGCATGATTTAACCAGAACTTAAACGTAAACTGAACTTGACTTAACATGGCATAAACTTAAGCTTAAAACATAACATGAACAAACAACATAACATGAACGTGAAACATAACATGGACATGAACATAACATAACATGAACGTGAGCTTGAACATATCATAAACGTGAACATAACATGATGTGAACATGAACTTGGAACATAACATGAACATGAACATAACATGTACGTGAGCATAATATAACATGAACTTGATCTGAAACTTGACTTATCATGCACTTGATCTGAAACTTGACTTAACATAAACTTGGAATCTTATTTAATTGTCTTGATTAATAACATGCGTTAATACGTACTCCACAGTTGTTGTGGCCCCACGTATTCAAGTAACATAAAACATAATACGTACTCCACAGTTGTTGTGGCCCCACGTATTCAAGTAACATAAAACATAATACGTACTCCACAGTTGTTGTGGCCCCACGTATTCTACATGTCACAATTGCTGTGTCTCATGTAGTGTATGCTCCACAGTTGTTGTGGCCCCATACTTCATGTAACATAAAATATAATACGTACTCCACAGTTGTTGTGGCCCCACGTATTCTACATGTCACAATTGCTGTGTCTCATGTAGTGTATGCTCCACAGTTGTTGTGGCCCCACGCATTATAAGTAACATAAAATATAATACGTACTCCACAGTTGTTGTGGCCCCACGCATTATAAGTAACATAAGATATAATACGTACTCCACAGTTGTTGTGGCCCCACGCATTATAAGTAACATAAAATATAATACGTACTCCACAGTTGTTGTGGCCCCACGTATTATCATAACATAAAATATAATACGTACTCCACAGTTGTTGTGGCCCCACGCATTATAAATAACATAAATATAATACGTACTCCACAGTTGTTGTGGCCCCACGCATTATCATAACACAACATAAGATATAATACGTACTCCACAGTTGTTGTGGCCCCACGCATTATAAGTAACATAAATATAATACGTACTCCACAGTTGTTGTGGCCCCACGCATTATAAGTAACATAAATATAATACGTACTCCACAGTTGTTGTGGCCCCACGCATTATCATATAACATAAGATATAATACGTACTCCACAGTTGTTGTGGCCCCACGCATTATAAGTAACATAAATATAATACGTACTCCACAGTTGTTGTGGCCCCACGCATTATCATAACATAACATATATAATACGTACTCCACAGTTGTTGTGGCCCCACGATTATATAACATAACATATCTTATCTTTCTTAATGCATGAGATATTAATTAATATCATATACTTTTCTAACATGGCGTATACTTGTAAATGGCATAATATGATTTAATCATAAACATTTCATGGCATACATGTATCATATGGCATACTTAACATGGCATACTTATAACATACATCATTGTATGACAGAAAAGATTATGTAACAGATAATTATTCATGAGATATTAAATCATACGTAACAGATGAACATATAATGACATATCATGACATGGCATATACGATAACATACATACATAAATTGTAGTTCCCTTACCCATCACACATACACAATAAACTGATAGTAAGTTAGAGGCTAACTTACCTCGATCGTCGCGTTCTATGAGAATAGAGTGCGAAACACGAGGAACTGCACAACAGCTGGAAGAGGAACACTCAAGTCCTTAAGATTTTCACTTCTGAACTCAATTGTCATATTGTAAGCACTTGCAACACCACGGCAACGTGAGGTTTCACTATACTCGAAAGAGATAATTTGACTTCAGAAAACCTTTGCACTAAAACAAGTTCATTAAAATTATCAATAATAACCAACAAACAATTCATTTCTCAATCCATATACTCTTAGCCATAGTCAACCACAAGATGACACCAGTCACCCCGGACTATAATCCATAACACCACTGTTTCGGGACACTGTTATACAGTTTCCCAACACTACACCATACGCTCCATACTTCTCTGCATTACACAGAATACGCTACACGCGTATTCTCTTCACACAACCGCCGTATCACATCTACGGCATCCATCTCACGCCTATACTTCACAGCACAGTCCACAAAATACACAATCAAACTCAACACTTCACAACCACACTTCGCTTCACAACTACGCAACGAATTCCACAAATACAACTACACAATCCACAAACCAACCAACTATTTTAAACGTAAAATAACTAGAGATAGAAGGTTATACCATCGACGGGATAACCCGTGCGTCGCTCGTTGTTCGTCACGAACATGCGTCGGAGGAACGTACGTGGCGGCGTACGGTGGCTGTCCACCACATAAAGTGGTAGTTTGGGCTTGAGAAAGGCTAGGCGTGGTCTTGGAAGACTCATGATTTTACAGCTGTCGGTGAAGAACAAAATACGTGATTTACGGAAAAGATAATCTATACGCGTGATTCCAGATGAGGGTAAAGACGAGAGAGATGTGATTGCTGTCGGGAAATAATCCAAAACTAATAATTTTAGCGGGCTGTTACAAATATCAAGACCAACATTAACACCCTTTTCCAAATTTTGTGAGGCTAATGGCTCCTCAATACTTCCTCAATTCAAGTCTTATCCATCAATAAGCTCTGATTCTTCACCTACCCATTCCTCCATCAAGTCAATATTCTCAAGATTGATTGGATCCAAAGCATCTCTTCCCCTCTTTATGTTTCTGCCAAAATAAAAGTCACATGTAAGTGAAAATGTTACATATTTTTCAACAATTAAAAATATTATTTTTGAAAAAGTTTACCTCTCACGAAGCTTCAAGTTATAACGAACAAATACTAGATCATTCAAACGTTTATGCTCTAATCTATTCCTCTTCTTTGAATGAATAAATTCAAATGTGCTCCAATTTCTTTCACAGCCAGTTGCACTACAACATTGACTTAATATGCGGATTGCAAACGTTTGAAGAGCTGGAACCTCATTTCCAAAAGTACCCCACCACGCAACTATAACAAAAGTGCAATTATAAATCATTACTTAAAATTAAATAAAAGAATTAAAATATAGATTCACACTATTTAACAAAGGATATAGAGGTTACCTGGATTACTTTTTTCACGCTGGCGTATTGCTATAGGTTGTCCAAAATCACCGTGTGCATTCTTATACAAGTCAATTTGTTGAATGATCTCATCTTGCTTATCAATATCAAGTTCCATCTTTACAACGCAAGTCATAAACCCTCTAGAAACATCATTTTTACTTTTAAAGCAAGGGTTAAAGTAAATTCCAGGATTAAGAAGACAACCTGCTGCATGTAATGGACTATGAAGCTGCTTATCCCACCTAGCATCAATGACCCTGATGAATGGCATAAATGCAGAAACTTTGTTCTTCAATCTTGCTTTTATATTCTCTTTGGCTTTCTCCATTGCATCATACAAGTATCCCATTGCAGGCTTCTCATCCCCATCGACAAGTCGTAGTACTGAACCAAAGGCTCGCTGATTGTTACAATAAATTGACATTGAGCCCAAAACTCTCTATCTTCTAGAACAATCCCGGCTATCTCTTCTCCTATGTTGCTTTTGAATAACTTGATACAATCCACTTATCACAAGTAAACATTTGTCGAAACTCTTTCTTAAACAAAAGTAAGCATTGGATACTTAAAAAATTTGTAGCAAACCTTGTGACTGAGGGGACAAAATCATGACCTTTGGTGAAGTCTTTTCTCATCAAGCCAAAACCCAAGCATGGTTATAAATGAATTCCGTTATCTTCCTTGCCTTCTTTATAGTTTCATCAATAATAGGAAAATGTCTGGGATCACAAAAATTCTCTAACATCAAATCTATACAATGAGCTGCACAAGGGGACCAAAAGAAAGAGCCATACTTCTGCTGTAACTTTTTTCCTGCAGCCTTATAACTCGCATCATTGTCCGTTATGAATTGCACAACATTCTCCACCCCAACTTCTTGAACAACTTCATAAAAATGTTAAATAATGTTTCAGCATCTTTTCTAAGGCCTGATGTATCAATAGACTTCAAAAACATTGTACCTTTTGGGCAATAAACCAAAAAGTTAATTATTGGTTGTTGCCTCTGGTTTGTCCAACCATCTGCCATTAGTGAACAACCACTATCCCTCCAAGATGTTTTAATATCTAAGAGATAATTCTGAACCTCAGTCACAGAATTCTTCAACAAATTTCCTCTCAACTCATGTAAAGAAGGACCCTTGAATCCTGGCCCGATGGCAGCTATAGCATCTATAGCTGGTTGATAAAACTTGGATTGAGATGCATTGAAAGGTAAATTAGCATCATACCACCAATTTGCTATAGCCATTTTTGCTTTGTCAATCATTTCCTTTGAAACATAGCACTCTTAATAGAAGGTTGAGACCAGGAATTGTTTTGGAGCAAAAAATCTGCTAAATGCCTTCGTTGACTTTCCACCTACTTTCTCCTTCCCCTTCCCTTTCGAATCATGAATGTGTCCTTGACTCCCTCCCTCATACTCATCATCACCAACATCAACATCATTATATGTTAAATCTATAGGGCTTCCACATCCAATCTCTAAGCTTAGTTTTCTTTTCTTCTCTTTGTTTTTTTTCATTTCATTGACCAACTCCTTCATTTGCCATTTTATATCATCAGGGACCTTTTTACATGCTTCTACATCACCTGAAATCCCACCTAGATGATGCTTCAACCTCGTGACTCCACCACCTCTAATTATTTTGCTACAATAGAGACATTGAGTACTATTTCTTGCCCTGGCACTACACGTGCATGGGACCATGCTGGATCCTCTGATCTAGCAGGAGCAACTGCCGTGGAGGTAGCACTATTTGATTGACAACTAGACATTTATAATTTATATACTCCTACATTATGAAAAAAAAAAAAAAAAAAGAATCAACCCATTTGGAAAATTGGTATATTTGGAAAGACTGAAACTAATTTGGAAAATTGGTATATTTTATTAAGATTCTGAAAATATGACACATGACAAGATCTTAACACTCAAATGATAAAAGATGATTTAAGAGTGTAAATCAAGTACAGTTCAATTTATACATGATTAAACTGAATGAAAGTTAATGCGTCAAATACAAGATCAGTTCTTTAAAGTTCCATAAAACACTAATAAAGTACCTTCTCAGGTTTTCCCCTTGAAACACAAATTGATATCTTTTTTTTTATGTAAGTTTTTTTAATATCTACTCAACCACCTACTAAATTATATTGAAGTTGCGATGATTTTAAGCCTAAAGAAACTCAAAAACAATTTTCTTCTTAGTATCTTGAGTAATACCCAAAGCACTTTATTTTTTTTTCCTAAGTAGCAAGAGCAATGCTTCCAAAATAAGTTCCATAAAAATAATTGCAATTTTTTCAGAATTTTGCAATCCTTCATCTCTGTTGGCATGGTTGACAGTATTATTTTATGAGTTCTTGACTCTAAAATCACTAATTAACAGCATCTGAAATAATCACATAAAATAATTTTAAGTTCCATATTGAATCCATAAAAGATCATATCTTTTTTATTTTTAAATGTTTATCAACTAATAACAGCAACAATTAAGAAGATGCATTTGCACAAAGTTACGAATAGATAATGAGCATTTCATGATTTTAAATTGTCAAGATTTGAACCATCAAATTATTAATTCACATTTCACAAACCAGGAAACTTCAATTAAATCCTAAACTCATTTCATGAAATACCTGCAGTGGCCGATCTAGATCTTAGATGCGGGAATCGGAATGGTAGAGGAAGTAGGAACGACGAACAGACGAAATCACGAACTGACAGAAGCTAAAAGTCAGATGCGGCCACCGTGGGATGGCGTCGTCGAGGCACAATAGAGGCCAAGAGTCAGCTGCGGGCGACGACGTTGTTGCTGCTAGGCCCAATACTCACGAACAGAGTTGCTGGTTGCGACGGGAAGGTGGTGTCGTCGGAGTATAGTGGAGGAGATCAGATCAAGTGAAGCTATTGGATAGACTTGGATTTCGAAATCTAAGATGAGAGACTGAGAGTTTCGACCGGAAATGAGAAGAACCCAATTACGGGAAATAAAATAGAAATGAAACGGGAAGGGGGAGAAGAACAAAAGAAACCGGAAAAAAATGGAAAAAAAAGAAAAAAAAATTTAAATTACAAAAATGCCATGAAATTAAGCTTAATTACAAAAAAACCACCGCTTGTTAAATTTCAGACCGGAAAGAGTATTCCGGCCGAAATGGACCGGAATGAGGCGAAATGGCCAGAATTTGTAACAGTACAAAATATATAGGTTTCCAGTTTTAACTACTATTCTGGAACGGAAAATTCCGACAATTCCAATCGAAACAGAACGAATTTTAAAACTTTATTTCATAGGCCAAGCCTGTTGAGCTCAATTTGGTCTAAGATAATCTCTTCATAATTTTAACAATATTTTATTTAACTTTTAACTCTGCTATAAATTTATCAAATTTTATTTCATTATCTAAATCGTATTTATTTTTTGGTTTACTTCATATATCATATTAATAACTTTCTGAATTATATCTCAAAGGTTGATATTATCCTGGTGGCGACAATCAGACAAATATTAAATTCATGACATGGCCGACAATTAACACAGTCGTAATGGGACCCTTTTGCCCGCCGCAAAAGAGAGAACACTTGCGTAAAGAGTTGGTGTCTCGTATCCCAAAACCATTATGGCATTATCAAAGAGTTTTTATTTATTTATTATTAAAAACTATTAAACTGTAATCGGATTGGAGATATAGAAGATCCGATACATGTTCCTCCTGTCCACTCCACCGCCTACCGTTCAAAAATTCTAAATATTAACGTAAAGAAAAAAATATACTCATCTTTACGTTATATATTATATATTTTTTTAATTTTTTTATAAATATATGATATATAAATAATAAGTAATAAATTTTAATAAGCATTATTATTCATAAACTCCATACATCATATATTTAATATATTTTATTTTTTAAATTTCTTTTAGAATTTTTCTTTTTAAATTATTTTAATTTTTCTATCTATTATTTCTATACTAAATATTTGATAAAAGAAAAAAATAAAAAAAATAAATAGTGTGAGGTGTAGGGATTAGAATTTTTTAATTTTAATTAATTTTAAAAATTAAAAATAAATATAACGTATAATATATAACAAATCTCATAAAAAAATCCACTCACGCGGGGCCCACACACGATCTCGCGTGTCGTAGCCACCAAACCTCAAGCCGAAATTCCGCGTATATATCCTCTCTCAGTCTCTGTCTCTGTCTCTCTCTCTCTTTCAAGTTCAAAACACAGCTACGTTTCGGCCTCGCCAATCTCCACGTCCGTAATTTCCCTTCCGTGCCTCTCTCCATCTCTTTTCCTGGTTTCAATCCATTTGTGCGTTCTTGGATGTTCTTTTTCTTTTTCACTCTCTGAATAGTTAAAGGCAAAGTTATCAACTGCCCGTTTTTGTAAGATCCAGTCCTTTCGAACTTCTTCCGTCTTTCTTCCACAGTCCTTGTCGGCCAAACAGAGATTTTTTACAGGTCTCTTCCTCGCTTCCACAATAATCGTATTTTATTGATTTATTATCCTTTTCTTTCCCCTTTTCGTTTGGTTGATTTCATGCGTGTTATCGTCTCCTGGTTCCGTTTGTTTTCACCGGAAAATCGTTTACAGTTATATATATAAAGAGAACGAGTATGATCTTTCCGCCACTGCGTTTGTGGATTAACTTTTCTAAGCGTTTCATTGTGCATTTTATGTCGGTATATGTATGTGCGTGGTTATCGTAGGGGAGAAGTTCTCCTGCAAGTATTTCTGTGCAAACGGAGTCATTACTGTAGGCAGAATTTTGTTTATGAAATTGGCACTATTTTGCTATTGTTTCTCATATCTTTGAATACATAAAATCATTTCATGCTCCAATTCAAGGCTTTTTAAGTCTTTTATGGTTGTCTGATTATCGATAATATGTATTTTGTCCCACCGTTGGTGGCCTGGGTTCTAACAAACAATATTTTATATAAATCCATAATCAATGCGTAGTTCTCTTGCTTTGTTTGATTCTTTGGTTGCTTGGTTGGCTTGGTGTGTCATGAATTGTTAGTTTTTTTAAGTTAGGAAGCCAGCATTGACAAGTTTGGGTCCGCATAAAGGACTGGTGCTGCATCTATGGCCCAGAAACTGTTCACTACGGAAGCAGTCGTGATAATTTTAACAAATTAGGATTATATTTGCCAGCCTTTTTATTGGTACATTTTTTTTTTGCATAATATTGTTAGTTTAATTTGTAGCCGGTTTCCGTAAATAATTTAATGTTTATTGTTCTTTCGGGTTGCCATTTTGGAGAGGATATCGTTGTTTTAACTTTTAAACTAGCAAAAGATGTCATTAATCTATTCTGAGGTAGTTTGTCGGGCTGCAAAGGTGCTTCTATGCGTGTTATTATTCATCATTTTATTTCCTTCACCATTTCCCCCCTTTCTTCCAGGTTACTAGCCTTGTGCTTGTTTAACCCTCTCTGTGTGTGTCCCTGCGCGGGTGTGCTGGCTGTATTAGTATGATAAAATTTACCCTGGTTTACCTACGAAGTTAGAATAATTATAATTAGTATCCCACACATCGCTTCTTTTAATTTTTTTTTTCCTTTTTCCCATAACAAGTATGTGGTGTATGGATGATAAGTAGAATAACTCAATTAGTTTAGTAAGAATAAAATAAAATAAAAATTAAATTAAATTAAAAAAATTAAAATACGTAAAGTGTGTGGCGTGTGATGATGAATAGCATGCCTCATGAAGTTGTTAGGTTTTTGACAAAATGGAAACTTTCTTTTCCTTTTAAGGCTTTAACCCATATGATTGCATCTTGTCACCCTGATATATTTTTCTTAATCATTATCATGGTTATTGAATAAAACAGCACATCGAAGGCATCTATGGAATTTAATAACAAGCAGCGTGGCCTGCCTGGACGTGTTCCTGAATATGGTGCAATTTTTATGTCGAACAGTGCCACCAAAAGAGAATGCTATAGACGGAGACTATTTGGCCTTCCAGCTTCTCAAGGCTTTTTTGTAAAGCAGGTTAAAGCTGGAATGATTTTGTTTTTGTTTGAATATGAGAAGAGAAAACTTCATGGTGTTTTCCAGGCATGCTCTGACGGTGCACAGAGTATTGTGCCCCATGCATTCCGTTCATCCAGGAAGCAATTCCCATCTCAGGTGTGGATTACCATATCTTTCTTTCATGCATTTGATTTTTTTTGTCTTTTTATTCCTTTTCAAGTATTAGCGGAGAGAAGGCTTTTGAGATTAATTTATTTCAGTGACTTTATATTTTAAATTGATTTTATTCTTAGCTGATTTCTTTGGCAGGTAAAAATGACTCCAATTTGGCATTGTAGCCCATTAATTGAGGCTGAATTTTATGAGGCAATCAAGGAAAATTACTTTTCAGCTAACAAGTTTAACTTTGGGCTGTCTGAAAAGCAGGTCCGCTCCTTTCCTGTTGAAGTTCGAATTTTTTGGAATTATTTACAGTTTTTAGTGATGCCTTGTAATATGCATGTTTTAGGTACATAGGCTTCTATGCTTGTTTAGTTTGAGAAAGATAACTGATGACTTACCTCAAAGGCAACCGAACAGAGTTAAAGTCTCAACTGCATGTACAATGAGTAAAGGCACGAGAGTTGATGATGTTGAGGTTTTAATGAGTGATAATGTAATAGACAGGGATGATCCTGATGATTATGATAGGCCCCTTCTCTTGACTGAGGACCCTCTAAAATCGTCTGGCTGTTTCATTGAAAGAGAACCCGATGAAGGAAGGTTTGCAAACAGTTTTGGAGTGGGAAATAAATATAATGTTTACAATGAGCAGGGGCCAGTTACCGGGAATGAGTATCTCGGGGATTCTTTGGCTACAGTTGGAAGGGATGTGGGCAGATTTGCTCTATGTGAGAGGTCAGGGAGTGAATGTACCTTGGCTAGTGAACATGGACCCGTCATGTCAAATGGTCATTCTGGGTTCCTTTTGGGTACAGTTGGCCAAGCTCCAGATAATGGCAGGCTTGCAACGATTGAGAGGCTAGAATGTGAACGTGATATGGATGGTGGATTTGTGCCATCCTTCTCAGCTGTGTGCTCCAGTATATTGCAACCTAACCTAAATAGATCCATCTACTCTCACAAGCCCATTTGGAATGCAGGTTCTGTGGTTCAAGATCAACTGAGGCCTCATTCCACATTTTCAGGCTCAATTGAGCCACAAATCTCTTACCCTTTGCATTCAACATTGTACGGAGATGCAATTGGTATGAGCACAAACCCTTTTGACCCTGATATTGCTGGTATTAACTCAAGGCACTCAATCTCATCACCTTCTGAAATTGATCACAGCTCTAATTCATTGCAAGAACGTTCTTTTTTTGGAAAATATGCTCGGACTTTCATTCGTTCCCCCAGAAACCAATCCTATTTCCCATTGGTAGGGCCTAATGATATAAAGAAACGTCAAAATGACAGTTCTGGCATTGGAAACTGTGTTCCTCTCTCTATCCACAACCATCAGGAAACTTTTTGCTACGAAACAAGTAAGCCTTTTTTGGGGGATTCTTCTTCTGAAAACTCAACCATGGAAATTTCTGAGAATAAAGGTTTCAAGGGCCTCTCTTTTTCACAATGTCCTTCAGCTCCTGTGCCTTTATTAGAGACTGGGAATAGTGGGAACGAAAACAAGTTTCCATCATTTTATTCTTCCAGTCCTGGTATCTACCCATGCTTAAACTTTGATTATGGCTTTCCTGTAGAGTCACAAGGGAAGGTTGAGCATGCTGTGCGAAAGGAAGAGAGGAGTGAAGTATTTACTGGTAATATACAGTTGTCAAATAAGGATCAGGTCCAGTTGCCCAGTTGTGACTTTTATCATGAACATACGGGTGTGCGCTGCAATGAACCCAAATCACTAAGTCATGACCTCAGCTGTCGTCAGTATTCTGAGAACATGTTTTCTGGCAGTGAGAAGGGTGGGAATGGTGTGTTTTCTCGTTTAGCTTTGGGCTCAGATGTATATGGACAGGAAAATGGTCATTGTGTAGACCATGAAGAATGCAATGAGGATAAATCTACTGATGAAGTTGTGGCAATGTTATCTCAAAGTGGCCGCCATTGGTCAAAGTTTAAAGGGTCTAGTATACATTCTGACTTTAACCATGATTATAAATTTCCTGTAGAGTCACAAGAAAACCTTGAGCATGAAGGTATGCAATTGAAAGAGGCAAAANCATGCATGCATTTTTAACCTGTGTGTGAGTTTTATGTTAACTTACTGAGATTTGTAATCAAATCTCACTGTGGTAGTCCCAACTACCATTCCCCCCGAATGGTAGATCTTGTTACAGGACCCAAAGGAGAATTGGAATCTGACCAACTGAATACGGTCGACTAGGCCACGGTGCGATGTTGATGATGGTATAGTATTTAACTTAGGTTAATACTTGTACTTTTGGATTTGTATCTCAAGTATTCTTTTGATCACAACCATTTTAGACTAGTGTGGTGATCACGGCTTTTTAGTATGCCTTTATGTATGAAATATGTTTCAAGTATTTGGGATAATTTTTAGTTTGGTGCATAGTATTGCTAAAGAAAAAAATTATCCGCTGCGAATATTGCATAATGCTAGATGCGTGTTAAGAACATTGCATCTTATATGTCATGAACGGGGGCAGGTAACCTTGTGTTGCATGTCTCGACGCTTCAAATGTCCGTTCAATCCCAAGCGGAATTTGGGGGCGTCACAATATTGATGAAGATGGTGGTGACAATGATATTGAAGAAAATATTTTGAGTGACTTTGCTAATGTTGATCCTTTTTGTCTTATTGATGAAAATGAATGATTATTTATTTTAAACAGTTGGATTGAGAACTTATGATATTTTATTTAGTTTTATAAATGTGTGTTTAAGACTTGTATTCACTATTGAGAAATATTATTAAGTTTATCAGGTATGTATGCTTTTAAGAATTGTATTGATTTTATTTTGGAATATAGTTATTATATATAATTTATCCATATAATGTCTATCCCGAAACGGTACACCGAAACGTATTGGTACCGAAATATTCCATTCCAGTGCCTCAACCGAAACGGTCACCGGAATGGATTTCAAAACTTTTTTGCGAAGCCCAAGAAGACCTAGTGCCTGAAAACAAAGGACGGGTTGAATTAGGCAGGCCCAAGAAGCCCAGCAGCTGGACAACACGTGTCAGCCAAGAATCACCTGACACTTCTACTGGCCGACAGGTTTCTACAAGTAAGGACAAGAACAATATTTGCCTAATAATCTCGATGGCTAGGCACGTCCAGGAGTGGAGTGCACTTGACCGAGGACACGCCACATTAAATGGGACACTGGGACGGGCACACCACAATGATGGAGATGGATGAAAGACCAACCGCTTGCCACCTAAAGGTTGATTGAGTTGTTGGCAAATCCCTTGATTTTATAGATGAGACTTGTTGGAAAATTTCTTGATTTTAGAAAATGAGTCAAATCCCTTGATTATAGGGGATGGGGCAAATCCTTTAATTTTAGGAATGAGGCGAATTGGAGGAAGTGACCGAGTTATTGCTTCTAAAAATTAGGGATTTTAGCAATTTGTTAATTAATAGATTTATTTCATTAATTTTAGGGATTGTTTTCCTTAGATTTAGGAGTTTGAATTATTTTGGATTGAGATCTAAATTGGGTGAGGGCTATCTAAACCCTAGCTCTATTTATTTCGATTTTGCATTATATTTTCATTATACTATTTTTCAATAAAATTTTAAATACCTGTTGTCGAGAATTAAGTGCTAACCCAAGTTAGTCTTGATTTTCATACTCCAACTAATTTGGATCTTGGTGTTCACCCGAGGTAACTTTTGATTCATCAATTCAACACGACTGTAAACGCCTAAGCGAGAGTGAGACTTCCATCATTGGTGCTCTCGTTGAGAGGCGTCCAATCTGTGAAGAGGAAGCCAAGGAGGAAGATCATGGCCGATCAACAACCAACGCATAGGGAGCAGATTGAGAACCTTGAAACCACTTTGGAGGCACAATAAACCGCCACCAATGAACTGCTTGGAATGATAGATAAGGTACTCCAACAATTGGTGAATCAAATGAGGGTACATGAGAATGGAAGAGGAAGGCGCCATAGAAGAAGGGCCGAGAGACACCATAGTCCTGAGGTTTCGTGGGTCTAGAAGAAGCCAACACCATGAGAGGATGGAGGATTTGAATTCCTCTAATAAAGATTCCTCAAGCTCCGATGAGAAATCAAACAAGGAAAGTGAAAGGGAAGAAGAAAACCGAGGTGAGAAAATAGGTATTCGTAATGGAAGGCCAATGGGGGAAGTCATCAAACCTAAGATGGATTTTTCCAAGTTCAATGGTGATGACCCGAGCACATGGGTAAGTAGGGCTGAGCAATACTTCGAGCATAATCACATGGAGGGTCATGCTAAGGTGTCCTATGCCGCCTACTTCCTTAAAGGAGAGGCTAACCAATGGTGGCAATAGATGAGGAAAACCTATAGAGCTCAATAGAGAGAATTGAAATGGCGAAAATTTGTCAATGGGCTCTTGGGGAAATTCGGACCAACCAAATATTTGGACTACCATGAGACTTTCTCAAAGATCATGCAAATCGAATCTTTAAGGGATTATCAAAAGGAGTTCAAATACTTGGCTACAAGGGTACACAGGTGGTAGGAAAAGTCCCTCTTTGAAACTTTTGTGGGAGGCTTGAAGAGTGAATTTTCGATGGAGATAAAGCTTAAGAAGTCGAAAACCTTGATGTAAGCCTTAGAGGTTGCACGGATTAAGGAAAATCAACTCCAAGATTTGAGGAATAACAGCCACTTTGAGGTAAGAAAACCACCCTCAATGATTTCCAAGTTTGGTGCAAACAAAACTTTTAGCAAGGACTTTTCACCATGAGGCTCTAGTGAAGGTGCATCAATTGGAGTCAAACCACTACTCATAAGTGTGAAGAGGCTATCATGGGAAGAGATGCAACGATGAAAAGAAAATAAGCTTTATTTCAATTGCAATGAGAGGTTCACAACGGGCTACAAATGCAAGGTGAAGCAAATTTTTCTCATTGAGATGGAGTCGGATCAGGAGGAAACTTAGTGGAGGAAGAGCAAGGAGCAATTTCCAGAACTTAACCTTAGGGACAAGGTTGGTCTTGAAGGGGGAGGACTGATGGAGATGCAAAAAGAGCCAACTATTTGCTACCTAGAGGTTGATCGAGTTGTTGGCAAATCTCTTGATTTTAGAATTAAGGCTTGTTGAAAAATTACTTGACTATAGAGGATGAGGCAAATCCCTTAATTTTATGGATGAGGCGGATTGGAGGAAGTGGCCGAATTGTTGCTTCTAAAAATTAGAGATTTTACAAATTTGCCAATTAGTAGATTTATTTCATTACTTTTATAGATTGTTTCCCTTAGATTTAGGAGTTTGAATTATTTTAGATTAAGATCTAGGTTGGAGAGTGCTAGCTGAACTCTAACTCTATTTATTTTAGTTTTGCATTGTATTTTCATTATGCTATTTTTCAATAAAAGTTTAAACACTTGTTATAGAAAATTGAGTAATAGCCCGAGTTAGTCTTAATTTTCATACTCCAACCAATTCGGATTTTGGTGTTGCCCCGAGGTAACCCTTGATTCATCCATTCAACATAATCGTAAACACTTAAGCACGAGCGAGGCTTCCATCGCATAGCTAGGGAACCACACCGCATTTAATGCTCCCTAGAGGCAAACACGCCACGATGTGCTTCCTAAGACGTCAATGGTCACCATGAACATGCTTTGCCACACTATTGCTTGACAGGGGCTAGCTCCTAATCAGAGTATGGACTGACACTCCACGATCTCCCTCTCAAAGAGAGCTCGGGGTCAAGTATAAGTACCTCATCCCTCATTGAGGGGATCTTTTTCTTTTATGATATACTTACACTCTATTCTCCATATCCCACATATAGAATCATAGACTGACTTTCGTATCGGAGGTGTCATACCACCTTGGAGCTCTAATTTCTTCTTAGTTGCAGGTCATTAGGTTGGGCTTCTGTGGAGCTACTAAAGCTGCAAAACACGACATCGACAAGAATGTTATTTTTTAATATTATTATTATTTTGATATTTGAAAAAATTAAATTATTTATTATATTTTATAAAAATTTGAAAATATTGTAATGATTATATGAGATTAATTAACATTATATCCAAATCGGGCCTAAAATACCTCGATTTCTTTTATTTTCCAAACTCCTATTATTGTTTTTATATTTTTTCAGAGTATTTAGACATGTGAGAGGATGAAACACTAAAATGTAACTTTTGTGAGATATGGCATAAGAGTAATGACTTGCATAAGCCTAAATAGATAAATCATGCATAATTTATTTGAAAAAAAGTGAACTTTATTATGGGTAAAATTTATCTAATTAAAATTTTAGAATCGCTTTAAAGCGGTCGATTTGCTTTTGACCCATAAACAGCTCCCAATTAAATTTTAACACCACTTATTTCACATTAAACTAATGAAATGCATCACACAAACCAAAATCCACAATCAAACTAAAATCAACCCACAATGAAACTATAATCCATTCAAATCACGGTGAAACCCCCAAAATGCATACACACCGCACCGAACTCCGGCTTTTATTTTCTTTCTCTTGCTTTTCTTGCTCTGTCCATACCTTGCATTTAATTTTGCAGGTTTCCACACAAATGCATAACTCGTCTCCAAAAACCTAACTTTCGCTGCACACCAGGACTAAAATCCACCTTCAAAACATTAACATGAAATCACTCTGATTATTTACAAAATTCTCCTTGTAATCTTGCAAAATCGACATCTAGAATCAAACACCCATCTCATGAAACCTCACGGGAAGCTGAAAACTAGCCTCAAGGATCAGAAGCTGAACACGTTAAAGAAGCAAAAACCATAAATCATAGTCAACCGTAGTTGACTAAAACACTAATATAACTTCATTACCGCATTACTTCCCAAACCCATGTCTAAAATTAAAAAACCCATGTGCAAAAACCAGCCACTTCCCTCAACACGGAGAAGAAGAAAAATTCAACCTTTCCCCAGAGGAGAGGCCATATCAAATCTCAGACTTTTAGAAGAAACATGGAAAAAAAAATCAGAAGAGCGCACAGAAGTGGGGAGAATGGAAATGAAATCGTCCGAGTCCGTGGGAAAGAAAAGGAAGAGAGAGAAATCGTGCATAATACCGAGGGGTGGGAGCACATGATAGTCTTGATGAGTTGTCTACGTAGAAGTCATCCGTTGAAGGGCTGCCAGTGGGGGAAAAACAGTTCGGCGTTAAGATTAGCTCTTAAAATTTATATCTAATAATCAACTTGCACTTTCGAGTCCACATGAGATGAGGGAGTTTATACATGGGGGACCCAGTTGGAGTTTGCTAAGAAAAATGGATCAAAATCATGTCAGGCTACAGGACGAAGAAGCTTCCAATAAAAGGACTACAGACGGCCTTTGGACCACCTGACATGATTTCCGACAGCTGGTAAGATGCAAAAAAGTAACATTCATCTATCCATCAGATTCTCTTATACCGTCCATAACCATGTGTCCGTAATTTCAGGCCGTCACCACGTCGTTTTCTCAGTAGTTCGTTCATCGCCTAATGCATAATCCACAGTCGTCTTGTATGGAAGAAGAGAAAAAGGCAGCAACCAGAGTATTTTAAGATTAAAAATCGAGACAACACTTTTTAGGCGTCTTTAAAAAAGAGACTACATTGAGACCACATTGTAGGACACTTAAAAATATCTCAAATATCTGTATATAATTTGTGCCAAGGTCTATAGACCATATCTCCAAAGAGACCATATCCTTAAAATAGGAGAACCAGATTCAAACCCCCATATAAAAAAATGTAAAATAATTTGTAAATGGTAATAAGTTATTTTCAGTTTTAATTAAGATATTTTATTAAATTTTAAGAAATAAAAGACAAAAAGTTGAATAAAAATATTATGCAATTAATTATAATTATTTCATATTATTTTTATTTAAAATTTTAAAAATTTGTATTAATTTTGTATTTTGTTTGAAAGTTTAAAAAAGTTCTTTTGGATTTTGTGTTTAGATACTGATTAGATAAAAAAAATTTGAAAAGTGCTTTGGGTTAAGTGGACTGTTTGGGAATGAAATTATAAAAAAAATTATGAGAATAGTTGGGTGTACAAACAAGCCCTAAAACCTTCACTGCCTACCCTTTCAGGAACTGTAGTAGTTAGAGCAATTATCGAAGATTAATAATTGAGATGGATGGCCTAAAACCAAATCTTAGGCATAATCAAGAAGCAAACAAAGTAGATGAGTATATCGAGTGGAGTTCCTCAAGTTTGCATATCTAAACTCAGCAAGTTCAGATAACCAAGCATGTTTACCTGCCAGCCAGCATTCGCTAAGCAGTAGTTTTCTGTTCGGTTCCTATGAAATGCTTCCAGAATCCATCTTGAGATTTCACCTTGATCGAGTAGGATACATTTATGGGACCCTCAACTAGCACCACACCACAGTACCATATCGCAGAATGAGTCCCCAAGCAGAAACAAATACAATCTTTCCCCAAACAAAGTAACTAAACAGTCTTGTAACAATAGGAGAAGGGGGCTAAACTCGGGGATAATTTTCCATGCAAGGAATCGTACTCATAGGCGATTAATGACACCTTCCACCTCCGAAGGGGTATACAGATGGTATGTTGGAGCCACCTTTGCAATATCAACATTATTGGGGGTCACCTGGGTTCAACAGCATGGTTAATCAATGTGTTGAACACACACTATAGACAAACTGTACATTAATCTCCAATTTGAGAAAAGTCTTTACCTTTTCTTCCATAACCTGCCTCAAAATGGAAAGAGCAATGGTTTCAGCTTCTTGAAGAGTGATGTCCTGCAAACAATTACCAATATGATGCACCCCTTCAATTCTTCAAGTTGAAATTAATTATATGCAGACAAAAGTGTAAAAAAAACATGTTATCTTGACTTGGACCGTATCACTTCAAACACTTTCTACACCATTGAACAACGAAATTAATATATTTTTGAAGTAGCTGAAAAGTTGAACTAGGTCCTAAACTGACAAAAGCATGGAATTCGGCATTGAAGAGGTGGAAAAAATTACTTGCACAAAAAAGCATGCACACAGAGACATAAAAGCAGAGATAAGTCGTCATATTGCTCTAGCAGAAGGCATGCACACATGAGCACAAGAAGAAATACTTTATTGCAGAGAACATGCACGGTGTACACTTGGAAAAGATACCTTGTTGTATTGCTCTTGCAGAGAGCTGTCTGCACCCTCTGAACCCGAACCAATAGCTTTTGCATTGCATTGCCAAAACGTGCCAGATGGATCAGTATAGTATCTGCATTCCGTGAGATAGGGTCAAATAGAAAGGACACAGCAGGTTATGCATAGCATATGCAGTACCGACTTCAGCAGCTACTCAAAATCGGGAAAAATAATATGTAATCTAGGAATATTTCCATCTTGGCACTCTTGCAAATAACTGTCTCATACATCACTAAAGGGAAACTAAAGTGGAAATCTACAACCAGCCTTCTTTTCCTTTTTTTCAGCATTTGTCAACTACAGTGAATGTGTATGCAATAAGCTACTGCGAGCAGTACAGTTTTGCCAATGGTAGTTTACAAACAGAACAATATTTAAAACATTTTTTTTTTTTGAGGAACAGTTCTAAAACATGACATCATTTTTTTTATAAGTAATATTTAAAATACGATATTAAGACCACACGGGAATGGGTATTGTCACAATAATCAGGTATCTCATGACACATGATTACAGATACAGAGAACTTCACCACTTATCATTCTTCTTCTTCTTTTTCCGACAAGTACATACCCCCACTCATCTACTGTTCAAACTTAACTGGTATGACATTCCAACATTGCACATATAAATATTCGCGAGAAGTAATAACTACAGCCACATTGTGCTGTGTTTATATGACTAGATTAGCATTCTGAGCAGTCTAAGTCCATAGGTTACAAAATAAGAGCAGGCATTGGTCTCAGCCTACCACCTGAACAATGCACATCCAGGTATGATTCTACAAATCATTTTGAAAGTTTATAACGATTGATAAATTTATTTATTTTCAGAAGTGTAGAAGTTGTCTGTGTCCAATTCTCACACCCCAACTTCCATTAGTTGAGGAGCTGAATAAATAAACAAAATATAGGTATGCATGATCATGCTACTTTTGCACATATTAATGAAGTTCTTTTTTTTTTTTTTTTTTTTGGGGCACCGGGTGTTTGGGAACAACATCCCGACTAATGCCAGAGGAACACAAGCCCTCTCCAATGAGTTTTCCAGAAGTGCACATCGGGTAATTTAAGGGAAAAATCCCATAGTCCGATGGCCCCTAGGAATTGTTTGCACCCAAGAGGATTCGAAACTTAGACCTACAGGAAGCATACCACCAAGACCAAGGCCTTTACCACTTGGAGCCAACCCCTCGAGGTTTTAATGAAGTTCTTTCTTTATTAATTATCAAAAATAAAATTCTTAACCTAGAATGCATTCCATAAATGTGAAGTCCCAGAGGCCTGTTCTAACTCATTTCCTAAGTTATGCCAAACCACAAAAAGGTAAGTTTAGCCCTTCCTCCTCCTCCTCCCCCCCCCCCCCCCCAAAAAAAAAAAAAGAAAGAAAGGAAGATAATATTTAGAGGAAATTTATAATTCCATATAATAAACTGGTAAGGGCCTGCAAATACTTCAATTGAACAGGCATAACTTAACCAAAATTCCATTTTAACCCTTTTGTAGGACCATATCTATACAAAGTAAATCTAGTACGTACACCAATCATACTAGTACTTACAAGCTAGGGCCATTCTCATCATGGCCAGCAATGAGAAGAGAAACTCCAAAAGGTCGAGACTGCACAAGAGAATATCATACATAAGAGAACATTTAAGAATGAAACATATAGGATCTAATATCAAATTATTAAAGAGGATCTGATTTAGAAACAATGTAATTGTGAAGTGAACAGGACTCTATAGATACTGCAATGTTGTCTCTTGATAAAAAAAAATGAAAGAGGTATCTGGAACAACAGAGTCCCGCTTGAAAGGTCCTAGAAGGCAAGTGCCGATAAGAATAATTGTAAAAATGTGAATTTCTTCAAGAACACGTAAATTCACAAGAATTTCCTAACAGGGACCTTTTCTGCTGCATAAATACAATTCACATTGACACATAATTGAATCCATGACCTAATATTTCACCTCTCTCTCATTTATGGAGAAGGAGACACCATTCAGTCCAAAGACCATTGGCATATCCCAAACAAAGGCCTGCACCACCATGCTGGTCGTATTTTATAGAAAGCCAAATTTCCCATATTAACAACCTGGATATTAGGATATAATAAGTTGTAGAAGCAAACCGACATCATCTCAGGTTTGTTCAAAAATTGGAAGAGCCAACAAAATAGATTATATATTTGCAGCAGTGGTTCAGAAAAAAAAAAATTAGAATACTTGCAGAGGATCTGATGCAAAACACGGAGTTTGGCATCTGATATTACTTTTCAATTAACAAGGACCCATGCTTCCTAGAGGGAATAAGTTCTACAGCCAACTTCTCAGACCACCACTTAAACCTAAGATGTTGGATTCAACTCCATTAGTACATCTGTTTGTTTGTTAACATGTTCATTTTATGACTTCTTTTATTGATGTTGAGCCATAATTACTCATCAAAAGGAGCTTTTAGTGTGAACACACACCACCTTCCATAATTGAATCCCCTAAAGAAAAAATGCATCCTCCAAAATGATGCCATGGGTTTTGTGCATATTGTAATAAAACTAAAAATTTAAAAAGAAAAGAAGAAAAGACCAGCTACAACCAGCGATTCTAGCATCAGATTTCTCTGGATTTAAAATCATCCAACAGTTCCCGGTGAATACAGGGTGCAAAGTTTTAAGTACTGAAAAACAATCCAACATGTCACATTGGATAATTAGAAAAGCTGGCAACTGATGTAAAGACAGTGTACCCAAAAATAAAATTGAACTCCAAAAACAACTAAAAGTTGCCATATCCACATTAAAATAAGAGGGAGAAAAAGGAAACAAAGAGAAAAAAAAGAGGGGGGCGTGGAAAGAGTACAAATTATAGGAAACCAATCAGAACTCATTGTGTTGGATCTGGTGTGTTCACTTTTTTTTACAGGTGATTGTTCTTTCTGTGGTATATACATGTGGGCATACCGCATGAAATATGAAACCATGCATATCTTGAGCTGAAATCAAACAAAAAAAGTGAACAAGAAAGGAGCTATATCTAAAGATACAGTGTGTAAGTTATCAGTTGCAACTTAACCTATTCACCAGTGTTTTTTCTTTGGCTTTATACATTTCACCATGAAATCATAAGCAAGTGAGTGAAATATTATCATCACTACTGCAAGGTGAAGTGACCATTACCATGGATTCTTCGTCACCTTCGCCAAATCGTAGGGCCAGATCACAAAGAGCTTGGGTTGTAGACTCCACAGTCATTGGCTCACCATAGGAGAATCTATGGTTCTGAAAAAGATCAACTAAATATATTTAGTATAGAGCTATTGTTTACCACTTGCACATCAGTAACAAAAACCATACCTGAGTTTCCACACGTGCATGCTCAACAAGTGTTCGAGCATCAGCAATCAGCCCACTCATGGCACATCCTATATGGTCATCAATTTCCATGATTTTCTCCACACTGCTGGGTTCCTGAAAAAAAAATATAGACAAAATGAAGTCCCAAGCACGTGGAAATCAACTGTCTCATATAGCAAGAAGAATGGTTACATCTACAACAAGAGGAGAATCAACCTATCATAGATAGAACCACTCTTCGTTTTCAAATGAATAATAGGTTCGATCAGGCTACGATTTTTTTTTTTTTTTAATGTCAGAGAACCTTTCAAAGGTAGGGCCCTTCAGATCCACCCCTGCAGAGTAAACCCTGGTCCTGTGCACCACACCCTTGGAAGTTTCTTTACACAGAACTGGTTAAATCGCTAGCTTTTCACCAAGGGGTGTGGCCCCAAATGATTGTTTGCACCCATGAAGTGTTGAACCTTGGACCTTGAAGGAAGTGATACCCTAAGACCAAGGCCTTCACACTTGGGCCAACCCCTTGGGGTTTTAGGCTACGATTTTTTGAAACAATATCCTATTTACATCTGATTGCAAGTACTATTGATTCTAATTTCACTCCTTGGTTCCTGACTTTCATATTAATTTGATAATTTCCTCAACGTACCTAAATAAAAAAATATATATGATAGAACCTTTTTTTTTTTTATAAGTGAAATATGATAGAACATTTATAATGTATTCTCTTAATTCTAATACAAACAAATAGGTTTCGAGTATCATAACCATATAGCATAACATTATGTTTTCACAAACATGCATAGACAATTATAAAGAATAGTCAAGACACTGTTCTCGGACACCCGGTGCCAATAAAACAAAAAATATAAGGAATAATCCTTAAAATTTAGTTCCTGGCTTTGGCCCCCTGTTAAGGTGGGGGTGAGGTTTTGGTAGATCTTAGTTTCCAATCTGTTGAAATGAGCACACAAACATATAACACTAGTAGTTTTGACAAGACTTTGATGGCATCCGATATGGATGGAATTGCATGCAATATTTCCATCCGAAAAAATTAAATAGTGAGGTACTTTTCTGTAGTATTAAATTAAACTGAATATAACTCTTAACTGTTAAAAAAAAATAGGTCACAAGAGGTTAAAGGCTAACCAGCAGTGGCGAAGTGATACGTTTCTCAACTGCAAGAACAACGCCTTCTTTTGTCTTCAACCCAATTGCAGTTGAACCCAGCTGAAAATTCAACCGACAGCAATATTACATTTACAATCAGAACCGCTTGACCACATTTTTTTCCTATAAGTCATTTGACCACAAAATAATGACAATAAGCCGTACAGAAAGCGTGGATCGTCCAAGTTTTTTCAGGAACTATTTATTAGTGGGGATGAGAACAAGGTCTTGTTTACTCGCTTATTTTTTTGTTCACCATTCTTTTTTCTTCTTCATTTCTCGTTATTAATGTTTCTTAGAGAGAAAAAAACAAAACAAAATATTCCAAGGTAATAACAGAAAATTACTTATCAAAAAAGGTAATAACAGAAAATTAAGCAAAAGAAGAGTGGATTACCTTGATGGCCTCGATGGCATATTCAACCTGAAACAACCGCCCTTCAGGAGAGAACGTGTTGACTCCTCTGTCATACTCAGTCCTTCACACAAACAAAAATATATATATATTATATGTACTAATGTATGTGTGTGAGAGAGAGAAATGAGCAAAATAAATATACCCAAGATATATAGGAGTTAAAAATGTATCTCACCTAGTGAGAAACATCTTCGATGCAATTCGATGAAAACCCTACAACCTGCAGAAGATAAATCCTATATCAGTACCATGTGAGACAAGATTCCGTGCTTTCATACGAACATTCGACTCAATAGATGGGCGCATGAACAAACGCGTTAATTTTTTCGGGAACCAGACAGAAAATTGGATAGAAGCAGCTAAAATTGTGGAAAACTCAAAATAAATCTAAAATACTAACGGATCTATCGGATATCGAGCACTGGAAATGATATTTTTTTATATCAGGGCGAGGTTTCTATAACCAGAGAATTCAGAGAGAGACAGAGAGTTACCGGCTTGAATGATGAGTGTGTGCGATGAACGGAGAGCGGGAGGGAGAGAGAGAACTGGAAAGCGAGCGTGGGAGTCTTGAGGGAAAACAGAGCAGAAAAGGGTTGAGGTTTCTTGAGGAAGAAGGCTTTTTTTCTTTCTCATGGATCTGGGCCTTTTATTGCTTCTCTGGGCACTGAAGAGTTGGACTTGGACCTGATCATGGGTTGGGCTCAATCCCACTTTTAAATTCTAGGAAACAGTAATTGATTTTCCTAATCTGATAATTAAACAATTCTCTATAAATATACTTATTTATTTAGTCATTGTCTAATTCTATTTAAAATTATGTGTGCATTGTCTCCATTATAAGGATAAGAATTTATAAAAATATGATTTTAATATATTTTCTATAAATATAATTAAATATGCTACAACAAGTGTATTGATAATGTATGCTATAACATCTTTTTTTTTTATAAGTATTATGTATGCTATAACTTTTAATTAGTGATTATCTCTAATCTCTAATGGATTTTAATTGATCAAGCCTGAAGAAAATTTAAACCTGTATGGTCATGAGAGATTTGAATAGTAAGTTGAAATAAGATGAAAGTTGAATAAAATATTGTTAGAAAATTATTTTTATTTTAAAATTTAAAAAAAATTGAATTATTTATTATATTCTGTATGAAAATTTATAAAAATTGTAATGATTATATAAGATGAAATAAAATAAGTTGGAATGAGTTAGTGGAGGAGATAAAGATGTTTCTACATGGAGGCAACTTTGGCAAATTACACACCTATACGAAAGGGATGCAAATCAAGTTGCTTGTAAGCTAGCAAAGAATGCTTTTATATTGTAATCATGTAATTATGGATATGGAATAGGTATTTGAGTGTATCAGACACTAGATATTAACTGAGTTACTCTCTTATTAATGAAACTTAAGAGAGGGGAAAGAATAGGGGGAAGAGAGTGGCTAGTCTTGTTCGAAAATGAACAGAAGAAGTGAAAAGAGAATACGGTTAATCGTTTTTATTTATTTCTTTATATATATAAAGTTGTTATCAAACGGCAAATCTTGTTTTAACGGTTTTTGTTGTTTTTCCTTTAAAGTTAATGTCGTTCATCTAAATCCGTCCGTATACTGTGAATGTGACGGGCGTATGGAAGTTATTATGGATTAACCATCATATTTGAATTCAACCTCACTAAATACTGTATTTTGATTGATAATTTTAAAACAATAATTTATTGGCTGTTTTAAGCCCATTTAAAAATAATTTATTGATTGTTAATTTTAAACGACTGCATCTGTATTGATAACTTAAATTATTCTCTGAATTTGAAAACAATAATTTATTGCTCTATTTATGACTCATGAAACAAAAGAATTTGCACTCATTCAAATAATGAGAAATGAGAAGAATCCATTGAAATTGTTAAAATTCTAAACGACGCAATGTTGATGCCCTATTTATGACTCATGAAAAGGCAAAATTTTCACTTATTGAAATTATTAGTTCACGGATTTATCTATAATTCAGGTAGTACATATTCAAATTTAACAATAACCTAAACCAAGCATTTAAGTCTATCAAACCTTTTATTTGTTATCAATTTCTGTTGATAAATCTGCATGCACATACATTATGTCATTCATTGTATTTACTCTATTAGACATTAATCTCGTCTAATTAACATTATAATTCTCCAATTGACAATTACATATTAAAAAAGCAAATACAAATGAATAAAATTTAAAGAATAACCCACACAAACGCATCAAGTACACCTTCACAATCGAAGAAATCCCTTTTATTTCTCATTGAGTTTGTATTCATCTTTATGTTGTTGGAAGCTACTAGGGATTTATTCTGGTTGAAAGTACTGATCTATATTAATCAGCATTTTTTAGTTCTTCAAATATATGGTTTATGTTTATCTTCTTTTCTAAATCCCAAAATAAAAATTTTCCTCTATTTTGGTTTCAGATTGTATTGATCTTTTTGTTGTTGGGAGGTATTCAAATTTTGCTGGGTTTAAGGTAATCATCCATATCTTTATTAATTTGTTTTATGTTAACTATTAGAGAAAAAAATTATATTTTACCTTCAAGATCTACATATTTCACACCAGTTTTCTATCAATAAGTTACTAAAAATTAATAAAGAAATCTAAGTAAACATTTGGTGCATATAACTAACATTTTCTAATTTTGAAAAATCGAAATCAAATTCTCCATGTATAAAGCCACTTAAGCCACTTAAGATAAAGTTAACAATTTTTCCATTAACAGTGTCGTAAATTAAACAAGCATTGATTTGCATCCATTGCTTAAGTGTTGCATTTGTCCCAAAAAAGAGGGGGGAAAAAATCGACTAGAGGATGCATATAGAATAATAAGAATTAAGTTACTTTCTAACTATTTTTTCCGGCTGCGAGTAAAAGTATGATTGGCAACATCAAAATTCAAGTACTATGAAAAAAAAATGAGTGATGAATCATATATGTATATGCATACATACTTGTATATCTATGTGTATAATTTATACCCATCAAATCTGAGATCATACTTTCAATTTTATTTTATTCCTTTTTTCGTGTTTTCTATTTTGCATGTTCTTCTATTTAGTTATTTATTAAAATGTAATTTAAAAATCAAATTGTAACTTCATTTTCTGTTTTTTGTGTTTTCTTTTTAGATTTTGGGTGGGGGGCTTCGAAGCTTAGCATTTCTTTTATTCAACTTTGTAAGTATATGTTTTATAAAGTATTCTGTTTCTTTGTTTTTCTATAGTTTCATGCCTTGATTTATTCGTTTATGGTGTAATTGTTTATTCATACTAACCAAGACAGTTATTGGTTTCTTTTGTTTACTGTCATTTTATGCATTCATTTACTCATTTATGGTTAAATTGTTTGTTTATATGGTTTAATTGTTTAAGATTTGTTTATGCATCTTATTCATTTTTTTTTTAGATGTATGCATCTTATTCATTTTTTTTAAGATGTATGCATCTTATTCATTTATCCATTGGCCTATTATTCATTTATCCATTGGCCTGTGTATATGGTTTTTTCATTTATAGTTTAATATTAAAGATTTGGTTTCATTATGTGATAGTTAATTGTTTTTTTTTTAAATAAAATAGAAAAAACAGATTTATAAGAATTGAAAGGGTGAGATAAATCCATAAAAACACAAACCCAAAAGACCAAACCCACCTAATTTTTTTTTTCCAGAGACCTAACCCAAAAGACCGAATCACAATCCAAATTCCATAAAAACACAAACAAACCAATAGATCATATATTACAAAGAAAAAAAAAACTAATATGTAGCCCACACAAAATAATGATTGCTTAATCATATATGTATATGCATACGTACTTGTATGTCTATATGTATAATGTTATACCCATTCAACTCAAAAGCTCCCTATACCTAAAAAAAGAGTTTACAATAGCATAAAGAACACAACATAGCAAGCATAAGGTAGTTTATGATATTTTAACCTAAAAAAGCTTATGGGTTTCATATTCTTCCTTTCAAAATTTCAGGTGTAGGATAGTTTAGTTTGATACTTTCAGGAACTTTTGTTTTGATTGAGATCAATACAAAAAGAGCACAATACTATTATCAACAATATTATTTAGCAAATTATTTAAATATCCCTACAGATTCTAAAGATCCATGATATCATTTTGATTTGAGGTTTAGATTTTACATAATAACAATGTATTTTTAAATTAAAAGAAATATGCTAACAATACTTTAAAACTTTATACTAACAAACACATAATAAAATATATACATTGCTGATCTAAAACTATACCAACCAAACAAACACAGAATCATAAATTCCAAATAGACCCACAAAGAGAATGATTTTTAAAAAACGAATTTCAAACAAATACATGGAGCAATCGAGTGCTTACCACTGAAACCCAAGATTTTAGACATAGGTAGGGATGAAAAAACCCTGGAAGATCGACTCCATTCCGTTTTCTACCACAAAACTCTCGAAACAAAACAAACATAGAATAAGTGGTCATATACACAATATACATAATATGCACAAAACTTAAAGTTAAAAAATCGTAGATCTGAAAAAAAAATTACTAACAATGCACACAAGAAAAAATAGATCTTAGAACTTCTCGGATCTAGATGAACGTCTAGATCTGTTGAAGTTGCAAAGGAAAAAAAAATTCCAAAACTTAAAGTTAAAAATCGTAGATAAAAAAAAATACACAAGAAAAATAAGATCTACATAAGTAGATTCATAGATCATACCCACAAAAAGAAACATGCAAAAATAAAAACAAAAAATATTATTAAAAAAATCCACTCGAGTACAGAAAGTGAGAGGTAGTGCATATCTATGAAGGAGGAGAGAGGAAGGTGGTTCGGTTTGGGATACAAAGGCAAACATACACGAACCCTCAAAACAAAAAATAAAAACCAACTGAAGACCCACCCTACAAACCATACCCACGGTAAGCCACAGTGTAAAAGATGAATAAGAAAATAAAACAAAAAAAATCAAGGCAAACAAAATATAACCCAGATCTTCAGTATATGACATAGATCAACAACAAAAGAAGAAAAAGAAGAAGAAAAAAATGGTAATAAAAAAAATATTAAAAAAAATTAAAGCGAAACATTATAGATCTGAAAACAATTACTAACAATATACACAAGAAAAAATAGATCTTGGAACTTCTCGGATCTAGACAAAAACATTTAGATTTGTTGAAGTTACAAAGAATTTTTTTTTTTCCAAAACTTAAAGCTAAAAATCATAGATCTAAAGATTACAAAAGAAAAATAAGATCTACGTAAATAGATCCATAAACCATACCCACGAAAAGAAACATGCAAAAATAATAAAAAAAATTATTAAAAAAATCCACTCGGGTACAGAGAATGAGAGGCAGTGCACATCTATGAAGGAAGAGAGGGAAAGGGAAGGTGGTGCAGCTTTGGATACAAAGGCAAACAAATACTAACCCATAAAACAAAAAATAAAAACCAATTGAAGATCCACCCTACAAACCATATCCACAGCAAGATACTGCGTAAAAGATGAACAAGAAAATAAAACAAAAAAAATCAAGGCAAACAAAGTAGAACCTAGATCTTTAGTATACGACATAGATCAACAACAAAAGAAGAAAAAAACAACGATGAAAATGGTAATAAAAAAATTCACCCAGATCAGAGAGAGAGAGAGAGATTTATGTTAGAGAAAAAGTTTGTATTTATGTGAAAGTGAGAAGGTTACGTTTAAGGATAACGTGAGAGAAATCAAGATGCAGACAATCTCATTTGGGGATAAGGGCACGCCTCACCTGCACCCCTCTCATCAAAAAGCAAAATCGACAACACTACACTCCATCCCTCACATCAACCAGTCAATACATCTTCTCATCCTGACAGAGTTACACTAGCACACTGTAAAACAAATCAATTGCATAGAAGCCAACCAACAAGAAGCAAATTTGGTCCCCAAAGAACCGAGTAAACCACGCGGAGGGATGTATCATCTAGGACATTTCCACAGTCGGGGATGCATTGGGACCCTAACAAAATGGGACATTTCCATGGTTGAGATATTTAAGTATGGAAAAAGGACATCCAAGTGTTTATGAATTAGAAGACATGGTCGATCATAGATCTCTTTTATTTATATTTAAAATAAGGTATTTATATTGATATATTTTTTATATAATCTATAGCTAATGATATAAATGAGGTCATGTGTATACACGACAGAGGTGAAGATATTATTTATTTATATTTATTAACGTCTGAAATATTGGGTCTAGATCTATATATATATATATTAATTTTAACTCCAAAGTGTAAGGTCATCTAGATTCTTTGGAACTTGGAAGGAAATGCATTTTTAAGGTTCTGTTTGGATGTTGAGTTGAATTGAGATAAATTAAATTATTTATAAATAGTAGTGAGTTGAGATGGTGGAGTGAGCTTTGTGGGGACTACCGAATATAAGTTTAGATATTAAGATAAGTTTAAATTTATTTATGAAAAGATGAAAAAGGTTGTGGATCTAGCATATAAAGAGTTGTTGAGTTGAAAAATGTTATGAGTCCCACATGTAAAGAGGTTTTGAGTTTAGATGAATTTAATAATTTGAGAGTGGAGTATTTAAATATTAGACTCAATTTAAAATTAGACTAGATTTAGTTTAGTTCAAGTTCCAAATGAGGCCTAAGTTGACCATCTTTTTCAAATTTCAGTTGTCTCAATGATATCATCTCATATATATGTCTTTTATGCGTTGAATTGCATACGTGTCATCATTAGGTGCATACATAGAAGATTAACCCAACGATGAGGTTAATTTGCACGTATGCACCACCATGTTGGTGTTCATTATTATTATTTTTTTATGCGAAGTAAAATTTTCTTTTAATATCAATTCACAAATTTAGAGAATACGTCAAAAGTTTGATGGAAGAAGTGAAAATCTTATTCCCCACTGGCAGGCTGCCCAAGAATAGTTTCCGATTAAAACTATCGATGTTAGAAATATATATTGGACTATGTGATATTTTGAATTAATGTTTTTATCTTCTAATTTATGCAATTATGTAATTATTGTACTCTACCTAACTATCATTACCTCTAAATTTTAATGTCATCTCTATTGATCCTATACAGGATGACCTAAAATAATGAATTATATTACAAACATCAAACGACACATATTTTAAACTAACCTTTTTGTTGGACTTTTATTAAACTAACATATTAACCCAAATACTCAACCTATATAAATCGAAAGATACAAAATTTTAAAAGATAATAATTAAAAATTTAAAAAATATGTAAATCTGAATGATTTAGATATAATAAGAAACCGACTGACACAAATCACATGCCACATTGATCGATCTATTTCCCCAAGACTCAAACCATCCCCTTTCCCCCAAAAATCAACAATGAAAAAAAAAACTAAAAAAATCATAACATCTAAATAAAAAATTAGTAGAGAAATATTTCAAAATAATTAGTAGAGAAATAGTTGGTAGTTGCTTGGAATAGAGAATTAAGACAAATAGTTTCTTAAATATTTGTTGTATGTGATATTGAAATATGCTTTTGTTAGATTCCAGTTTCATAGTATTTTATCATTTGATTATTTATTTAATTGAGCGTAATAAATAATTGTTAGTTATTTCTTTCATCTTGCTTATGTAGAACAATATCCACAAGTTGAAACAATCATTTCCTTCATTAATATAATGATAAGTTGTAAGATTTCATAAATAATTCTTTTAAAAAATTTACAAACAAAAATATAAATTTCTATAAAATTTAAGTTTGAAAACTATTTTTTAAAGATCATGGAAAACAACATGCAAAAAGAATCTCTAGATCATGGAAAACAACATGCAAAAAGAACCTTGTATAGAGATTTACTAGAAAAGAAAAAGAAAGAGAGCTGTAAAAAATAAAGAGAAAGATATGCTAAACAAAGAACATCCAAAAGCAACTAGATTCGTATAAATGATTCCACATCATTTGGTGATGATAATTTTGATACATTTGTTGGTGTTCAAACGACTACGTCGATTGCTTAATATTCAAACAATGATGTCCAATATACAAACAACATTCAAAACTTTAGTCTTGTTCAAAGAGTATCAAATAGATAACGAAATTCTGATGTTTATATTGATATTGTTGAAGCGGATTCATCTCGTGAAGTATGTGCTCTTCTTGGTGTTGATGTTTGTGTCATTAATTTAGAGATAAATTCATCCGTAAACTATGTCTCCAAATCTTCTAATCAATTCTTTATCTAGCAAGTTCTCCTTTAATCATTTTTCGATATTTCTTATTCAATCATCATCCTGTTCTTTTTCTCTGAGATTTTGAAATATATTATACAAATAAGATCTATATGTTGTTCTAAAGGAGTCGAGCTACGAAACAAATATATCGACACCTTGTAGGGTTAAGAAAAAAATATAAAATTAGTTGGTTCTTTTAATTTAGTCATCAAATCTAGCTACTGTACCAGTAATGTCCTTAGTCAAATAATTCAAACAATATGACAAGTCTACGTTTGTTGCCTTATTTTCATTTTTCAACAAAATAGGTCAGTTGCATCACAGTTCTACTGAATTTAGACAATTGTTGAAGGTAGTGTCATCTGAAGCATATTCTCTGCCATTAGTACCCAATTGCATACATTGTAAAGCAAAGCAATGTCATCATGAAACAACTGGCTTTTGCTATGCTGATGAGACAATTTCTTTAGCCACAAATAATATTCCTGATCAGCTTTATGTGTTGTTTACCTCCAATGTATATGAATCTACACATTTTAGGACATATATTCGAACTTATAATAACAAGTTCACTTTTACATCCTTTGAAGTGAAATTTGATAAAGATATTTACAGGAGAAATAGAGGAATTTATACTTTCAGAACTCATAGACAGATTTATCACTATATCAATGATTTGCTTTCTTCAAATGGTCATCATTTTTATCTCCAGTTGTATTTCTATGATATAGAACATGAATTAGAAAATCGTATTTCTGATTTAAACATAATGGATCCATCAATTGTAACTTAACTCATTGATATTTTTCGCATCGATCCATATTCTATTTTTTCGCTTTTTTGGTGATTTACCAAATTTGAATAATTAAATAATTCATATAAGATTAGATGCTGGCCTATATCAATGTGTATTTAATGCCTCTACATCCTCACAAGTTGCAGCAATATGGGTAGAAAATGATGATGAAGATCAACTAAGAGGATGTGACATTTTTGTCTTTAACTATTTTGGTGGAAGTCATATAGTTTAGTACTATTTTAGATGTTATGATTTATTGCAATATTCGTTGTTATTTTCTTTTGGCAATATTAGTTGGCAACAATGGATTGAAATGGTTAGTAGAGGAAACATATATATATATATAACTAAACAAACAGATCAATAAATCCTTAACAATAAGTGACTGCAAAAAAATTACTTGCAAGAGAACAACAAGGTTAGATTGCAGTATTAATATTCAAAAATTTCATTTAGCATGTACGTCAAATTTAATAACACTTCATTCACATTCAACTTTTGTAGAATTAAATAAAAAAATGAAGGATCCAATTATTTCATATCATGAATATTATTCCTACAAATTACAAATAAAAAAAATGTCAGATCAATTTTGCTACTTTCTGGTCAACTATTGCAATAATTTTTAATAGATATATATGTTAAGATTGAGACGTCAAAATTATATTATTTTATAAATAACTAATAACATATTCGATCAGAGTTATATTAAGGTATTGTTGATACCATTACACTGGGGGAAACAAATGTTTCTAATATAGGAAAACGGATTATATTGCCTTCGTCATTTATTGGAGGTCCAAAAAACATGAGAAAAAGATATATGGAAGCAATGACTATAGTTCAATGTTATGGCAAACCAAACTTTTTCTTAACAATGACGTGCAATCCAAACTGGCAATAAATTACAAATAAACTAAGTCTGCATGAGGAGAGTCAGAATTGACCTCATTTGGTTACTCGAGTTTTTCATTCAAAATTAGAAGAATTTAATGATCAATTATTCAAGAGGCAAATATTTGGTAAAGTCTCATCATATGTCTACGTTATTGAGCACAAAAAAAAGGTTAACTACATGTGCATTTTTTAATTATCTTACATAAGAATTGGAAAGTCTATGTACTGGAATATCTTGATAAGATCGTATTAGCAAATATACCTGATAAAAATACTAACTTGTACTTACATAACGCTGTTGTCAAGTATATAAGGCAAGGATCATGTGGAGTCTTAAACTTATCAAATGTCTGATAAAAAAATGGTTGTTGCAAAAGTAATTATCCAAAGAATTATGCATCTGCTACAACTGTTAGAAATTATTGCTTTTCAATATATAGGCGTTCAAACAATGAAATAACTGCCAAAGTCAGATGCCAAAATTTAGATAATCGTTGGGTTATTCCATATAATCTATATTTGCTCGCAACATTTGATTGTCACATTAATGTCGAGATTTATTTTATAATAAAAGCAATCAAATATCTTTATAAGTACATTTATAAATGGCATGATCGTGTTGCTTTCAACTTGATTTTTGAATAAAATAATCAACAACTTGATGAAATCCAACAATTCCAATCAACCCGATTGATTGCTCTCCTTGAGGTTATGTGGAGAATATATGGCTTTATTATTAATGAAATGTACCCAGCAGTGTACAGTTTACATTTACATCTTGAAAATCAACACCCAGTCACTTTCCGAGCAAATGACGATCTAAATAATGTTGTCAATTTAGATCGTTCTAAAAAATCGATGTTAACAGAATTTTTTGTATTAAATCAAATAAATTAGAATGCAAAAAGATTACTGTATAAAGAATTTGAATATTATGTTTAGAGTCAACAATACAAATAGTTGACTCGTTAGAAAAAAAAAACCATTATAGGTCGTATTGTTACAACAAATCCATTTGACGGTGAGAGGTATTATCTGCGAATATTGCTAAACCATGTAAGAGGACCTTTTTCATTTGAAGATTTTAGGATAGTTAATGGTGTTGTGGTCCCAATATTTCACGAGACAGCAACAATGCATGGTTTGATCCAGAGAGACAGTAGCTTAGAAGATTATTTACATAAATCATATTTATATAAAATGTCGTATAGTTTGAGATTATTATTTGCAATAATATTGGTTTATTATAATCTAACCAATCCGCAGGAGTTTTGGGAACGTTTTGAGCAAGATATGTCAGTTGATTTCAAATCAACAAAAGATTCTATATCAAATGTAGGAATTCAATTATTGCGCTCAATCTCTTTTACAATTGAATCAATAGAGAAAGACATTAATTCCTACCATTTTCTTAATGACGACATTTGCTTTGATGAATAAGAATTTCAATCTAGAGAAATCGATGATGAATTGATTGTTGAAATTCCATAAGAAGATATTGCTGCATCAAAATCTCTTAATAGTGAACAACATGTCTATAATGCAATGCTGGAAAAGTATTTACAAATCAAAACGTTGTGTTCTTTATAGATGGCTCAGGTGGGACAGGGAAAACATTCCTATACAAGGCACTTCTCGTAACAGTACAATCAAGAAAATTAGTAGCACTTGCAACTGCTTCATCAAGTGTTGCTGCATCTAATTTTTTGGGTGGTCGAACAACACACTCACATTTTAAGCTTCCACTTGATAGTGACGAAAGAAGCACGTGTTGTGTCAGCAAATAAAATGCCCTAGCAAACCTACTGTGTGTAGCAAAATTAATAATATGGGATGAGGTTCCAATGACAAGAGAACAACACATAGAAACATTAGATAAAATGCCACGATACATCAATGAATCAGATGTAACATTCGTTGGAAAGGTTATTGTTTTCGTGGGGGGGGGGATTTTTGACAGGTTTTACTTGTGGTTCGTAAAGGAAAGACAAAACAAGTTAATTCCAGTTTGGTTTATTCCTATTTGTTGCCTACATTGACCAAGTTTCGATTAACTAAAGATATGCAAACAAAATTGGATCTAATTTTTTCAGATTATGTGTTAGAAGTAGGCAACAGAATGCCACCAAACACAGTTGAAACCATAAAAATTTCGAATGGGATGCTTGTTCCCTATGATGATGACAACACTTTTTTAGATCATTTAATAAAAGATGTTTTCCTCAATATTCATAAATATTCAACAAATATTTCAACTTTGATGAATTGGGCCATATTAACACCAAACAACGGTTATGCTGATGAAATAAAAACATTGTTAATTCAGAGGTTCCCAAGTGAAGTTCAGCGATATTATAGTTTTGATGAGACAATAGATGCATTTGAACAATTAGTTATGGAAGATTTCTTAAATACTCTAACCCTTAATGGACTTCTGCCTCGTGAATTATTATTCAAGAAAAATTGTCTCATCATGCTGCTTAGAAACATTAATCATTCAGAATGACTATGCAATGGAACCTGTTTAATTTGTCAGGCTTTTGATTGAAATGTCATATATAGAGAAATTACAGTTAGACACCAGATTGGAAAAAAAGTATTCATTCCAACGATACCATTCTTACCAAGTGTTGATAAAAATAATGATTTTCCATTCAAACAAACTCAGTTCCTTATAAAATTAAGTTTTGCAATAATTATAAATAAGTCACAAGGGCATACATTGGATTATGTTGGGATTTATTTACCTCAACCAATTTTTTCACATGGTCAATTATATGTGACTTTATCAAGGGCGAAGACAGCATTTGCAGTGAGGATTCTAATGAGACCAGTGTCTACTGAACAACGTGAAAAGAACTGTACAAAAAATATTGTGTTTACAAAATTACTAACATTATCATGTTTGAATTAATGTTATATAGGTAACTAGATTTAATTGTATAGTTTCGATTTATTGTCTATTATAATATTTATCTCTATACGTCTAATATTCAGTCACTTAATTAAATGTCTTCGTCAATTGTTTTGGTAGTTCATGAATTTAAATTAAAATTTGTTATACTTATGCATTTGATATTTTTGTATTTGAAAATAGAAAAAAATACAAACGGTGTATACATCAATAAAGGATATTACTTCAAATACAAATAACTAGAAAATTAAGATGATCGTTATAGAGCAGTCACCTAAGTGAATAAGCCAACGCACAACAATATAGTATCAAAGTCTGACATTAATTGATCAAGAGGTATCATATTTGTTAACATATATTATGTTTCCAATTGTTTATATTATTCGAAATTGAAGGTTCTTAAATTCTATCACATTATATAAAAATATTAATGATGTTGCATTTATTTATTTATCTTTTTACAACATATTTTATTTTTAAAAAAATAAAAAAATTATTAAAAATAATTATTATGGTAATATAATCATCATAATTTTATATAATACACTATTAATCACAATTATTTTTATTGTTGGTCTAGGAAAATTGAGTGCAAGCAGCAATGTTTGGAACTGATATTGACCATTGTGACGACACTTTAAATATTTTACAATTGTATTATATCAACAATGCGATTGTCAAACTAGTAGATCCAAAGTACAAAATTGAAGAATATCAATATCAATGGGCTATGAACTCAAAAACAATAATAGAAAATGTTACACAAAATGAATAGCAAATAGAGGTACCAAAATATGAGATCATCCCATTCAAAGACTTAGGTTGGGTTGAGTTGAATAAAATATTGTTAGAATAGTAATTTTAAATATTATGAGTGTGTTGAAATTTGAAAAAGTTAAATTTTTTTATTATATTTTATATAAAATTTTGAAAAAGTATATGGAGATTTGAAAAATGTATAATAATAAGATGAAGTGAGTTGGGAAGGGTTTGATAACCAAACGAAAGAGGCTTATAAAGAGTCGATTGGAGAATTAGGTAATTTAATTTTAATTTTATTATAAAGTAATTATCAATAAATTAACATTTCATATTTGAATATTTAGATATTTTAGTTGTTGCAATCAAACTTAAGCCAACTAAAGAGGTAATGATAGCATTTGGACTAACAACAATCCAAGAGATATATGTTATTGATGAAAGGTAAAAAATTCTTATAACTTCTTATTTCTTTTAAAATTGAATTCCAATATTAGTTTAGGAAAATTCTATTAATTCTTTTAATTATTTCAATTTTGTAGCTTGAACCCTACATGTTTGACTATGTGGAGTCGATTTGTCCAAGACGAATGTTAGAAAATATCAAAAATTATTGAAAATAAACCAATAATAATTAGAACAAAAATATCTGTCGAATCATATAACAGTATTTATAATAATTAAGCAGTTTATATATTTTTCCATATTGTATATACTTGCATTAATATTAATCTTAATTTTAACAAAGGATTGTATCTGTCATCACATCCGTCAAGTACCTTTAGAATCTTCTTCTTCCTGAGGCAACTACAATGAAGCAATGATAATTCTTGCAAATTAACAATTACATATTAATGTATTTATATTAGAGTTAATTATGCGATTTATGCAATTTACCCGTATTCTTCATTTCCTTATATTATTATTTTTTTTCTGAATTTTAAAGATGGAGAATAATGATTTGATAATTAAAATTATTATTGCAAAATACTCGACATACCCATTTGCCCCTCTATCATATGTTGGTATTCGAAAAATTATGATGAATTGAGATATTGCAGAGTTGATGAAGGGTTTGCAACCCATGACGGTAAATATTATTTTATTAGTAATAAATTAAAATATTTACACAAGTATTCCTTCTAAAAATTGATTATGATTTAACATCAAAATCAAATTATGGATAAATGTGAAGATAAATGTAATTGACTTGACCCAAGTATTTTATTATATGTCATGTGTTGGTTGTAATAAAGGAATTGGATATAAATACAATGAAAGTTTCATTTGTATATATTGCAAAAGCTAAGGGGTCTGCAAATCACAGTATGTATTTTACAATTTTAATTTTGAATTTAACACTATTCAAATTGAAAATAATATATTCAATGTATTTAAAGTATTAGGGCATATGTTGAACTGGACGATAATACTGGAAAGCTAGCTACTACTATATTTGGTGAAGTAGCAAAAGAGGCATTGGTTGTTCAGTAGTTGAGTTGATGGAACATGCTGGAGAGGTATCTTTTAAAATTTTTATTCAAAAATTGAGTTTGGTTATACAAAGCCACTTCTAAGTGGTCAAGCTAATTTTAAGCTATTAATAGCCTTCCACTTAAGTACTGACACGTTAAAAATCACGCAAAAAACTCACTACACTCGATCACATATGATAGAAGGGCAAAGGAGAAAACCCATGTGCCTTCAACCTGAGATCCTAAATGCTTTCATCTCGTAGACTTCATTCCGATATTGAAGGAGTACCTTTCGCATCCACCTCCACCAGTCCACCATCACCATTCACTGACCCACGCCGCGACTTGGCCAACGATTTCGTCCACCCACGATTACTTCGCCCCATGAGTCTGAGATTAAATCCACCCCACCATACCTTTTTGTGGTTCATGGATAATATTAGTGGGGTTGCTCAGGTATTTCTTTTTCACCCACTAAATTTGTTTTTTGAATTGGTTAACAGAAAATTTACTTGGTTATTTATCATTCTCACAGTATATAAACTCGTGTGGATCATGGATAATGTTGATTCCTTCAGTGAAATGGAATTTCTTAGGTAGTTCATGAAATCGTGTGGTTCATGGTATTTGCAATTACACATAGATAGTAGAATCGGGTTCAAGCCTAAATTCTTGATAATCAATATTGTCAAGTAATTAGATAAAATAAAGGGACAACCATATTCTTTTTTATCTTCTCTAAGTTTGTGTTGTGCATCTCGAGGATGTAAATTTAGTTGGTAGATTTGTTGGCTACCAGTTTGTATACATCTTAGCCCTTACTTCCCATCGTCTGCTCACTTCTTGAGAAATTGAATCAAGTTCAAGCCTAAATTCTTAATAATCAATGTTGTCCAAGTCTAAGAGCTCTAAAGACTTTCAAGCACCCCCTCCCAATATTAATTATAGACTTCTCAATACTCTCTGCCTGCATCCCCATACTTCTACTATTATCAACTAGTCATTTGGATTACTTTAAATTCTTGATAAGCTTGATATCAATATGTTAGAAATTGCCTCTCAAACTCTCAAAAATTACTCAAAAAAAAAAAAAACTCCCGACAATGCCAGTAGACTTTTGTTATCTTTGATGTGATTTATGTACTGACTTTTTATTTCTTACTTTATAACAAATGATCAAATAAAGAGTTCTGATAGTGATAACGTTGAGATATTGACGAGTCACACTTGTGTACAAGGTGATGTGAATTTAGAAGATGTTGTGAATTTAGAAAATATGTGAATATGAAAGATGGAGTCCGAGTGGAAGATGAAGTGAATGTGGATGGAGGAGTCAATGTTATTTCCTCATCAAGCAGTGGTCCTTTGAAGTCATTCATTGGTATGTTATTTGAGAATGTTGAAGACGTTCAAACATTTTACAAGGTAAATGCAAGATGAAAAAGTTTTACAATTTGGACGAATCATACTTAGTTGTCAAATGTAAATAAAACTCTTTGTGCAGTAGACTATGTTTACACAAGGCAAGGATTTTGGTGGATAAGTTGGAAAGAACAAAATTGAACAATCATTAAACTAGCCGAGACGAAAATTGGACGTAAAGCAATAATGGGAATAAAAAAGATGGTGACAAGTAGATAGTTAACAAGTTTGTAGTTGGATATAACTATATTCTACTTACACCGATAGGTACTAGTTCCTTTGTGGACATAAGGGAGTTACTAAATTCCAAAAAAAATTTATTATGACTTTGAATGAGTCTGGTGTACTGACAAGAAAGATTATGTTAATATTGAGTAAAGAATCTAGTGGTGACTTTAATGTTGGATGTATTGGTAATGATATTAAAAATTACGTGAGAAACAAAAAGAGAAAAGTTTTTGAAGAGGGGATGCACAAAGGCTATATTCCTGCTTTGTTGATCGACAACTCAAAGAATCTGAGTTTATTTTCTCCATGCAAGTTGACAATGATAGGTATATGAGAAGTTGTTTTTGAGCTGATGCGCGATCAAGGACTGCATACCAGTATTTTGAAGATGTTGTTACATTTGATGCCACGTACTTGACTAATATTTATAAGATGTCATTTGTGCCATTTTCTAAGGTTAATCACCATCATCAAACCATTATATTTGGTTGTGCTCTGTTAGTTAGTGAAACAGCAAAATCATATATATGGTTATTGCGAACATGGTAAGAGGTAATACTTGATCGTGCTCCTTCAATTATAATTACTGATGATAATAAGGCGATGGTGATGGCCATTAGAGAGGTACTCCCGATTACAATTCATAGACTGTGCTTGTGGCACATTTTACAAAAGTTTCTTGAATACTTGTCTCATGCATATAACAAATATCCGACCTTTCAAAAAGATTTTCGTCATTACATCCATGAGACAATTACAATTGAGGAGTTTGAGTATGAATTGGCTTCAATATTACTGAAATATGAGCTAGGAGAAAATACTTGACTGCAAAATCTTTACGCCCGACAGAATAAGTGGGTTCTAGCCTACTTACGTTTAACATTCTGTTATGGTATATCAATAATTCAAAGGAGTAAAAGTATGAACAAATTTTTCAAAGATTATGTTAAATCAAACACTATGGTTAGTGACTTCGTTCATCGATATGAAAAAGCTATAGGTGCATGTTACTTCAAAGAAAAAGAGAATGATTGGATATGCAGACAAAATCTACACTAGCGATAATGAAGACACCTCTTAAAATTGAAGAGGGGGTGGCAATGGTTTATACAAAAGAGTCTTTCATGATCTTCCAAAATAAGTTATTTGATAGTCTAAGATACCAAGTAAGAAAATTGTCAAAAAAGGGTGAGACCAAGACATATGGAGTCAATGTTTATAGTAAATAAACACTTCTTTACCATGTGACATTTAAGGGTGACGAAGGACATGCAACATGTACTTGCCATAAGTGGGAGTTTATGGGAATTCTTTATAAGCATATCTTGTGTATTTTTTGCAAGAAAATGAAGTTAGATAGATTGCCACAAAATTATGTTATAGAAAGATGGACTACTAATGCTAAAAGTTGACCTATTCCTGACATACTATGTTCTGAAAGGCCAATTCGAAAAGGACAATATGAGCCTACGATGAGAAAAAGTAAAACAATGTTACAACTTTACGACAGTGTCAAACTAGGGTCGCAGTCAGCAGAAAAGCACAATCACCTCACACTTGCATTGGAAAAGGTTCACAAAAAGTTATTTGACATGGAAGATAATATAGAATGTTCACAAGCATGAGAATCAACAAATGATGATCACAACACAAGAAGTGGAGTTATATTGAACTTTTCACAAATGGTTTAGAATCCTCCACTGAGGCCAACAAGCAGACGTCCAAAATCTTTGAGAGCGAATAATCTAAAAGAAACTCAAAGAACATAGAAGAGACACTATAACATTTGCAAGAATGAGGGGCATGCTAAAAACAATTGTCCTTCTGTGAGGTAATGTAGCTTTGCGATTATTTGTATTTTTTTGGTTTTTAATTGAAGAAGTTAATAAAGTTTGTGTTTTCTTTTTGTTTCTGTAGGGATCTTGGGCCAACAATTGACAACATATCGCAACATGTGGATTCATAGTGCAAAATTTCTAGTGGTATTTGTGAATTATTTATCTTTTTGTATATTTAATTTAGCTTCTATTTATCGCATAGTTAATTTAATCCGTATTTATTTTAATGTGACAGAGAGTAATGTGGAAGATGAATCCGAGTTTTAGAATAGTGGATTGAAACTTTAGCTACTTTTATATCGTAGTCTCTTTTTTTATATGAGTGGAATATAGTTTCAGCAACGAACCATATAATTTTGTAGGATTATGTTGAATCTTCCTTATTATGTGATTTTGAGGAATTCCTCTCCATTTATCAAGTTTTGATAAGGCAATATTTTGTTGGTGACCTTAATACAATTCATGTGTTTATGAGGAATTATTTTGTTGGTTTATAAGGAATCATGTGGTGGCAATGGTTCTGTCAATGTGGATTATATAATTGCTTTGGAAGCTAGGATAAGGCAGAGGTTTCAGTAGAGATGTTTATAGCAGATTTTTGGTTATGTGAATTATTATGGTCACATGACTAAATAGCATGCAACTTTTTATCATATTTCTCAAGAAGTGAGTAGATGATGGGAAGTAAGGACTTAGATGTATACAAACTGGTAGCCAACAAATCTACCAGCTACATTTACATCCTCGAGATGCACAACACAAACTTAGAGAAGATAAAAAAGAATATGGTTGTCCCTTTATTTTGTCTAATTAATTGCTTCTTGTATTCAATGGAAATATATATATATATATATATATATATATATATAAATTACTTATTTGGTGATTGAAAAAAGGCAATAAACAAACATTACAACAACCAACCAAATGGAGTTGAAACTTGACAGATCAAGTTAACAACCATAAGCTACATTTACATTCAACAGTCATAGATGTCTACACTTACATTTAACAATTATAGATGTCTCCTAAGTTTTCATTACACTAACCAAAACATGTCTTAAATTACAGCACAAACCAAAAAATAAAATAAAACCAGGACAAAATTAACACAATCAAGACTTCATTGTACTTCTTCTCCATTGCTTTAAATTTAGTTTGTTCGATGCGTAGACGCTCATGAAGTACCCTCTCGTTCATTCATTTAGTTAACTCCAATGTCATCTTACAACAATTGTTTTGATCACTTTGAAGATTAATCCACTAAAAAAATTCACATTGTTGCTTCATCTTATAACTTGGACAATTGTAAAATCTTCTACCAAAACTAATGAATTTTCTTGAAATCCGTAACTTTGCTAGACAGCCGCAAAATAGCAAAGTAGTCTCTCCAAACTAGTTTTGTCTTCCCCTTTTCCAGTCCAAGAACTTGAAGTGGAATGTGAACCCATCCTCTAAAACTTGCTGTCAAAAAGAGGTTTTTACATCACTACCATCGCACACTGCCATGTAGCATGAAAATACAAGAAGTTAAGTAGGCAGCTGGTTTTATAACTTTCAAGTCTAGTAACCAATATTGAGCATGAAAATGTTGTGCATATGCTGATAGTATAAGTATGAGGGAATAATCATACTTAGCAACATAAACAAAACATTTACCAAACAAGAGAGTTTTAATGTCCAAAAATTATTTTTGCTCCAGTTTCCTAATTATTTTACTTCTTAGAACATTTACCAAACACTTTCTGTGCATCCCATTTTCTTTGGCTTCCCATGTCTGATTCCTTTCTTCTTCACCAGTTTACATTTAAAGCAAACAACATTAAATGTTATACAAAGGTCTTTAACAGAATTTCAATCAACCATGATGAGAGCAAAATCTATTTCAGGGTTTTCAATTTAAAATGGTGAGAGGGCATATCAGACACAGTTTGGCGGTGTCGCGACTTTGAAGGGGCTACGCAGATATGCTCGAATGGGATGTGGAGCGATTCTGAAGGGGCTACAAGCTGCTGTAAAGGGGGTTGTTTCGAGTAGGGGGAGGGGGGGCGCTGCTCACTGCTGTGAATGGGAGGGATTCAATTTCGCTCATGCGAAGAGGTGGGGTTTAGTTTGTGCAGGGAAAGGGGAGGGGGGTTGTTCTCTCCTTTGTGCTCTTTGCTGCTGATGATTCCGTGTAGCGTTGGTTCACATTATCTATGGTGGAAAGCTCACGTGTCTAAATACTAATGGCTAGCTAATATATGGGGTTAAATAGCCGGAACGGCTAGAAGGAATTCTCTTGGTCATAGTGAGTTAATTAAAAAAGAAATTGGGTTTTTATTAATTATGTAAAGCTATTCAAAATTTATTTTGTAGGAACATTGACCATATATTAAAAGCATTGTGGATAAATTATCAAAAAAAAAAATGGAAGATTTAAGTTTATATAGATCCATAGAAACTGAAGGAGAAAAAACATAGGCATTTTAATAGCCGCTCTATTGAGGTAATAATGCAATATGAGGAAAATGCTGAATCGTCATCCTAAAATCAAAACTATCTCAAACAACTTTCATAAAACTATGAGCGATATTTATTTATATGATCATGTTATAGCTTTTATTACTGCTCTTCTTTCATAATATATCATAGCGTGTAATTATTTATAAATTACATAAATATTACATCGTTATTTAATTAATCAAAAACATTACGTCCTTATTAATAAAAAATTAGTTCTTAATAAAAAAAAAATTTTAAAATTTAAATATAAACTAAGCAAACTTGCATTGTATGTTTCTTTCACCTACTATTGTTATTTTATCTTCTTGAAATGTGTAATTTTCGATATCTGAATAATATATAATCTGTAAGGTATATTCAAATGAGCACGTTTTATATTAAAGACAACTACTAAATAGAAGTTTCGCATAATTATGGTCACGAAGATGAATAAATCATGAGTTATTTTATTTTCAATTCAATGCGTAAAGCACAAATAACAAAGTGTTTATATGGTATAAATTAATTTGAAAGATAAATTTTATAAATTAAATCTTATTGTTTAATTGATGTAGATGATATATTTTATATACTGATTTGAGAATATAATAACTCATACATTACAAGCGAAGGTTTATCAGTGATGATACTTTCTTTTTTTTTGAAATAGACTTCAATTCAATTAATGAATGAAGGAAGTTACAGCTGTGACCAATAAGTTCGAGTACAAACCCCAATTACAAGCCAACTACTCCACGGTTATAAGCTCCTCTGCACACAACTTTTATTGTGCTAGACACTGTCTAAAAACTTTAAAAACTCTCTAATGACACAGCCTTTCTAAGATGTGAGACTCTGTAAAAAACAGAAGTGTCCATCTCGATTTGTTTATGAGAAAAACAACTCAAATCACCCCATCCTCCAAAAGAGGAGGGAGATTTTCCACCCTCATCTTCCAAAGGGGATAGGGACTCACAACCCTATTCCTCCAAAAGAGGAAAGGGAATAGCCTATTTCAAATTATTTTCATAAACCTAACAGACAAAGCATAACAACATAAACACCACTGACATAACCTAACGAAACAGACAAAAAAGAAAAAAGAAAAAAACTGTGCACTCCAAAAGAACCCACGCCAAAAGCCCATGCCGTAAGCACGTACGCCTTCTGCTCTGGTGTGCTGCTGCCCATGTCCACAAACAGCACATAATCATGTATTTTCGTTACTTCCCATGCCGTATGACATCCTCTCATCCTCCATGCTGCTTCTCCTGTTACCAACCACTGTCTGCACCATTATGTCCCCCACTAACCTAGCCACCCGTAACTGCCTCAACCCGCCCAACGTCCTGCCACATCCTGCAACCAGCAAGCAAATAACGGACACCTCCAGCCAAGCCAACAAACATCAAACAGAGCCATTAGAGAGTAAAATGGAGAAGTAGAAAGAAACAGAACCAACACCGAAAACCTATACCAGACAGAACACCCTCACAAACACCGACCAAACAAACCCAATGGAAGGCCTCATCACCTCCGTATGCACTTATTACAGACTAGCAGAAAACCAAAAGAAAAAACTAAACCTGAAACAAACTAGGAAAACAGAGCAAAAATAGACTAAAAGACAGAAAAAAAGACTGGAAAAAACCATTGTCGCCGATCCCCTGCTCCAACCACCATCCATGAAGAGAAACACCATGAGCTACGGCCGGGCTTCGCCCTAGAAACGGCACCTTATCCCCCCATGCACATTGACCTGCAAACCGAAAAAACCTCTGTTTTCCATGGATGAAACAGAGTCCCTTAACCTTACTGGAGTGCAACCCAAACCGGCATGCAAATCTCGCCTCCGAGAGCAAGCCACGCTGACCCCGTTCCCATTGTAACACCTCCATGGCCATCCCCTCAGCAGACCAAACTGTCGGCTACTAACTCCAGACTTCAGCTCATCCCCACATGCACCTAAACAAGCATACATGTTTTCATATTATGCATCTGAGAGCAACCTCCAAACCGGTCAGGGACATTGGAGATCCAGGCCATACAAAATCGATATCCAAAACCAAGGCCATACTAAACCGAAATCCGCCACCACCCTCGTGAAAAAATCTCCCCGCCCACCTACATGAATAAAAGTAGTTAGAGACTCGGGAGCTAGGCCTGGTAATGGCCATACATTACATCATAGTCACGGCCAACAGCTCTTATTACTAAACAAAAACAACCCTAGCTGTAACTGGAAAAGAGAGAGGGAAGGGAGGAAGGAGCCGAAGCTCCCACCTCCCTCTACCGATTTCCTTGGACTTGTTTTCTAGAGAGAATGGAGAGTTTCTCTCACTAGAAAAAAAGGTAGGCTATTCATTCCATGACGTAGTATCAGTGATGATACTTACACAACACATTTCAAAATATATTTTACAATACATGTTATAAAGTAAAGGTATTTTTGTAAAATGATGTTAGTTTTATAAAGTATTTCATAAAAATACTCATACTTTTAAAATATTGTTGTGTAAAGTGTTGTGAAAAGTTATTTATTTTTATCATTTTTATTTTTTTGCGTCAACAAAGAAAATTAATGATTTTTCTTTATGGGCCGGGCCGATGCAATGAATCGAATAACTGAGCCCACAAGAATTCCGGGCTGATCCTTACAATAGATCCCCCAACATCTTCTCCTCCAAGAAATCCTCCGATCGTTCTTACGGGACAAAAAGGAAAACCCCCCGAGAAATACCTCACTCCTTCCTTTTCTTCTCTCTGAAACAGATCTCTCAGGCTAAAATCTCTCTCTCTCTCTCTCTCTCTGTGACAACATGGGAGACAGTCAGTATTCCTTCTCTCTCACCACTTTTAGGTCAGTACAGTATATATTTACATTTTGATCTCGTATTCATTGTTTCAAATGGTTGTTATTTATTTATTTATTATATGTATGCTGTTGTCGAGTAGTCCTTCAGGGAAGCTAGTGCAGATTGAACACGCCTTGACGGCGGTCGGATCCGGCCAAACTTCTCTTGGAATTAAAGGTAATTTGCCTACTTTTTGTTTCACCTTCGTTTCCATTGTTTTATATTTTATTCTGGAATTTCGGGTTTGGTTAATATGCTTGCCAAGTATTTTCAAAACTTGCCAGAACAATAAATTCCGGGTTGTTTTATTGGCACCCTTTTGATTGTTTTCTATTTGAAGATTGAAAATATTTGTACAAGTTCAAGTTCATTGTGCTGGAAATATTGGTTTGCGTTGACAAGTCTGAGATGGATCGTGGGTTTATTCGTTCGGCATTTTTTATAAAAATAAGAAAGCCAAAATTTAGCAAGCATTTTGCCAAGTTTTGGTATTTCTGGTCATATCCAAGTATGGAATTGGTGGAAATTTTGAAATTTTAAACAAGTAGTTATAGTTTATCACTTTGAGAAAGATTTCAAATTAGGGCGTAGATTGTGCGGTGAGTTGCAAATTTTGCCAGGTATTTTGTTGAATTTAAACAGCTGACTGTAGAACTGAGAGATAATTTTCTTAAAAGTATTTATTGATTATATTTGGTATCTTTACTTATCGGAAAAAATATTTATTGATTCTATGTGGTCATTACAGCTGCTAACGGTGTTGTTATTGCGACTGAGAAGAAACTTCCTTCTATCTTGGTCGATGAATCATCCGTGAGTAACTCTTTATATTTATAATTGTCATATTGATGTTTTGGCACTCATCAGTTTAGTATTTTCTCTCATATTGGGCTATGGTAGACAGTTCTTGTGGTATTATAGACATGGGCTTATATCACTTCAAAGGAATAGTTTTTTTTTTTTTTTTTGATAAGTAAAACGGTAGTATTAATAGAATAGGCATAGCCCCAGTACACAAGATGGTATACAAGAGATAAAGACCTATTTGGTAAGCTATAGAAGTCGCAAGAAACTCATGTACATTCACCCCATTAAAATCTATAGCTAAAGTCCACAAAAGTAAAGTACTGAAAAATAAAGAACGAAGCTCCTCTATGGTCCGCTCCTCTATGGTCCGCTCCTTATCTTCAAAAGTTCTCGCATTGAGCTCTTGCCAAATACACCACATAATGCAGATAGGGACCATTTTCCACACAACTTTGATTTGTGAATCCCCACCCGGCATCGCCCAACTAGCCAAAACTTCCACCACTGAACTCGGCATCACCCAACTTAATTCTATACGACTAAATACCTCATACCACAAGGCTCGGGCTATCTCACAGTGTAGTAAGAGATGATTCACTGATTCCCCATTGTTCTTACACATGCAACACCAATCAGTAATAATAACCCGACGCTTTCGTAGATTGCCCGTAGTCAAAATCTTACCCAGGGCTGCTGTCCAAATGAAAAAGAGGGTTTTGGGAGGCGCCTTATTCCTCCACAAGCTTCTCCATGGGAAAGGAGAGTTTGTATTAGAAGTAAGGGCGGACCGAGAAAGTACCCTTACCCGCAGGTTTCCACCACAGTTTATCTTCAATCAAACCAGTCAGCTTCGTAGAGTACACTAGACTGAAAAAAGCCGCAAATCTATCTTCTTCCCAATCATGTGCATCTCTACTAAAAGTGACATTCCAAAGGATTTGGTCCCCTGAACGAACCAAGAGGTCCGCCACCGAAGCTTCCGGGTCACAAGCCATACGGAAAACAGCTGGAAAAGAATCCTGCAGTGTCTCCTCCCCACACCATATGTCCCTCCAAAATTTTATACGTGTGCCCTCGCCCACCACAAGTTTAGTATGGTTGGCAAACACTCCCCACCCTCTACGTATATGCTTCCAAATCCCCACACCACAAGCCCCATTCCCCTCTCTAGTGCACCATCCCCCCCATGAGCTGCCATATTTACTGTCTACAACTAATCTCCATAGAGCCTCCGGTTCCGTATTGTATCTCCATAACCATTTTCCAAGAAGTGCCCGGTTAAAGATTCTCAAGTTCTTTATCCCCAACCCACCAGAAGAAATAGGTCTGCATACTTTATCCCAGCTGATAAGATGATACTTGAATTCATCCCCCAACCCCCCCCATAGGAAATCCCTATATAATTTTTCGATCCGGGCCGCCACAGAAGCTGGAATGGGGAAAACAGACAGAAAATAAGTAGGTAAGTTAGAAAGAGTACTCTTGATCAGAGTCACACGACCTCCTTTCGACAAGTACAACCTCTTCCACCCGGCCAATCTTCGCTCTATTTTCTCGATAACTATGTCCCAGATAGCTATGGCCCGTGAGGCAGCTCCCAACGGTAATCCCAGATAAGTCATAGGTAAGGCCGCGACCTTATACCCCAAAGTGCTCGCCAACTGATGCGTATTACTGACATTCCCAACTGGAACTAGCTCTGATTTATCAAAGTTCACTCTTAGCCCTGACGCTGCTTCAAAACATAATAAAAGCGCCTTCAGAGTCCTCAGTTGTTCTTGATCAGCCTCACAGAAAATTAAGGTGTCATCTGCAAAGAGTAAGTGAGATATCGATCGAAGGCCCCCATTCACCTCACCCACCGAAAATCCAGCCAACAAACCGTTGTTCACTAGAGCCAATAACATCCTACTCAGGGCCTCCATGATGATCACAAACAGAAATGGTGATAAGGGATCCCCCTGTCTCAACCCTCGAGAGCTGTTGAAAAAACCTTCTGGGCTGCCATTAATTAGAACTGAAAAACTTGACTTTGAAATGCACCATCGGATCCACTTACACCATTTTTCCCCAAAGCCACATCTCCTCAATAGATAAATAAGGAAGTCCCAATTTACGTGATCATATGCCTTCTCCATGTCTAGCTTAGAGATAATTCCTTCAATACCAGACTTTAATCTACTATCCAAACATTCATTGGCTATTAAGACCGAATCCAAAATTTGACGACCCCTAACAAAGGCATTTTGTGGCTTTGATATTATTTTTCCCATGACCTCCCCCAATCTATTTGCAAGCACCTTTGAGATAATTTTATAGACCCCATTAATGAGGCTAACCGGCCTAAAATCCTTCACTTCCACAGCTTCGGTCTTCTTCGGGATTAAGGCAATAAAAGTTGTATTCAGGCTTTTCTTAAATTTCCCATGCACGAATAGTTCCTGAAAAACATTCATTAAGTCCACTTTTATCACCTCCCAACAAGCATGAAAGAACCCCATCGAAAATCCATCTGGTCCTGGTGCTTTATCTTTCCCCATACGTCTGATTACTTCATACACCTCATCCTCTTCGAACGCTCTTTCCAACCGTACCGCAGTCTGTGCATCAATCATATCAAACACAAGGCCGTCCAATTTGGGTCTCCAACCCTCTCGTTCCGTGAAAAGTTGTTCAAAGAAATTTCGTACATGATCCCGGATCATAGGAGCCTCTCTACATTCGCTACCATCGATTTTCAGCATCTCAATAGTATTATTTCTCCTATGCGAATTTGCCACTCTATGGAAGAATTTTGTGTTTCGGTCCCCTTCTTTCAGCCACAAAGCTCTAGATTTCTGCCGCCAAGAAATCTCTTCAAGTGATAAAACCTTTTCCAGCTCTGAGGTCAAATCTGCCTTTCTTACTACTTACTCTGCGGTAAGAGATCTATCTTCATAGATCCTTTCTAGTACCTGTAGCTCTTCCATCATATTTTTCTTTTGTTCCCCTAAGTCTCCAAAGGTTTGAGAATTCCAAATCTTTAAGTCCTCCTTTAGGGCCTTTAGTTTGTCTGCAAGAATATGAGAAGGGGTACCATTTAACTGGTAAGAAGACCACCATTGCCTTACCTTGTCCACAAAACGTTCACTTTTAAGCCACATGTTTTCGAATTTGAAGTAACGACGCCCACTTTGGATGCCTCCTCCATCCAATAAAATTGGAAAATGATCTGAACACAGACGTGGCAATCTCCTCTGACATACTTCTGGATAATGGCATTCCCACTCCGACGATATTAAGAATCTATCCAGCCGTGACCAAGTCTGGCTATTTGACCAAGTGAACAGACCACCAAAGAGTGGAAGATCCACCAAGTTCAACTCAAAAACACAGTCAGAAAACTCTGTCATGGCTGGACGTAGTCGGCTATCACCTAATCTTTCACTGGGAAACCTTGTTACGTTGAAATCCCCCCCTATGCACCAAGGGAGATCCCACCAGCTGTATACCCCAGCAATTTCTTCCCATAAAAGCTTTCTAACGTTGTCTATGTTTGGTCCATAAATGCCTGCAAAAGCCCACAAAAAGTTATCCTCCACCATCTTAAAAGAAACAGCTACCGAGTACTCCCCTATGAATTCCTCCATCTTCTCCACCACCCTTTTATCCCACATCACGAGAATACCTCCCAACGCCCCATTTGAAGCCTGATATACCCAATCTATATAAGAGCAATGCCATATACTTCTCACTATTTTTCTAGTCATCAATCTCAACTTGGTTTCTTGGAGACAAACAATATCTACCCTCCAATCCCTAAGCAGATTTTTTATGCGAGCACGCTTATTGAGATCATTCAGTCCCCTAACATTCCAAGATACAATTTTTGGCTTCATAAAGAAACAATCGTACCCTTCCCTTTTGCCCTATCACGACTTGAGCTACCCTCATTCAATGACCAATCCAGCCTCTTAAGCTCTCTTCGTTTCTTAGATCCCTTACTCTTAGATTGCGAATGACCCACCTCAATGGCTGTGAGAAGAGCTAAAAACTGCTCTTCATAACCCACACATTTCAAACCCACTATATGTTGGATATCCTTTACCTTATTGAATACCCAATCCGACATCTCACAATCCTTTGGTAATAGGCACTTTAAAGGAAGCGGGTTCCCATCACCATGCCCCTCGGCCAGATTAATGCCTTCCCATTCCACCACAGTGTCTACCGTCTCCACCCCATCAAAGAGTTGAATAGGTTCTTGAGATTCAGGAACCACTAATATTTCGGTGGAAATAGAACCTTGCAATTCACTATGAGCATCCGACAGCTTCTGAGCACCACCATCTACCGAAAACAGATCCACCGTATCACCCTCAGAGCCATGCATCTCCATGAAGGGAGAAGACCTCTCCCTGTTATTAATCGGAAGGTTCTGTTCGTAGTACTCAGGGAAAAATATCTTCGGAAGCTGCATCTCTGCATTTTCCACCCCACGTGACGGCAGAACTTGCTCCATTTCCATCGCCGACGTTATCTGAGCCACCGGCAGTTTCCTTACAGCCCCCCCTTCCGAAAACAAGTCCAGATGCTCATTCTCAGTGCATGGAACCTCCATAAAGGCCGAGAAACTTTCCTTGTTCATTATCGGTGGATTCTGTGCATATAACTCCGGAAAAACTGCCATCGGAAGCTGCAACTCGGCATATTCCACCCCTCGTGACGGCAGAAATTGTTCCATTTCCATCGCCGGCGTTGTCTGAGCCACCGGAAGAAATGCCGTCGTCGTGGTCTGCTCAACCCGCATCTGATTCGTAGGTAGTTTCTTCCGTTCCGATATTGATGGGTCGGGTCGTGGGTTTCGGGTCCCCCCTTTCGGAACGTGAGATGAGACCGGCCCATGCACTGGAACCGGTTCTTTGCCCTTATGGGTATTGCTGTCTAAAACAGGCGGCCTTATTTCATTTTTCTGGGCCGATATAAACCTTCCCTCAAAGCCCATTCCAGGCCCCTTGTCTTCCCATCCCATCTCCTTCCGTAATAGGTAATCTATTTTCAGCTGCAGGTCTTCTAGCTGGGACTTAGCTTCCCATAACATTATGGTCGTCTCCCCCTCATACACGCCACCCCCTCTGCTGCTCCCACCCTGCCACTGTGTAGGACATGCCTCTTTGTCAGGGGCCACACCCCTATCCGCCTCCTGTTGTACGAGCCACTTATCATGTTCAGGCCTAGGCACACCTGTCTTCTCCACCAGCAATGCCTCCCTATACGTTAGAGATTGTGCCTTGGCCATTGGCCTCTTCAGACTATTCTGAACGTAGCCCTTTCTCAGTTCTTCGGACATGTCCCTCAGTGCCTCCCCCATCTTCCTCCACCCATTTCCCCTTTCCTCAGGTATGAAAATAAACTTCCTCCTCCCTCCACCACCATATTCCACCACCGCCAGGTATCGGCCTCTCCTATTTGCACACCGTTGGGCAATAAAACTACTGCTACCTTCCCTTACTGTGGTGTAAAAATCATTCTTTTCCTCTTTTGAACACGCCTCCATGGCCTTATACAGCCATTGCACTGCTGCATGTCCCAGGACAATCTTTGCCACCATTCTCCAAGTTTTTTCTGTAATAACCACCTTGTCTCCCTCTTTTACAAGAGTGAAACATTTTGACCCTATAACTAACTCCTTATACAACCGCATAGTGTATCAGAAAGTAATACCGTCGTAATAATCAACCAAACACCCTTACGGAAGAAACTGGTTGCATTCTAAGCATCGTCGAGCAAACACAGAAAGAAAATGTACGGAGAGAAAAGAGATAGAGAAGAGGAGGAAGCTTGCAATTATTGCTGGAAAGAAAATAATAGTTTTAGGATCAGATTTATCCACCAAAAAACCTAGAGATAGCTTTGTTCTTGTGCTTTAGAGGCAAAGGCCATTGCATCCAGCACCATATATATGAAATTGGACAAGCATGGCCCTTTATTGGTGTCACTCAAATGAGATTTTTCTCAACTCCTAGTTCACTTCTAGGAGCATCTAAAGTTTCTACTACAAATTATATCTCCACCATTACCCTCTAAATTATAGCAATAAAAAGGCAGCATGATCTTGAGTAACAAGAAAGGAAGCAAGCAAGAAGCTCTTGGAAACAAAAAGGCAGACGTTCTAGTGGATGTGGGTATCGGTACTGGTGACACGCAATCACACCTTTCAATTTTCATCAGGTTTACAAGACAAAATTTAATAACAATAAGGGCTTAAGCATAAAGTCAGGTTAGGTGCCGAACAATAGTTCCAGCCTTTAGGCAACCTATGTAGTTCTTGTCTTGAACCTACCTTCAATTGCATGTACATGACCCATCATTATGAATCCTTGAATATGCACATACTGAAAAACTCAATGCAACTCAATGAGTCCGCAACGATCGTATTGCAACTAACATTATTCAAAACTATAACTGCTATTTGTGGTAAATATCAATTGCCTTTTCGTGAGAAATCGACAATACAAGAAAATTCTTTTTTTTGATAGATACAATACAAGAAAATTCTATGTGCCAGTAGTAAGTAAACAGAATAATTGAACAATGCCTACCTGTAGAGAATGAACAGGCCCTAATCCCCCCATTAGACCAATTCTTTTGCACCTAAATACAGTTAAAAACAGCAAAAAAGACCATATATCTCAGTCCATCTGAAGCTCCGGATGTGCACGCATCGAGATTGTCTCGGACTCAAGCTCCATTAGCAATGGCCCGCTTGCCTCGCCACACCTTAAAGCCCGGTTACTCGATAGCAACCCAAACAACACAATGCTAACAACCAAGACCAGGATTGCATGCCCAGTAAATAGCAAATTCATCAGAGCAACACCCCTTAACCTATCCTCCTGAAGATCACATTGCAAATCAGCATTCCCCTGAGCCGACAATACGGACATTTTTTTGCACCCTTTTAAACCAAATACATCGGTGTACAAAGACAAGCCGGTCTGTAACACCCAAGTGCCCTTGAAAACCAATCCTGATGATAACAAAAACTCGGCAAAGAACGCCGAAGGGTTGACAGATAAATACAAGGAAGAACCTGCACAAAGGATCGTCAACGCACCTAACAAATCATACACAGCGCCAGAGACACCCGTAATTCCCATCCCGATCACTGAATATTCGACAATAAATGAAATTCCAGCGAACAAGAATACAAAACCTTCATTTATAAGCAAAGGGTCTGTGTGTTCACGGAGGATGACGAGAATGATCAATGCCCAGAAGAGAAAAAGTGTCACTGATTGCTGGAAAAATGAGAATCGGTAGGTGGGGTGACCGGAGAAGGTCAAGAAGATGAAGATTTCGGAGAAGGAGGCAATGGGGAGGGCGATGATTAGGGTGTAGAAATCGACATTTTTCCATCTGGGTTCGGAGAAGTACCACGTTTTGGACCGGTAGAGAGATGGGTTTTTGAGGTAGAGAGAGGAGGACGAGTGGAGGCGGCGGAGGCCTACGGGGAAGAGGAGTAGGAAGGCCGAGAAATGGGTTGCCAGTGATGCCATTTGTGTATGCGCTAGTGTTTTTCTCGTTTATTTTTCCTCTGGTTTTTCCTTTCTTTCTCTTAGAAAAGCCACGAGGCAATCGAATGCACCATTGCAATTTCTTTGTTACCCGTTGAGGAGCTGACGATCGATCAGGAGAGTGGGTGTTTGACCTTTGTTTTCTGTTTCCAATTCTTATTTTGGTTGTAAGAAAAATGAAACCCAAAATTAAAGAAAACAAAAGAAAAACGTTAAAATGTAAAACCCAAAATAAATTCGTAAGTAAAAACCTGCTTCAAAAATATGAAAACATTATATTTTTTAAAATATTTTCTTAAGAGAGATGGAGGAAATGAATCAGAGAGCTTGCCTCCAAATTCGTGTCCCTTCTTTAAAAAAAACATTTAATTGTCATTACTTATAGCATTCTTAAATCGATATATAAAATGTATCATTTATACCGATAAGATTTAAAATTTATTTTAAATCAAATTATATCATATAAATATTTTATTTATATTGATAAAATTTAAAATTTATTTTTAAATTAAATTATATCATATAAATATTTTATTATTTATATTATTATATACCAATTTAAAAATAAAATTTTTTATTTAAAATATTTGTCGAGTTTTTAAAAGTTGGAGGAAAGATTTGCTCAACCCAATTTAAATGAAGACTCTGGCATCTGTCGTAGTAAGCGGGAGAGCCTCCCAACCCCTACTGCCAGTCGCCCTCTCCCTAAACTAAAGGATGCCGCCTCGATTGCCTTGCCTGGTTCGAGACTTCACAGTGCAGTTTCACATGGTTTTAAAATTATAATTGTATACCACTCCTTAATAATTCAATTTAAACATTAATTCAAAGGCTTCTCATGTGTCGTGAACTATCATTTCCCTTCACTTGAATCACTCTTTAAATCTGGGTTTATTTATTCCCAAAAGACATACTTTGGCCCCCAAAAATTGTAATAACCTCCTAGGCCAACAACAAGTTCCCAAAAAAAAAATAATTTCTCAAAAAATTAAAAACATTTTTCCTCTGATTCTTAGTCCCAAAGCCAAAATAAAAACTGAAGGAGGAACATGCCTATGAGACAAGCATTTTTTCTACGGGACCAAACAGAATCAAAATCTAAACTAGCTATTCCCAGAACCTTCCAATGTCACACTCATCAAAGGTTGAAAGCCAGTACTTCCTTCATTGGCACATTGCAGACTCCGTTAATGGCAGCTCACAAGCATTTCTTCACATGCAAGTGGTAGGAACTAGGAATGTGAAATGAATCTTTGAAATGGCTACCTAACTCATTAATTGCAACAGTCAAGGTAGAAATATTGAAGTCGTGCTCCATTTTGCATCTTCCAATATTTTCAAAAAAAAAAAATTGTTATACTTTTTCTTGCTATATATTTAAGCATCGAAATGCTTCCTAATTGATTTTGAACGGCTTGTAAAAGGGTGGCAGCTGGGGGGCGGGGCCCAAGGAGAACCTATAAAGTTCTAGATTCAGATCTCCAATAAAATGGGGACAATAAGCAACATAAGTCATAGTTCTGTTCAAAACTAGATTCCAAGCCAACCAGTATGTGTGGCTGCTAATGCTTCTTGGGCTCTCTCTCACATGCCGTACAATAAAAAGCAAAGGCTCTCAAAATTACACCGTAATAACATCCCTTCCACAAGCAAATAAAAACCCATCTAAAACATCTATCACTAGTTACTAGTTCTAACCAGCAAGGGAAAAAGAGCCTGCCTCCAATTCTCTTCGAGATAACCTTTGGGAATCTGCTGCTGGTGTTTGTGTTTTCCGATGGCTACTTCGATATCTGCAACTGGGTTGAAGGGAAGTTTGTGTTCCTCCTTCCATGGAGAAGATTATGCCATGCTAACCAAGTCAGTACCAAACCATGTTCGAGTTGGGAAACCTGTGAGAGCGCGGCCCATGATGAAAAACGTCAATGAAGGAAAGGGTTTCTTTGCACCGATTGTTGTTGTGACTCGTAATATCATCGGCAAGAAGCGATTCAATCAGTTTAGAGGAAAGGCAATTGCTTTGCACTCGCAGGTATCATCACTCTTCCACATATTTAGGGAGCTGTTTACAGTTTCTGCCATGGATGTTTTATAGCAGTCTCCTCCTTTCTTTTTATTCCTGATTTTATGGACTTCCTACAAGACAGCTGGATCATTGCTATGCCCAATATCATTATTATTGCTTATTCTTGATTTTCAAAACACGATTTCAGGTTATTACTGAATTCTGCAAGTCAATTGGAGCAGATGCAAAGCAAAGACAAGGCCTCATCCGACTGGCCAAGAAGAATGGAGAACGACTAGGATTCCTTGCATGAGATGCATTTTGTTCAGTCCAAAAGAATGGTTTAAGATCATAGTTCCTTAGATTTGGCATGTATTACCACCTCAAATATTCCACTTTGCAGTTAGCAGTACTATTATTTCTTTGATAGTCGGAATAAAAATGTCCCATAGAGAAGGCAATGTGGGAGGGTTAACCCCCCAGAGCAGACTGACCATTTATTGGATCAGACCTGATATAATCACATTTTTAGGGCTTAGGTCTATGGTAAATATAACAAGTGAAATTGATACCCTATATATTCAGCTACATTTTAGGCCTTTTTTTGTATGTATGAACTAGAATGTTCAATATCTTAAATCTTCGGGTGAAGCATAAACTCTGTACTACAGATTCCCATCGATAAAGCTAATGCGTTTGCATCTTTTGAAGTCCACATAATCCAGCCATCAAACAATTTGTCATACCAACCAGTCTGTGAGATCCATAGGCTTGACACTGCAGGGACATGGGTTGTGAGTTAACGCCAGCCAACCCTGCTGCCACTTCTACCATTTGCAAAACATTGTAAGGAAAATAAAATTGAAATACCGCCCTCTTTAAAAACGAAGGCATTGTATGGGATGTTTTCAAAGATTTGAATGAACTATGATTTAGAATTTTACAACTTTGTGAAATAATTGGCAAGATCGGGGATTCGGAAGTATTAGGAGAACCTTGACGGACTATTAATCCATCAATAAAGAGAATCTCTCCATTTCCCACACTATTGGGATTAGGCACCATGGATCTAAATGTTAGCCATACCAGAGTTTATCTTTTCTTCCCATGTCATAACATAAGCAGCAAAGACAGCTATGAATAACAAATGCTGATCAACATCAAATCTAGAAAGGAATTGTAAGCTTTTCTCTTGGTTTTCCTTTTTGCAATCATAGGAGGAAGAGAGCAAAACGCAATTTCTATTATCGTTCGCAAGTTGCGGCTCTAGCATGACAAAACAGCCAGTAGTGAATATAGTAATCACAAGGAGCAATATATGAAAAACCATATGGGATATACGACCCTCAAACACAGCTAACTTTGGGAAGTACATACCAACAATCCTAAAAAAAATAACATCAAAGCAATTTCATTGGCTTTCATCACTCCCACAACTGAGAGAAGAAAATCGCACAGCAAATTAATTGCACAATCACAGATTGTATCGAGCTTTGGCTGATCTTTCCCTTTTAGAATCATCCTGCAACAACCAAACCAGTCAGAGATACCAAAAGATTAAATATAAATAGGCATCCATGCAAACAATTTAATAACACTGCACAGAACTTACATGGAAGCTGTAAGTCATTTTATCAGTGACATCAACGATCTCCCTCCACTTCCTCCCAATGCTCATCTACATATAATAAACATTCTTTTTTATGGTTCAAGAATAGAACAATTAAGGAGAAAACTGGAGTGAAGGGAACCCCCTCCACCCCAACAAAACAAAAAAGGAAAAGAAAACTGAAAACTCTGCTAGAGCAAACATTCAAGTTGCCGGAACAAAATGTAGTCTGTATGATACACTTAACGGATATACAAATCTCTGTCTTGTGTGATTTGTAGCCAAAAAAAAAAAAAAGAACAAATAGGGAGCGAAATGCTTGATCATAATACAGTCATACTCTTAAGAAGGTGCAGTGTCCATCTAGTCTTGCACGGGTAAGGCAACCATTACGTTATATAGAATACTCATTCTCAATTTACAGGGAGATAGAAAGGAACTGTCCTGCTACCCACAAGAAACAAACGGAGATCTTAAGGCTGAAACCATCCTTCAAGAAAGAGTTAATAATTACATGGTCCTGCTTCTTAAGAACCATAAACACAATCTTTTTTTAAACATGATTATATGAAATACATACTATATTTTTTCAGGAAAATTAAACAAGTAAAACAAAGACATTTTAACCAGGACAGAAAAAACTAAACATAAGCAGAAAGCAGGGGCCAGGATAAAGACTGTACTCTACTCAAGTGTTGATACAGATTTTGTACGTAATACTATGAATCTATTATCATCAGAAGGCAGCAAATAAAACTCACAAATGAATGCAACATGTCATGCACGTCAAGTCTCTCACAAGGTTACACCAGGCAGCAAAATGAAACTTCACACACAGAGAGAGAGAGAGAGAGAGCTAACATAAATCTGCCAAATGAATCTCTCTTTAAGCTCAGAGGAAAAATAATAATAGCCAAGCTTCATATGTGCCAAGGTGTTCCTTAAACATGCAGACTCACAATCAACCCCACACCACCCTACCCAAAAACAAAGACAGATAAGATTCAAACAAGTTCCCTTCATGGGTCATCTATTTCATTGAGAAGGGAATGACCTCCTAGAACTAAAACAATAGAAAAACAACTCTTGGAATCAATATATATAAAGGAAACTAGACCTGGGCAGCTTCATTTGCTGCTGTCTTGGTCCATAACGCAAGTTTGTCCTGCCTCTGGCGCACGCTAGCAACCACACCACAGATCTCATCAGCATCATCAAATTGCTCTCCAATCAAGGCCATCAACTATCCAATAAGATTAAAAAAAACTCCATAAATTACCATGATTCCCATCATTTCTATACTAGCATGACCCGTTACCCATGAATTCCAAATTAAGCTTTCGAAAGGAAAATGACTGGAAGAGGGAGATAATTACAGTTTCTAGCCACATGTTATCAAGGGTAGCCTTTTTATTGGCGGGAATGGACCACTTTCCTCCATTAGCACACTCGGGATCTTCCCACTTAGGTTCAGTCCCAGCTTTGAACAAGTGAAAATCTGCATTTGCAGGGAACTTGCTGGGCTTGAATATCTGATCATACAAACTGCAGCAAGTGATGAAGCTTTAACTTGAAAGAAGAGAATCAGGTATTTAACTTTTAACTTGGTCAAGGAATAGGAAAATTATTATTGGAGAAAAATTATATTGATCAATTCCTTTCTATGAATATAAAAATCAAGAAACTAAATAGCATGGGAACGGGAAATTTTATTGAGTGTTCAAGAATTTTTTTTTCTAATAAGTCAGTGTTCAAGAAATATGACAATACATACATATATATTGGAGATAATATCAAATCAATTATTGATTTGATTATTATTCTGATATATTGAAGATGATATTACATATCAAAAAGAAGAAGATGATATCAAATTAAGAATTTGATTTGATTATTATCCTGATTTGATTTCATAATTATTAAATCGTATTTGGTTTTTATAATTATCAAATCAAGATATTTGATTTTGCTTATGATGAAGATATTTATCTTATCTCATCCTTATGTAATTTCCCTATAAATAAGGACCAATGCTTTGTATTCAATTACACTTGAGAATGGGAAAGATGTAGTCCTCAAAGTTTCTCTCTCCTTCTTTCTCTTTTCCATTATATTATATTTTCTATCATGGTATCAGAGCCCTTGGCTAATGTTAGGCTTGATCCTGAATAATATTTCTTGTAAATTTATTCCGCTACCTCTACCTCTCACAAAATTTTCATCAACGTTCAACCATGTTTCGTCCTAAATTCATGCATTTGGAGTATCTTTATTATATGTGAGCTCTTGTCATTGGGTTTTGGCATGTTGTGAGCATTGTTTGAAACCCAAATCCATTTTTGGATTTTTTTATTTTGGTCCTATAGTTGACCAAGGTCATATGTAGCCCATTGTCGGATCAGTCTTTTGGCATTAGCCCTTTGTTGACTTTGGCCCATTAGCAACCAATTGTTGACCACAACTACAGATTTGATATTCCATATGCAAGTCACTTTATCACCAACGCCATTTTCATAATCTCATCAGCGATCAATCAACGGATATGAAAGCTACACTCAAATTTCAAACTCAAGATTTCAAAGTCCACCTTGAGTTTGAGAGGGATGTTGAAAATAATATCAAATCAACTAATTTGGTCTTCATAATTAAATCTAGAGATTTGATTTTCATATGGTTATCTCATCTCTATGTAATTTCCCTATAAATAGGGATCAATACTTTGTATTCAAACTCATTCTCTCTCCCTTATTTCTTTTTTCAGTTTCTTATTTTTTTTATATTTTCTATCATGATAGAAAATATAATATGCTAAAAAAGAAGATGAAGAAGAGAGAAGGAGAGAGAGACTTTGATGGCTACATCTTTGTTATTCTCAGGTGTAATTGAATACAAAGCATTGATCCCTATTAATAGGCAAATTACATAGAAATGAGATAAGATATATATCTTTATCATAATAAAAATCAAATATCTTGATTTGATAATTATAAAAATCAAATCAGTTGATTTGATCATTATAAAATCAAATCAAATTCTTTATTTAATATTATCTTCAATATACAAATAATAATCAAATCAATTTTTTATTTGATATTATCTCCAATATCTTCCTCAAACTCAAGGTGGAGAATTTTGAAATTTTAGTATAGTCTTCATACCCACTGATTGTTCGCTAATGAGATTATGAAAGTGACGTTAGTGATGAAGTGAATGGCATCTAGAATATCAAATCTAGAGCTATGGCCAACAATGGGTTGACAACGGCCGGCCAAAGCCAACAAATGGCTAACAATAGGCTGAAAGATTGAACCAACAATGGGCTTCATATGGCTGGACAAAAATCAAAAATCCAAAAAATGGTTGGCATGATGCTTCAAACAATACTCACAACCAACCAAAACCCAAAAAGTAAAAGGCACACAGCTAATAGAGATATCTCAAATGCATTGATTTTAGACAAAACATAGTTTAACAGTAATGAAGAATTTGAGAGGTAAAGCTAGCGAAAGAACATTAAAAGAAATAATCCATAGGATCGAATCTAGCATAAGCCAAGAGTCTGATTCCATGATAGAAAATACAAAACAAAATAGAAACTGAAAGAAGAAAATGAGTGAAGGATAATGAGAGCAGAAATTTTGAAGGCTACATCTTTTCTATTCTTAATTGTGTTTGAATAAAAAGTAATGGTCCCTATGTATAGACAAATTACATAGTTCTGATAAGGTAAATATCATAGTCATAGTGAAAATAAAATCTCTCGATTTGATCATTATCAAAACCAAATCAGTTGATTTGATTATTATGAAATCAAATTAGGATAATAATCAAATCAAATTGTTGATTTGATATTATCTTTGTACATACATACATACGTACACATAAAGGAAGCAAGAAACCATCTATACCAATATAGAGAAATATGAAGGAAAAAAAATACTTCGAAAAAAGAATAAATTCCATTGAATGGGAACTGAGAATTTGAAAAGCCTCGAGTAAACTAAAACTATTTTATGTATTTGGCTTTCCAAGGATTAAAAGAAAAAAAAACTATTTGGTTGTTCGAGGCAAAATATTTTTAAGTCCATGTAAACCGTATCAACCCACATCACAATACTCAACATTTGATCATTTTTACCAAATTTTCCAACCCAATTTTCTCAGCAAGCAAACGGGAAAAAACAAAGAGAATTAGCTCAAATCAATAATAAATCACGATATGGAGATTAAGATCAAAGTTTTATCAAGGCATATGCAAAGCAAGAGAGCGAGAGAGAGAGAGACAGAGGTTGAAGTTGGAATGTCTACCACCAGAACTCTTCGACGGTGTCGAAGGTGTAGAGTTTGCGGAGAGAGGTGCCCCAGGCCGCGCCTTGCTTGGGCTTGGATTGGTTGTCGAACCAGAACGTCCACTTCCTCTCCAACCTGTGCGGCTGTTTCGTCACCGTCTCCTCCGACGTCACAGCCTCCGTCTGTGCCGCCATCGCTACGTCGGTCGCTACGTCGGTCGCCATTTATCCTCTCCTATTTATCTCTCTCGCTCGGCCTCTACCCAAAATGTCTTCTCACGCACTGCTTAAGCGTTTGTTGGACTCGACTTGATTTTAGGTCTCTATGCCGATTGGGTTTCTGGGATAGCGTGCTTGAGCCTTATATTATATTCTTCGGCAAGTGGCCAAATTCGGTGCGAAGGCTATAAGCCTGGATGAGAAAATAAATAATTTCAAAATTTTACTATTAATTGCAGAGTTTTGCTATACAGCTTTCTACACCACATATCATATATATATATATATATATATATATATATTTTAATTTTTTTTATTAAATTAATTAAGTTCTTTTATTCATTATTTCTATACCACATACTTAATAAGGAAAAAAAATCAAAATAAGTGTATAGTATAAGAATAATGTGTAGAATTTTTTTAATTGGTTTTTTTTTCTTTTTTAATGAAGGGAGCTTGGAGCTCATTCATTCATTACTCAATAAATCAGTAATACATGGAGGAGATTCCTCAATGTCTTCAATGGTGTCTGATACAATTAAGGCCTTCCTAGCTAAAACATGAGCTACTTTGTTGGCTTCACGTCTTACATGCTTAACGGACCAAGTATTGGTGGAGACATTGTTGCGTGTCCTGAGTTACCATAGCCGTAGCAGAAACGTTTGGAAATTTGGCCATAAGTGCATTGACCACCTGCTGTGAATGATCTCCCTCTAGAACAACCTGGGAGATGCCAAGCTGTAGACCAAATTTGGCAGCCTCGTATGCACCACAAGCTTCAGCTAGAGCAGATCAGGATACAGAGATATACTCTTCCTCAAAGCAGCAATCGTTTGGCCTCTATGGTCCCTTACAATGACCCCTATACCAATTCTGCACTTTGTTCTGTCTACTGCTGCGTCCCAGTTCATCTTACATGAACAATCTCTAAAGTTTTGTTCTTTTGTAAAAGTAATATGATTTCTCATTTTTTTTGTATTTTTTAACTTTATATTTCAAAAAATTATTAATTAAGTTCTTTCATATATCTTTAAATTTTTAAGATATTTTATCGACAATGTGTGACATGGCTAATAATACACGTAACAATCATATCATTAGAATAAAAATCAGGAATAATAAAATAGTTTTAAATTTGATTTCCAAAATTTTCGAAATACATATATAACAACAACAAAAAATGCCTTCACGAGGCATCCACCACCACGACCTCCAAGAGTGTTTTTGCCTTTTGATTTTATTTTTTGCAATATATATTAACATTTTCGAAATACATATATAACAAAAAAAAAAATGCCTTCATGAGGCATCCACCACCACAACCTCCAAGAGTGTTTTTGCCTTTTGATTTTATTTTTTGTAATATATATTAACATTTTAATTCTTCAACTTCTAAAAATTTTAAGAATCTTATAGGATTTAAAATTTACTTTTATATTTATTATTATTATAATTCAATAGTATTAGGTATTCTTATTATTATTTGAATAATATTTACCTATAAAAAATCTCATAAAAATAAAACTTATAACTAACACAAAATGACATACTTATTTTTGTGTTAGGCTATGTAGCCTCTCAAAGTTACCACTTAAGTATTTTAAATTTTTTTTTTTTTTTTACTTAATAGTTAAAGAAGTAACCAATAGTGGAGTTGTGTATTTATTTTCTCAATTGGAACCTCTTCTCTAATCTCATGTTTAAAATGCTTGCTGTTGTGAAGTACTCGTACAAGGTCTGGGAGAGCGGCTCACAGGATTGCAACAAGGCTGAAGTGGGCGACTATGCATGTCCTCGCAAGGGATGAGAATGAGACATCTAGTTTTCTTTTTCAGCGTACAAGGAGCATATATCTAGTTTTATGACGATGGGGTTGGAATAATTAAAGAAATGGGCACAACAAGCATAAGAAATATGCTCTCACCTTAACACAGCGTTAAATTTCGGCAAACTAATAAGAAATAATATCATAATCCAAACATAGACTCCATGCGGTTTTCACCATACTCAAAATATCCTCATAACAAAATCCAGTCAGTCTAGGAAAGCTCTCTGCTTCTATAAAAATACTGAGATTAAAATTACGGAAGGAGAAACAAAGATAACATAGAACTCTCTTAAACGATGGCATTAGCTGCACTTGCAATCCTCGGCCATAGATCAGCACATTCCTTCCCAATAGGACCAGTAATTGCAGACCCTAAAACATCAAACAAAAATCAGTCGGACCAAGTTAAAACTAAGCTCAAAAATAAAAAGCAGATGACCATGTATGAGACATTATTCAACACATTTGACGTGAAAGACCCAGAGAAAGAAACCATGCCATGGACATTCAACAAATAAATGATAATTCGTCAGTTACTGACATAAAGCCATTACCTTTCATTTCTCCCTTTGGATTCACGATCACACCAGCATTATCTGCCAAAGAAAATAGTATCTCAATGAAGAAACTGTATTGGAATAAGAAAAGCATAAGACCAGTACATCTGAGCATCCAAAAAACCAATTCAAAACAAGTAGAATGATGTCCTATCTATTTTCTCCCGCTATTAAGATAAGAAACCAGGAACCATCTATGAAATTATAAATAAACCATATATTTAGATTAACAGATCAAACACGAAGGTGGCCCATATGCCACATATAACTCCAATAAGGATGCCTGTGCCAACTTTCCATTAAGGATGTTGTGCCATATGCCTTGTCACCAACACTTTGAATGTAAGTGATCGAAGTTTACTACTATGGGATCACGATTTTGAATGTAGAAGGTGAAAGTTTACTACCATGGGACCAAGATGTGGAAGAGAATCATTTAACTCATACATGCATGGACGGCTTTGAGCCAAGACTAGTTCAATTGATGCTTGGCTTGATGCATAATGAGCACTAGAATTGTAAATAATTAGTTGTAACTTAAAGCCTTACAGTTATATGTCGGGCCCAAATGGAGCAGATGCATGCACAAAAAGTAAAGCAAGATCTGCAACGATGGACACAATAAATTTTCCAGACTCGTAACTGTATCTACCATGGCATATTAAGGAAGATACCTGACTAATGTCTGGCAAGATTACAAGATACATTTTGCACAGATATTACAAAAAAATACACAAATACAATATATTTAATCTGTTTCCTTATATTTAATGTCAGAAATTTCACTCTGGACTTAGGTTTTAGCACTCATTATGATATTGAAGCAAGTTAACAGAGACAGTATCAAACAATGCTTAGGAATGGGCTAAACAATGTGGTTGGTCAGGAAGCAAACCATTCATAAACCAGTTATCAAGTGGCCAAATAAGCACTGAATCAAGAATAAGTCATAGCTAATATTAGAAACAGCAAAATGATTAACAAGCGTATGGCCACATTACAATCTAACTAAAACAAAAGCAATTACCTTCAAAGTACATGAAGACCCCATCCTTTCGGCGCCACGGCTTACGCTGCCTCACAATAACTGCAGGCAGAACCTTCTTCCTGAGATCAGGCTTCCCTTTCTTCACAGTGGCCATCACCATGTCTCCAACGCAAGCAGATGGCAACCGGTTCAGGCGACCCTTGATTCCCTTCACCGAGATAATATACAAGTTTTTTGCCCCAGTGTTATCAGCACAGTTCACTGTTGCTGCCACTGGTAGACCCAGTGACATCCTGAACTTGTTACCTGCTGATCCTCCACGTCCTAAACCAGAAATGCACCGACAAGTCATTATGTGCTATAACAGAGGAAAATTCCTACTTTGATTTTTAAATGCTTTTCCATTTTATTGCAACAAACTAATATGAAAATCCTATAGTCGGCCTACTTTATTTTCTTTTTCTACAATTTTTCTGCAGCCAAACAGATCCCAGACGCCATGTTCCACCACCGTATCCAACAAGATTAAAAAAATTCAATAAGCATCTGTTTCGCCGCCTAGAAAGCTAAAAAAAAATACTAAATAATAAGGCAACATAAAAGTCATCACCTACTCAAAGCTCGGGCTCAATATATGCTGTAAACTCAATTCGTGTACGTTGCTTGAGTTACCCTTGTGTGGAAGACAGGAGAATAACGGGAAAGAAAAGGTCCTACAGTTTCTCCGCAACCAAATAGATCCCACAAGACTAGTGATCCAAATCATCCACGACATTATCCAAACAAGACAAAACAATTTCAACTAGAATCTGTTTGGCCGCCGAGAGAAATTGGAGAAAATGAAATGACAAAGGCAACATAAAAATGTTGGCTTGAATTAGTTTTATTAGGCCTCCTCAAGAAAGAATGGGATCTGTAACGTCTCACATAGTTAGCAACATACATGATAATATTGTCGTTTCCCCTTGTTCGGTACCCAGAATCGCCAAGGGAAATAAAAGGAAATCCGGACTCTAAGGTCCCGAAGGTTATTAGCCAAAAAAATCACGAGAAATCAATAAAAATGCAAATATGTAAATTGCAAACTATCATTTTATTGAGCCATGAAAAAAAAAACAGCAGAAAAAATGGATCCCCCCTCATCCTATCCATGAAGCTTTCTCGGCAATCAATCAGATAAACAAATGGAAATGTAATTGATATACGAAAAGAAACACAGAGTACAGCAGCGTACTCACCTCGCTTCGACATTTTGGCCCGCTGAAGGAGACTGAGAAAGCGATTAGGGTTTTTGGGGTCGTTTATATAGGTGACTGTCTAGGGCTCTTGTAATGTAACGTGTGTTAAATTCCAAAACGCCCCATGAATTGGTACTAAATATTAAATAATGGGCTCAGGGACTCCTATAGAAAGATACTCGCTATTTTGTAAAAATTAATTTTAAATTAACTAGATTTGACCTGAGACGTTAGAATCGGTTAGATAATTAAAATTTTAATTAATCTACAGTCATTTTTACTAATTTTTTATACATTTTATTAATATAATTAGTTAGTCATTTTTATTAATATAAAATAATCACATTAATAAAATATACAATAAAGACATAAAAATAATTGTACGTAATATAACTCTTTTTTATTATATAAAATAGATTAATATTTTACATTAAGATACTTTAGTTTGTAATTTCACGTCAACTTGTCCGTTCTAGTTGGTAGATTAAAGTTATGAGCATCAACATGCAGTCCAGAAATAGAAGTGTAACCAATTTGATTTTGGACAAAATTTAGAACCGAACTAATATATATCAGTTTTGTATTTTTTAAAATCGATTACGCATCGGTTATCCTCCTAAATCAACACTCTAGTTTTACCGGTTTCCAGTTCGGTTCGGTCTAGTTTTCCTATTTTAATGTATTATATTATATATCTTATAATATTATATATTACATAATATAGTATATTATAGTATATAATACTATAGTGATAATATATTGTAGTATATTAAAAGAAACTCATTTCAATTATTTCAAACTAATTATTTATAGAACTTACTATTTTTTTTAATTTCATTTAAAAAGTTAAGCGCATCTCAACTTATTTCATGCATTTAAACACATAATCAACCTATTTATATTTAAACACATATCAATAGAATTTATAAAATACTACTATTCACATATCAACTTAAATCATCCAAGATAGTCTTAGAGCATTGGTATTGGATTAGCTAAATGCCAGTGTTTTTCATATTTTATAGAATATTGATGAAATTGAGTTCACATTGAATTAGCTAAATATTTTTTATATGAAATATTAGTTACAGTAAATCCATCCCACATTCTCAATATGAAGACAACTATAGCTTCTTCAAACTAGTATTTTATTATTTATTGTCCCACATTCATCCCACATTTGAAATTATTATATTATATATATGGGATTTTTATGGAATGTACATATGAGATTTTTATTGATATAATATGAGATTTCATCATCTATGTACATATGAGATTATTATATTATAGATTGTTGGATTTTGAAAATAAAAATGAATATGATTATTAGAGGTTACTGAAGATTATGAAAATAAAATAAAAAATATTAAAAAATTAATTAAAGAAATATAAAAAATAATAATATGTTATTATTATAGAAAATGTAATGGCTAATCCAGTATTAAATAATTGGCTAAAAGTTAAAAAATTACATATTCTTTAAATTTTAAAAATTAAGATAATCAATCCAATGCCAATGATCTTACCATCTAAACGCTACGAGAGATCTCGGCACCATTTATTGCCCAAACACCTGGGCAAGTAATTAGTAACATCCTTTTTGTTTGGTAACTAGTAGACTCGCATAGCAATACTTGGGCATTTCCTAGAGTTTGTTTCACAATGGTATGTTTATGTAAGGTGTTTTCACCATCATAAGTATGATGATTTTCATTAACGGTTGTCAAATTAAGGCTGCATATAGATATTGAACTCATCAGAATTTTTTATTAATAAAAAGGTTACGAGTCTTACGAATAAAAATATGTTGAAATAAAAAAAAGTTACAAATTTCGCATGTAAGAAAATTTTGAGTTAATATGAGTTTAGTAATTTGAGAGTTAGGTATTTAACTGTTAAATTTAATTTAAAGTTAGACTAAATTGTGTTGATCTCAGTTGAGTCTTATAATCAAATGGGCCCTAAGTTGACAAATTGAATGTTAAGTACAACTTTTATTAATTAATTAATTAAATTCTAGTATTTAAGTGAAGCATACCAAGAATTTCCCCTATTGAAACAATACTCAAACAAACCATATTACTTATTAGAGTACAATAACAAAGTGCACCAAAGATCAAAAGTCACATTCTTTTCGTTGGGTTTAGAAAGAGAAGTTATGACTTCTCTCTAGAATACAAATCTTTCCGTTCAGTTTTGCCAGAGAGGAATGTGTGAGTCTCGGCTCCACCTTCTTCTCCATCTCGCTTTTCTTTTCGATTCCTTTTCTGCTACCTATATGTAAATATGCTTATATGATAGTTTTTTTTCACTGGTTCGGATTTTCTCAGATTTGCAGCTTTTATGGCCATGAACAGTAGACACACGCCACACCACGACATTTGCCTCCTGCCGATCTATTGGAACTATGCAGAACTACGCCATTTTTGTCGACGAGTGACGCTCACGCACAGCTTGTTTCCGCGCGTGGCTTTCACGCGCCGCAACTCTCCAACACCTCCGCCGGGTACACGCGCTGTACCAATAGATTCGCCACCCTCCGATCCTTCAGATCTGCTCGACCTCTCCTCATTTCCACTGGAGTGTGGTCCTTACGCACCACTCCAAAAGTGCGGGTTTGCTTTTCGGCCACTGTATATCAGCCCATCTGATGCCAGTCTATATGGGTTATTGATTTTCCTAACTGGTGATCTTATGAAAAAGATTAAGGACCTTACCAACAAATATCTCAAGACTTTCAATCACAGTGCTTCCGCTTGCACTGCTTCTAACAGTAGCTTACTTTCAAAACGTCTTTTAAGACGATACCCTTTTTGTAGGATTTGGATAGAGACTAAGAAATTAGTCTTAAAACATTTTTTTTTCTTTTTTCCACCTCGTTTGTAATGTGGTTGTTGTTTTGAAAAATTTGTTAGGGAACCCAACTCTCTCTAACTTGTATCATCTTTTATTTTTATGAGATATGCTTGATTAGGATTAAAAAAAAAAAAAAAAAAAAAAAAAAAACAAATTGCACCATTATTTCATCATTAAGTGGCCAGGACTAGTCAACTACTTCGTATGCATTGTATTCAAATCTTCAACTGCTCCAAAGAATCTTAACCGTTATTTTGGTCCCACATGAAAATACCGATTGTTCAAAATACTTAAGTTGATGCACTGTTATATTAATTGGGTAATAATGAGTTATATTTTAAACTTTTCTTCTTGAAATTTAAGTTCGTGATAATAAAATAATAATAATAATAATAATTTCTTTCCAATCCTTTGTTAAAATATAAAATAAAAATAATAAAATCTACCACTTTGCATCAGTTTAAATTTTTTGATAAGTGATGATTTCATATAATATTATAACAGAGATTCTGAGTTCAAACTCTACACTCTATCTCATTCAATTAAATACTTCACATATTGGGTCATCTATTGAAAGTGAGTCTAACTCACACGTAAGGAAGAGTATTAAAATATAAAATAATTAATTAAATCTATTACTTTTCATCATATTAAACTTTTGAAATTAGTGGTGATTTAACATCTTTTTATACGTGGAGTCCTCCCCTAGGACCAGTATCACACGACTGAAGCAAAAAAAGAAGAATTTAGCCCCCCCCCCCCCCCCCCCCCAAGATGACTGTTCATGTTTGATCGCAGAAATGGTCAATTCCATCCGTCAAACACTCTGAATGAAAAATAAAGCATTGTCAAAGCTTATACACCAGACATTTTTAAGAAATTAGAAGTGCCCCTCAAACCATAACATCGTTTTCAGCATCGGTTCCAGTTCTGTAGATCATGCCCACCAAATCTCGTTGTAAGCCAGTGGTCATCGAGATGATTTCGAACCAAACATTACACTAAAAGCTTGTACATTTCATATAAAGGAGCAGATTACAGGAGTTTTTGGTCTACGAATCAAAATATAAAGTAAACCATTTCAGTACCAACTAACCTACAATATGAATGAATATACTCTGAATCAAGAGAAAGTTACAAATATCTCGATTCATTTACAGATACTAAAATTGACTTACTACTGTAATAGAGAAAGGGTACAACTATTACATAAACACCAAACCTGGACCTTGCTACTTCTAGTCTTGTACATACTTGGGTTGGAGAGTGGGACTCCGCGTATGGATAATTGCCACTGCAATCGAGAAAGACTGTAGAGCTGATAGAATTGGTTGAAAATGAACGAAATACAAACCATCATGAACATTTACCATCCTCAAGGTGGGAGAGGGATGCTGTGAACCCTGAAATTTTGAAGATTGGACACAGTTATACCATGTGTGTCTAAATATGACACATATATGAAGTCGACGAATAGAAATATGAAAAACTATTCCCTTGAAATCTCTCTATGACAAGCAACTCTTTGGAAGTACGTCATCTTCCTTTCTCAGTCACAATAGAACACAGCAAAACTAAGAAAAATAAGTACCTTCCTAATTTCAAATAATTTCTAACCTTGATCATGAAAATGTCACAACAGAAGGAGATTAATAGAGTAATACAGTGTGGCAAAAGTAAACTCTATAGTAGCTACAGCTTCAAGCTATTGGTGACGGACATATTACCTGCAATTCTAAATCATATACAAGCAAAAATACACAAGGATATTAACGCACCTGTTTAAATAAATCAAATGGCTTGCACTCCTCCTGTGTCTCAACTTCGGGCAAAATACTATCCTTGCTCAATCTAGATTCAAGTATTGTCAAAGGACATCCGATGTCCCAGCCCCCACAGTCACAGTGTCCACCAGATCTCCATCTTTCACTAAGACTAGAAGGGCCACAGTTTTTGGTTCCTGGACCACCATGAAGACCTGCTGGGATGAGAATGTCCATAGTTGTAGAGCAAACGCCAGTATTTCGAGAGCTACTTCCACAAGGTACCGAAGCTTCCAGTGAATCAACATTTTTCCCAGACCTGAATTTCCTGAGAAATTTCAAGCCCCAACCTCCAATTCCCTCTCGATGATTGTCATGGACATAGTTTTTCACAACGATGGCAGCCAATTCAAATTTTGGCAGAAAATGATTTTCAAACTTACTGTCCATACCAAGTGTTTCAAGGTTGTTTCCTGTATCACATAACTCCAAAGAGCATTTTTCCGGTATGGTACTGGATCTACCAGACTTGGACAATGTTTTATGTTTGGATGAGTGACTCGTTCTGAACACTTGCACCACTTTCTTTGGGAATCCTTTGTTCTTTCTCAGATTAAGGCTTGAAGTGTTTGCCTCTATGCCACAATTTTCATCACCACCATACAAAACAAACTCAGTCTCCCTGATTTTAGAATTGTCCGGACAGTGGGTGAGAGAAGCTGATACCTTCATATGACCAACCAAGTTATCACAAACTCCATGGTCCTTCTGGCCATCCTTTATTGAATAGAATGAGTATATATAGTCCACAGCTTTATCATCTGTCGACCCAACCTTCCACAAGTTTGCTACATAGACCTCCCTCTGATCATCTGTAGAAAATACAAAATGAGGAAGCCCACCCTTCCATGTACATTGAAGCATCCCCTGAGAAACAAAGGCAGAAGGAGAAGGAGAAGAAGAAGACTGATCAGAACAAATAGAGTTTGTGCTTGACACAGAAAAACCCCTTTTGTGCTCACTATCAGATCCATATTTATGGCTTCCCATCAGTGGAATTTTCTTTTTTGGTTTCTGTGGTGAAGATATAGTTAAACCACTGGGAGAGTCCATAATATCATAGCATATAGAGCCTTTGATGTCATTCAAGTTTGATCTTCTGAAATTAGCATTGCCATCTAAGGAACCGAATTGGTGAAACAATGGACTCTTCAATATGTTCTGCATACTCTTACTTCCCATGATTGTACCTACAATCCATCGTCCTGCAGGGCTGACGACTACACCCCCAGTCCCAGATTCCAATGGACATTCATAAATGAAACTGGGAGCATCATATGCATCTCTGCTTCTAATTTTAGCCTGATTAGATGCATTGCATCTTGCCACTTTTGATGCATTGATATTAATCAATTCCAGGCAACGACGAAGATATTTCTCATCTACACTTACCAAATGCTTCGGAATCCTACTGTCCAAGCCAAAAGTACCTCGATTGCAACTTCTGCACAATTGTGATTGCTTAAACTTCAAAATAATAGCATGGCCCGAATTCACCCTTTTCACCAACCTTTTTGATTTTGACTGAGAAAAATCCAGACCATCTTCTCTGGACAATTCACTGTCATTGCCCAAAATATGCATTGAACGTTCCTTTCCCCAGCCATCTTCGCAGGCATTAACAAATGTGTGATCCATCCTCCGATCCAATGAACTAAAGCACATTAATGTAGGACGACTCTAGTTTCCATCTTCGAGATCCAACAAGATAGGCTGTCACAAATCATGACAAGCAGTTTATTATATCCAAACAGAAGCATTCCATCGGTAATTTATTTTGATTTATTTCTCAAGATACGAACATCATATGCAATAACAAGCAACTTCCAACTTTCCCTTTCTCGTTGTAACAAAATTAGTTTCTAGTTCGATAGGGGAAAAAGAGCAAATTAGGAAACCTTACCATTTCACGTTACTTATATGAATAGGATAACAAATAAACTGTCAATTGAGTAAATTAAACAGAGATGAATAAACAAGAAACGATGAAGAACAATTGGTGGAAATACATGCAGATATAGAAACCTCAAATAATCACCCACACTCACATACAAGAATTCCATTCGTATTCAAGCGAAATGGTAGGGCACTGAAATTACATTCGAAGAATTCCTCGATGCTACACAGGCACGCAAGAACTCCATTCGTGTTCAAATGAAATGGTAGGCCACTGATTTTACATTCAAGGAATTCCTCGACGTTAGTTGGTACCGCCGAGCTAAGCTCAACACACGAACACCTCCTAAAACAGTACTATATCTTTCCAAGACCCCAGAAAGAACGCAGAAAAAAAAAGGGATCAAGTGTACTCAGTAAAACGCAAAAAAATAAAAGAAGAAGAAGAAGATTGCAATAAAGCCATACAATTCTTTTTGATAAGTAAAGCCATACAATTACAAAAAGAAAAATAAAAACTTTAACCAAAAACCCAACAAAACAAAGAAAAACAAATATATTCAGGATACCCACGAAACAAAATCAGTACTAAATGCAATAAAGCTACAAAGTGACTGAAAAAACAATAATAAATGCACCATAACCAAAAACCCAGCACAAGCTGCAGACAGGGAAAAAAAAAAAAACAGAACGAAGTAAAAAATAGCAACTTTTTCTTACCTCAAAGATTGGATCCAAGAAGAACCAATACGACCCTAGTCAAAAAGACAGACACAAATACAGATGACAGACCCACTTGCAACCAGAAGAGCAGCAGGTGATTCCCAACATGCCAACACTCTTTTAATCCTCAAAGTTCGAGCTTGTTCTCGTTATCCCCCCAAACAAACAAAGAAATCCCTGTAAAAGGTCAAACGGTAGAAGGAAAAGGAAAGGAAAATGCAAAGAATGGGAAACGAAATTTAGCACACGAAAAGAAGGATAAGCTCTAATATTAGCTTCTAAAGCTTTTTCTTTTCTTTTTTAATTTGAAGAAAACGATCATTCTAACATCTAGGAACGCAAGAGAGTGTGATTGTGTGAGAAACTACCTGAACCGAGAGGAACGAGTGGCGTACTGGGGGATGAAATGGGGTTGTCAGCCATGTTTCTTAAGTGCCTACTTGGCCCCCAAAATCCGGATTCTCGTGAAGGGACCCTACTTCCCATTTTATATTATTCATGCATTTTTTTTAGGCCAATACTAAATACGAAGCGTATTACAATATCCATTTTCAACTTGAAATATCCTTCAGTTGGCAGTTGCACCCAAAATTAAAAAACTTAAAACAATATTGAAAAAAAAAAAAAAGAATTTTGGAGATAATAGTGAGCTGGTCTGCACGATAGCTACAGGTATCCACTAAAGCCAAAGAAAGAAGGGCCACTTGGAAGAAGCAAATTGTTTTTCTTTTCTTGACATCTTTCATAGGAAATTGATAATTTCCTTTTCTTTCTTATGAGATTTTGGTTCTCTGACTCTTTGCTGTTGCCTACCTTCCGACTTAAAATAGAGAAGCCACGCACAAACTTAAAAATAAATAAATTTTACTTTAAAAAAGTTTAAAAAAATTATTTTTTATTAATCATATCTATATTTTTATAAATAATTTATGTGAAATTTATTTATTTAAAACTTATATACAGTATTAATTTTTCCAAATAGATGTCCAAGTATATCATATTATAAAATTATTATTATTATAAAATGAATTTAAGATATTATATATATTACATCAGTTTAATTTTATATAATTTTTTTTATAGTTATAATACTTTAAATGAAATAGATTAAAAAAAAATTTCATTACTTAAAATAATGAAATTATTTAATTTTAAAGAACGCATGAACAGTATGTAGGTCCTAAAAATCTAACAGGGTAGATTATTTTTCTAAATTAAATCGGAGAAAATTTATTTCAATCTATTTAAAATTTTATAACGGTGTCCCCTCGAATATATAAGGATTAAGAAATGCGTTTTCTTTTTAAAATGAAAAGACACATGACAACTTTTTTTACTTAAATTTTTTAAAAAAAAAATCATATACATATCACATATTCATGAAATACTTATTCCTTTTTTTTATAATGAATCAGAAGAAACTTCGATTGGATTGAAAGGAAACCTGGCCAATTTAATACCACATTTAATTTTCAATGTTAGAAAATATTTTAATTTTAAAAAGTAGGTTGTTGTAACGTTCTAATGGAATGCCCGAAATCACATGGTCTATATTTTAAAAAGACTAGTCAATAATATAATTGGAGTCCCATTAGAATATTATAAAAAATAAAAATTTCTCATTCTCAAATAATATGGGATCATATATACCACCTACATTTATTCTTATCACGTGGGGTATTATAATATACCTTCTTAAATTCATGTCGTCTTCATCGGGCCTGTTCATTATTGATAGCACGACTCAAGTCCTACATTTCTTGTTAGGATAAGTTCTAATACCATTTGTAACGCCTCAATGAAATGTCCAAACCACGTCTTATATTTCAAAAGTACTAATCAATGATATAATTTGAGTTACATTAGAACATTAAAAAGAGCAAGAACTTATTATTTTTTAGCAATATGAGATCTCATACACTATCTACCATTAACCTTATCATTATGAGATATTACAAAAGTGATCTTGATATTGTTGACCGCGTCAAATTTAAGTATTATTGGTTAGGAAAATGTTATGTCACTAATAAACTATTTAAAATACTCTGAACATCTAAACGGAGCCTGGTATACCTGTAAAATTGGATGCATCAACGGGCAGTTCGAAAATCTTGATTTGTCTTCTGTCTTCTATCTTGCATAGTTCATGATGCTCGTGATGCCAATTTCTAACGCACATTATTCTCCATTGGAAAATCACACCTCCCTCTCTCTCGAAATAAAAAAGAAAATCAAACCCTATTCCCTATCCTAACCAATTAAGCTGCATATAGTCAACACATTACGGATACCAACATATCCCCTATAACACGCAAACACAAGAAAACAAAACGAAATATAAACATATATATAATTAAAGTGCAACCAACGTGACAAAACAAAAGGCAAAAAAACAAAAAACAATCGACCGTGTTCATGTGTGCGATGCATTTGTACAATAAAATGAGAAAAGTTTTCTTTTCAGTTTTGATTAAAGAGGTGGCCGGAATGTCAATTCTATATGAAATTTCTATAATGGGTTGAATTTGGTTCCTTCGAAAGTGAGCCTTTATGCACACTCTACTGCAATGAACCCTTTACACTCCAAGTCATTGCATGATATGAATGCATATGCATGCTGATGATATGTATTGTATGTGATGTTTGTAAAAGTTGAATGATTTCTTCACCCCAAAACCACTATTTTCATACTAATCCTTTGATCGAGGAACGGAGGAAGTACAAATGATCATTTGCTTTACAGCAGAAGTGTCTTTCTTTTTTAAATGTTACCACAATCTTGATGAATGATTTTCTTTTCCAAACTAGCAACAGCAAATTATCACAGTGATCTTACATATACATGATTCAGTTATTTCTCTAAAGTGAAAATAATCAAGAAGAATGTGTCGTCTTTCATCTTTAGTTTGGTCATTTCTGATCATTAGATCAAGTCACGGATATCAATTTAAATATATATATATATATATATATTTTTTTTTTAATTTTAGAGGTTAACCGTTAGCTATCATTCCTATTGATCATATGATTCGAGATTATAAAATTTACTTAAAAAACAAGTCTACTTAAAAAAAAAATATATATAAATGTATCATAAATTATAATCTTCAAAAGATACGTTTCGAAAGTATAATCCAACTAGAAAATAAAATAAAATAAACATTTGGAAAAGTTAAAATGTCAATTTATTTTCTCACCTTGATTGCTTTAATTCGGCCACTACGAGCACATTTGGAAATGTTAAAATGTCAAAAGATACGTTTCGAATGTCAATAAATTGTTTCGTGTATAATGTAGAATTCCTTTTTCAAATCCAGAATTCCCGGCAATTTTCATATCCCGACATGCAAAGTTATGGAAGTGGGACCAACTGAATCTTCAATTTTTGGACCATTGCAGGCTCAATTGGGTGATCCTGGATCTTGATTTTGACAAGGAAAAACTATGTTTTCATAGGAGCCGTCCAACCAACAATTCATTGAAAAAACATAAACATTTTTGTTGTTTTGCTCTTCAAAATGCCATTTACCTTTCTGGGTTGTATTTATCGAGAATAATATCAAATACAGTCATAGATTATTTAAATATAGTGTATTTTTTAGAAAGAGTAAGGTTTATATTTATTTATTTTTTACAAAATGAGTATGCGGTATCTACGCCTTTTATGACTACAAATATCATTTACCCATTTGTCAAACACATTGTCTCATAAGCACAATCAACTAATCCCTATCTCCTCTTCCTCATGGATTTGAGTTGGTTCCTTGTGTTTAAAATCGTTTTAAGCATAAAGGAATCCTAAAGGGTCTGTGCAATTGTAGATTTGAAGGTTCAAACCACAATGAAATATACCAATTTATACACCAGCAGAATTTTGAAACATGGAGCCCATATCATGTTTATCTGTACATAAAGAACGCCCCCCCTCGACTGGTGAGTGTTGTATGACTGTCAAGACATATGGCCGACATAGTTTGTGGAATCCTATAGGGTTGGCTCGTTTAGGCCGACCCTAAAAAAATAGATGTACGAAAGTTTATTTGAGAATGCATGCATGAGCTCACTGTCAATTTAACATTTGTACTCTGTACATGGAAAAAGAACAACCTTGTCATGAATATGGAGCTTAGATGCACAGAGTTCAAAAGCTTAATATAGAAATACTTGAGCTTGCTCTCTTTAGTACCATTTCCAGCAATCAAGTTTGCCATCTGGAATTGCACAACTTTTGGGTTTTGAAGTTGTTAGTACAACAAGAGGCATATAGCATGTACAAAAAAGAAACTACATTGTTATTTACTTTATATGATCCTGACTCCTCCATATATTCTACAGATATATAATGACCCAGTTTTTTTTTTGGTATCCTAAATGAACCTGGATAGATAGATGCATCCAGGCCAAAAGAGGGTCCTGCAAAATTGTAAAAGTATTTGATATCCCAAAACCTATCTGTCATATCCAGGATTGAATTGGATAGTTGCATTTGAAGGAGTTCACACCACTAATATGAGTGAAGATATCTAAAGAATCAACCAGATCATCTTCTTCCTTCACAACTACCTGCATGTGCATAATATAAGAATCGTGGGTGAGAAAGTTATTTATGCAAGATTTTTTTTTAATCTAACATGCTTAATAAATCTTACTTCACCCTCATCATCCTCTTCATGATTGCTAGAAGCAAGCCTATGAGCTTCTCCAAAGTCATCATTCTTTGCAAATCTTCCTCTGACTCGGGGTCGGCTGTCTGCTAGTGTTTTGCGGCAGGCATACTGCATATATATGTATATAGATCATTAGGAACTCAAATTTTAAGACAATAATGCGCATATGATAGTGGTGATGCCTAGGTTCTTTTTTTTGTGCATGAGAGAGAGAGAGAGAGAGCGCCTTTATTTTCTTGCTGAAGTTCCTCTCATTCCTCTTCTTCAGGTATCTATGGATCTTCTCTTTCCTCTGCTCGACGGAGAGTTTTCCTACTTTGTAAGTTGAGTCTTCCAAACTTGAAATCTCCGATGACAATGGAGTACTAGAGCTTCCAGCCTTACCCACCAATCGCTGACTCTCTGCGCTGAGTGCCTTTATAGAAAAATGGAGAAGTTATATAAACAAAAGTCCCATTTTTTATAGAAAAGAACTGCACCCTGTTTTTAGTATAGAAAAGAAAAACTGCAGATAAATTTCTATCTTTCTATAAATCTCCGCTTACATCTAATTCTCTTTGCTATTGGATTAGTAGTCAATTAGTGTTAAGATATAAAATTTATTTATTTTCATCAACTTGAATTTTTGGAATAAGTAGTAATTTCACATAATATCATAGCAGAGGTTCTGAGTTTCAAATCCGAACTACACTCTATCACATTTATTTAAATATTCTACATATTAGATCATTGACTGAACTACACTCTGTCACATTTATTTAAATATTCTACATATTAGATCATCCATTGAGAGGGAGTCTAGCCCACAAGTATGGAGGAATTTAATATATAAAATAAATAATAAAACCCCCCCCCCCCCTCTAAATTAATTAGAAAGTTTCAATCTTTAGTCCCAGGATAGGTGCAACAATTTGTATTAACATGAGCTAAAGATCTTAATTTTGGTAAGAAGGCCATCATATTGTTTTAATATTGAATATTTTCAATCCTAAATGCTGTTTTAAAGTACACAGGTTCACTAAGAGTTAACTTGATAATTCGATGTATTCAACACTGAAATATCTAAGCAAGCTGTTACTTACAAATTTTTAATTCCTTTGGAGCAGAAGATAAGAAATCTATAAGCTGCAACAGAACTGCATGCTAAATTACCTGAAGTTCTCCAGGGTTGAAAACCCGCTGCATGGAATCTGGATAGTAAATTCCACCATTGTCACCTTGGCAATCCAATTCTTGTGGTTTCAGCTCAGAACCCATGAGGATGCTTCCGCCGAAAATCCCAGAACTGTCAGCGGATAATGCAGCAGCATTCATGGCCCCAGCAGGCATGTATGTTCCTAAGGCAGGGCCGAGAAAAGAACAAGAAGGAGATGAAGGGTTCAAAGGCACATAAGATGGCACTGAGGACAAACAATCCTCTTTGAAAACAGCCGGTAAGGAAGCCCCCATAAGAGGTGCAACTGGGTCAGCAGGGTACTGTGAAAGCCCCTCAACAACGGCATCTGATATATGAATCTGAGGCTGCACTAAAGAGAAATCGAACTGCTCATGTTGAATTGGGAGAAACGGTGAAACAGAGAAGGAAGGCGTTGCAGAAAAATCGATGGAGGCATTTATTTCATTGTCAATTTCCTCCTGAGAATCAAAGATTACAGACAAATTGCTACCATTGTTGAGAGTGATGGTGGCTGTGGTGGTACTGGTGATGGTGTTGGTGGCAGGGTTGGAGGTTGTGTTAGGATTTCCATTGTTGTCTTCGTAGCTATTGAACTTATTGTCTGCATCTGTAGGTAAGGAAAGATTAGTGGCATAGGAAGAGTTCTCTTCATAACAGCAGTTCGAGCTAGAAGCACCCTCAGAATTCTGTATGTTCTGATCAGGGAAAAGTTCTAGGTCCGCAAAATCAAAAATTTGAGCACTGAGGGGGCTCGAAATCTCATCCTGCAAAACATTGGGAAAGAAATATCAACACCACGACTACGATTAACTGCAACATCTGGGAACCTTAACATTTATTCTGAGACTATATACGATGAACCTTCATCTTAAGCAAAGTAGACGCATCATTCTTCATATCAATATGTATGGATATGAATCAAATTGCAATGACTTGAGAACGAAAATCAAAACAGAAAGCTAATATTCTCTATTCCCGATGAGTTTTAGATTGCAGACAGACATCAAAGGTGAGACCTCTAAGGAGTAGTGCTGCATATCTCTAAGAACAAAGACCTTCCCGTTCTCTCTCGACTCAATGGCACGTCATCCCTAGTTAATTGTGGTAGCCATGGACAAATATTCTGTGTCGAATATATGGTAAACAAACATATATATAAGTTCTGCAAAATGAAGGTCGATATCATGGTGGATATTTTGTGCAAAGTAGAAAAAGATGCGCATTTGTGCTCCATGTGATATGTGGGAACTAAGTTACCAAATATTGGCTAGAAATCAATATCGACATAAACAAAGAACGAAGCTCATGGTATGCTGCTTTTGTGCAACATATAGAAATAGCCCAGTTTGAACAAACACTGGGAATTTAAAAAGCACTTAAAAGAATCCTTAATGTTGTCCATGCGTAATGCTTGTCAAAGTGGCAGTGCCTTTCATCTCTCCAACTGAACAAAAGAATCTTAATTAGAAAATTTTATAAAAAGTGAAGCGTGAAAAGCTACATATATATTACCACAACACCTGACATTAACTAGCTACATACAGGGAAATTCAAGATCAGATTACTACAGCTACGATGGTGCCCTTGGACAATGACAGTTTGGTACTGAGAATATATGATTGGACACGAGATTGAAATATTGTCTTTTGAGTGATTGTTGTGGCAAGTTGCTTTCTTTCTTTCTTTCTTTCCCTCCGACTAAAGCTCAAAGGGCCAATATAAATACTAAACAAGCATATAAAGCTCCGTATATATATGATCTCCACGTACATATGTAGCAGCTAGAATGATTTTGGAGCTTATATCTCTTCAAAAAATAGGAACGACAAAAGATTTTGGGAATGTATATGGTACGTACACTATGTAGACATTCAATAACAAATTCAGATGAGGAGACGTCGGGAAGATCGAGCAGAGGATCATGACATGCATTAGGATTACAAAACTCTAAACGGAGAATGGAGGGGGAGAATTTGGTGCCATTTGACAATGCAAACTCAACTAATTGTTAACGAGATCAAATTTATAAATCAAATACGTGAATATTAATGCAAACTTGAAAAGGAAAGCGGCAAGTGCGAAAATAAGAACATGGAGGAATCCCAAAGCGTAGCTTCTCATGATATGTTGAACAATTTACGTGGCGAACAAATAATTTTATGAGTTTGTTTGAGAGATTTATAAATAACATGATTACGAAAGACAGAAGGAAAACACGAGGGAAATGATTCATGATCGATTTTCACCACCCAAAAAGAATACTTGAACGAAGGCATGCATGGGGAACGTGCATGACAAATGATCAAGACTTTGTACGCGCGTTCAAGGTCAATAAAACTTAAGAGGCCGGGAAGTTGCTGCTCCGGTACTGGATGAACCACGTCCTGCAACATCGTACGCACGTACGTACCACCTTTAGGCCAGCCGGCGAAACCCCGATTGAGGATGTTAATTTCCTCTCAACCCCCTAAAACAGCGATGGAAAACATGTAATGTATAGCGTCGACCTCGCACCCACGCACGCCCCATGCCTCGGACCATACATATATTTATATATACAATTTATCCAAAACAATAACACAAATATTACTTTCTAAACAAAAAAATAAAACCAAACAACCAAAAAAACAGAGAGAGAGCAGCGCGTTTCAGAGAGAGTGATTTCGGCATGAGTTTTGGTTTTTTTTTTGGTTTTGATGTGTGAGAGAGAGAGAGAGAGAGAGAGAGAGAAGACGTTGGAGCTTAGGTTGGAAAATGAAAGAAGATATGGGGTGGCAAGAAGTTGCAGATATATACAGAGGCGGAGGAGCGTATGGAGCGTCCGAACTTAGCTATTAGCATTATGTGGAAGGGTCAACCCGAAGTTCGCGGTGGACCGCCAGTTCCCTCCCTAGCTACCCAAACATCCACGTGGCAGTTTCTTACCAAGGTTGTTCGGGAGAAACTAATATTAAGGCTATATATTTTCATTTTTTCATTTTTTTTTTAAATTCCATCCAAAAATCCAAATATCTAATAAACAACTAAGACTTTTTGTATTTTTTTGAAAATCACAAAATCCAAAATAATTTTTACAAAAAATAAAAATAAAAATCTCTCATAAATATTTTACTCAAACAAAATTTTAAATCTCTCTATAGTATCAACTTTAAAACATGGCCTTATTTATTTATACAAAATTAAAAAACTTATCTATCTCATCTCAACTTATCATTACAACTTTTTCAAATTCTCATACAAAATATAATAAATAATTTCATTTTTTTAAATCTCAATAAAAAATTAATATTACAAAATTATATTATAATAATATTTTATTCATTACTATTTAAAATATCTCATCTTATCTGTGTAATTAAACAGGGTCTACACAGTATATTTTATATTTTTCCAAATTAATTCTCATTTGTTTTTCCTATTTCCACATGATTTTCTTTTTTTACTTTTTTCTTTTTTATAGAAGATTTTCTTTTCTTTTTAAGAATTCTTAAAACTCTCAATAATCAAACATGTGCCACAGTAACTCACTTGAGGGTGAATGATGATAACACGTGGCCAAGAGTGATGAAGTGGCATGTAACTACCTGCCTACTGAAAATTTTTTGACCGGGGCCTTTACTATTCCTGGCCGGGTTTGAATATATAGTTGGAGATTTTTAGCAAAGATAACCTCTATTATTTTGTTTTTGATTTTTTTTTAATTATTATTAGTAAATCATAGTTGAATATATGATATAATATCTGGGATTTGACTAGTTTGTCGCCTGCTTCTTGGTTTCATGGTAGCAGCAATTAGTTTTGAATACAAACTCCACTTAAAAAAAAAATTATAAATTAAAATGATTTTATATAATATATTATATATTTTACAATAAAAATAATTTTACAATCTAACGACTTACATAAATTTATATTAGTTGGTAAATTTACTTTTCAAACAAAATTTTATGACTAACATATTTCTCTTATCAAATTGTTATAAAAGTTTGGCATTATCCAATTTATGATATTTACAAATGCCTAAAATATAAACAAATTGACTGATTTGCCATAAACATGATTTGCTATTACTATAGTGGCAACTGCCTGAACATCGAGAATAGTTAGAAGTTGCATAACTTTTTTCGAGACATGTTATAACTATTTTTTATTAAACTAAACTCATAAATTGATATGATTTTATGTAATGTATTAGATCATTTCTATGATAAAAAATAACTTTACAATCTGACGTACTGCATTAAGTTATGTCTGTGACGCCTCGATTCTCACGTACAGAAATGCAAGAATCGTGACATTAGAATGATTACAACACAGATCACACATTCCAATGATAAGTATTCAAGGTTTATGCAACATGCAAACGTGTACAATAAAAATGCAACAGATAAATAAAGAAGTCATCTAAGTACTATAAATTTAATTACACGTATATCAAAATAAAAATATTTCAAATATTATATAGTTACCTAGCAAACGTAAAGTAAAAATCAATATTTACATAGCCAAAAAGTGATACACAACCCGTGATTTAAAGTGACCACATGTCACTCCTCCAGCAAAGCCGATCCCTTACGCTCAACATTTTCATTTGCATCAAAATCTACTATGCCATAAAACGGTACTGCAGGGTATCGAATATCGTGAGATCATGAGCCTCAGTAAATAACCAACCAAAACAACCTAAAAGATAAAAATACATTTATGCAACCAACAAACATGTGTGCATATGACGAAACATGCATGTGACCAAAAACCATTCCAAAAAAATAAACACTTGCCATTTTCCCAGAGAATGGCTCAATCATAAGATCTACAATTTTTCTAGAAAATGGTGCTCATATCCATTTAATCATATACCAACATTTTCCTAAAAAATATCCCATTAACCAATTAGTACTGTAGGCGGGAATCACAGGAAGAACTCTACCATTATCCCTACCAAGTGCACTGTAAGCAGGAATTATAGGTGAGATTATCATTATCCCTGCTTACCACCATTTCTATAGCTCCCACTATAGACGGGAATCGCAGGCGAGACTATCATCATCCCTACTGCATGCATCGTAGGAGGGAATAACAGGCGAGACTCTACCACCGTCCATGCTTACCACCATCCCTACAGTTCATTTTTCCTCTATCTATCATTTCCAATCATTCATCACAAAACTACCCAAAAGATTTCTCACATAAAAACTCAGTTTTCATTTACAACACATGAATATGTATGCCATAATGCAATAAAATATCACGACATCAAAACACAACATAATATATGCAAGCATAATTCATCTCAACCTTTCCTCAAATCCAACATGTCCCTCGTACTCATTGGACTCCAAGTCCAGTACAACCAACCAACCAATTTGCAGAAAATATGTTAGAGCAAAAATATATTTAAATCTCAAAATTTTTTTGAAAAATTACTTACAGCGCTTAAAGGCAATATCTGAAAGATTAAGCACTTGAACACCCAGTTGAACGCCAAAAGCGAGCTGAAATCAAAATCACCAAAAATTACAATTTTTGGAATGGAAAATGGGTTTCAAAACGATGAGATTTTGAAAGTATAAATTCGGAATACCAAGGCTGACTAACTGAAATAAAATCTATGAGATGGTGGCTAGAAAATGAAGCCTAAGGCAGCACCAAAAATACCAAGAAACAGAAAAATGCAACCCACAGATTGAGACCAAAAACAGGAGCCCTGCAAGAATAAAATCAACAAAAAACACAAAATGTAACCCACGATTAAGGCCAAAAACAGGGAAATGGAAGGACCAATCAAATGAAAATGAAATGGGAATAAAACAAAAGCACGAGCCACGAAATTTACTAAAAAAAAATAAGAGAAAGAACAACAATGAAGGCTAACGGACAGATTAGCCGAAAATGGAGGAAGGGGCTTCGGTGCACAGCTGAGGATGAAGCAGAAGATTCTCAAGAAAGAAGAAGCTATCATCGGTGTAGCAAGGGAAAAAGGAAAACAGATGAAGGAGAAGAAGAGAAGCAGAAAATAAACTTCTAATGAAGAAGAAGTAGACGACACATCAAGAAGAAGGAAGAAATGAAACTGAAGAAGAGAGAAGGAAGAAGCAGCGTACGGTTGGAGAAGGAAGAAAGGAAAAGAAATAAAGCCCTAAGGGCTTAAGGCCAAAACAACGCCGCATAGGGAGAAAATAAAAGGGGCTGGGCCAAAAATTGGAAAGAGCTTGGTGCAAAAACAAAGAACGACCCACTAAGATTAAGCTTAGTCTAAAAATAAAGGTATAAGAATTAAAAAGATACAATAAAAATAAATAAAGATTAAATAAAAACACTACAACTTAATATTAATAAAAGAAAACAATTAAAACCCAATAATAAAATAATTTAAGCTATAAAGCAGTTTAAAGGCAAAATAATTATTAATATCAATAAAGCACATTAAAATAAATTTCACAACTTAAAAATCATAAAATAATCTAATGAGAAACACACTAAATTTAAAACAAGCGATCCACTATTTATAATAATTTAAATAATCATTCAATAAAAATACACGTAAATATGAGATATTACACCATTGTAAAATCTTTTTGTTGCTAAATCATTTATCTTTTTGTTGTTTTATGTGTTTTGAGCATGTCAATCAAGCCAGCTATATACCTAGCTGTTGTTGCATCACCTTACGAAATTAAAAATGCTTAGCTAGTAATTCCATTCGAATGCATAATTAAACCAAGATGAATTTTCCATCCTGAAGAAAGCAAATTAAATCTATATATGCTTGTGTGAATCTAGACATGAGTAAGAAAGAACAAAGATGAGACAGATCGAACAAGGCTCAAACTTAAAGCTGGGGATTCGGACGATTATGATTCCCAAAACAAATGACAACTACGTACGTTCACGATACCCATGCACCTACGAAAATGTTTTAGCTTTTTGCGTCAGTTACCGAGCTATTTTCAACTATCTTTCCTGGCTCCTTTCGTACGTAGCACAGGAATTCCTTTGATCTTTTCTTTGGGAGAAAAGCTGTTCGATCGATCGCCCCGGCCCATGTATGCAGTGTTCGAGTTCTGCAACTAATTAATTGACTCGGATGGTTTTACCGTATCTGGAAATGCATGTATGCATGCATATTGCAGATCATCATTAACCTTCCTAAGAGCATTTTTAATGGATTATGCATATATAAAGGACAATTTTAATGAATATAAGATGAATTTAAATTTTAACTATTTTATTTATATAAGTCTCTATATTGGAATAGTTATTTTTTTATTATATAACAATAAAATAATATAAGATGAATTTAACTTTAGCTATTCACATCAAATTTTTACATTGGATTATCCATTTATTCATTATATAGTAATGAGTAATTAATAATTAAAAAAATATTAAAAATTTTTAATTATTAATTTATTTTATTTTATCATATTTTATTATTTTACCTATTTATATGTTAATTAGTAATCATATTCTAATTAAATTATGGGTTAAAAAATTATATTTTTTTCAATTGTAATTCTGAGAGGCCAGTGCACAAATTTGAGGAAAGAAGAGCTTTTCTGGGATAAAACTCACTAACTATATTAAGAAATTGAGCTTTTCTAGGATAAAACTCACTAACTATATTAAGAAATTGGAGTAAATTTCAGTGTAAAAAATAAACGTCTAAATATTGTAATATAATAATTGATGGAAAAACATAATGTTTATTACTTTATATTATAAATGTAATATAATAATAGAGAAGATGTGAGTTGAAACAGGAGAGAGGGAGAGTTTCGGATAATAATAAAATAAGATTTAGTCGTTGTACAGTACAGATCAAATTTGAATTTTTCTTTACTGTTACTGTAGCTAAAAGCTATAATTTTTGTTAATAGATAATCCATTACAACTGTATTTTATATCTAATAGTCAAAAAGTACAATAAATTTTAAAAATGACTAATCCGGTGAGAATGATCTAAAGAACTTCCATTTTTATCCTGTTTTGGCAATTCGAATATTGGATGACGAGATTAAAAACCTCCCAACAATGACAAATCAAATATGTGCTTAATTGCTTGGACTCTACGATTAATATGTTCCCCTGTACTATGCATGCATGCGAAAACAGAATCTAGCATCGATCGGGAAATTGGATGATTGGCATTTGGCTGGCTGGCTAGCAAGCTGGCATTCTATGCGCAGGTCATGTGCCCCCCTAGCTCCCTCTATTCACACTGCGCCTACTAAACATTATACGGGTGTGTACTATTTATATATAGATTAATGACTATCTATATATCGATTAATGCACTTGCACAGTGACCCGGGCCGACCAAATGTGGGCACGACCCGACCCGACCTATAAATTTTCGGATTGGGTCAAGGCCGTTCTTCTTGCTTTCGATCATTTCACTTTCACAATTTGGTTTGCAGACCCACGTTTTGCATACTCTGCCTCTCGCACACCGTCCATCCCTCCTTTTCCTCTTCCTCCTATTCCTCCCCTCCCAAACTCACCCTCCCTCTGCAGGTACACCTTGAGGGGCTCCACATAGTCCTCGAAGTCGAGGGTGGTCATGGCCCACAGTAGATCGTCACCGTTGATCGTCGCTTCTCCCTCTAGCACTTGCCGAATGCCTCATCGGTGATAAAGCTTATGATCTATTTCATTTTCTTTGAGACTGTCGACGACCTTTACCTTAGGAGGAAGCAGAGGCTTTGGGTGGAACCTCGTATCAGTCTTAGAGACCTAGAAGGAGATACCCATATCGGAAGGTTTTGAGAAAACGGTTCAATGTTCTCTGAGTTAGATTTGTATATCGCTGGTTTGAGTTTTTCTCTTGAAAAGTCTTATGCTACGTTTCTTCAAGCATTTGATCTCAGGGTCTATAGTTATAACAAGTTGCAGTCATAGTTATTAATTATTTGCATCTAAACTCGTTGCCTGTTACTGGTACTGCATGAATCCAGTTCCTCAATTTCTCGAGAAAACGATTTAAGGTAGTGAACGATGACGATTAACGGTTGTTAGGGTTTGAGGATGAGTTCTTTGAGAGTGGGATTGATTGGGTCATCGGTTTCAACCGATAATTATTTATAATTAACCATAATTGGGATTGATCCGATGAACCTGACTTTAGTCGGGTGGGCCCATGTCGGGTATGTCGGATGGATCGGGCCCAAGCTTTTTATGCACAGCCCTACTTGCACTTGCTCTCTAATGATATCATCAATAGCTAAACCTTTTGTTTTGACAATGGTTAAACATTTTTTTCCCATATTTAAACTATTTTTATAAAAATTTAGGAATAAGAAAGGCAATCGAACTAGCCCGAGTACAAAGATAATTCATAATTAATCATAATTTTAGAAATGATCATACTATATGTTAAAGCGTGTTTTGAATTATCATTTTAACAAAATATGTGTTTATCACATGATAAAAAAAGCACACATCATTTGTATAAATTAATTCTAACCTGATTTATGGTTAAAAAAAAAAAAAAATTAAGATGAAAATTGTTGTACAAAATAGTAGTTGGAAAATGCGTTAATTTGGTTCTGGGCTAGAATCGGGCCGAGTCCGTTCCCCCTAAGTTAGCACAGCCCAATTCTGGGGTTATTTGCCGGCCATCCCTAGTCCTCAAAACACCCTTTCTTCCTCTCAATTCTCCCTTTGGCTGTCACACCCTCTTCTAGTTTAGTAATTAGTTGAGTTCCTCTCGTATCAGGCAACGGTAGCTCAAAGCGAAAACCCTAGCTCTCTCCCCTACAATGAACTGCTCAAGTAATCCTCTTTCTCTCAGTTCTTCGGTCTCCTTCTGGTATTCAGTGCCATTTTGGTTATTCTTTTTCTGATATCTGTTATTTGTTCTTTCTACTATTACCGTACAGTCTCCGGTGAGGTTCCGGAACAGCCCGTGGTGTCGAAGAAATCTGGACTGCTATACGAGAAGCGGTTAATCGAGAGGCACATCTCGGTATGTTCATTTCTCTTTCCTCATCATAGGGTATCTGTTTGCTTCTTCGTTACTAACTTCTTCGTCTCTCAAAAATAGTCGAGGAGGAAGAGGAAATTTTAATTGAGCAAACCGGACTGTTCATACTGAGTGTTGGCTTATACTTAGCAGCTTGGGAAGGGCTTACATCGTAATTTACAATTGTACTAGAACCTTGGTGATAAATGTCGTTACCTAATTAACTTAATTTACCCTTTATTTTAATCGTTAGGTAGATTGTTGCTTATTATTTATAGCCATTTGGAGAACAGTATCTCAGTACAAGCAAGACTCTGTGCCTCATTTTTCTTTTAATTGGTATTGGAAGGCAAGCTGGGATTTTGTGATAATACGCTTATGATTCAGAGAGCTCGTTTACGATTTCCCTAGTTCCCAATAAAATTGTCAGCCCAAAATCTGTTCATTTATATTTTCTTGATCTACCTGATCAAATGCAGAAATATTTTCGTTTTAAATCTTTTTTCTCCTTCCTTTTCTGAGGACATGTTGTAATGTATAAAACTTCCATTGTTTTGTGAAAACACATGGAATTCGTTAGTTTTATTTTTTTGTACTCAATTGTTGTTGCAAAAAATCTTGATTTATGCCTTCTAAATCATTTCTGAATTAATTTTCACTATTTAGTTAATCTTTCTGTCCAATTCCAGTACTATGTTTGATGAAAACGTGCTTCTTTATTTATTTATTGAATAGGATTTTGGAAAATGCCCAATTACGGGGGAACCACTTACACTGGATGACATTGTTCCAATCACGACAGGCAAGGTATGCTTATAAAGATGACATGTTTTCTTATTTTAACATCATGGGAAGTTTGCATGGTTGGGGCTGAGAGATTTTACCAGCTAAGGTAGTTAAGACTCTTGTTGTTTATTACATTTGTCATGCACTGATGCATTCTTGGTGGCTTCCCATGCAGATAGTAAAACCTAGACCTCTACAAGCTGCTAGCATACCTGGCATGCTCGGAATGTTCCAGAATGTATGGGCTTCTGTCTATGACTATATTTTTATCATGTCACTTCTTTAATAGCTTTATATGCTGCAGATTCTGGTCAGTTTTTTCCATTTTTAACTACAGTGCTGTTTCACTAGATTGTGTTGCTTCGTTGTCATCAATTTATCATGGTCATAAAGTTTGCTCTGTAATTTGTTTATATGGTCAGAAGGTTTGTACATGCAAATTGACATCATATTGCTGATTCCTTTTCTCAGAACCTGATAACATTGTTCACACGTGTGGACTCTTTTTGATGAATAGAAAAATTTTAATAAGACAAAAATCAGGTGTTACCCTGGCCAACAACAATTTATGTTGATTTTGTCGCAATTTGCTTTGTTTCTAACACCATCACTTCAACCTCGCAATTGCAATATTGATTGTGTGATGCCTTTTCCATTGTTATTGTTGTTCTTGCAACCAACATCTCAATTTCGTTTCTAAAACATTATTTCCACAACTTTCACTATCACCATTAGTGTAGTGTTGGTTAAAGCACGCCCAAGTGCATAGTGCCAAGGCCGAAACTTTTCACTTACTAAAAGAGCATGTCTTGGTGCTTGTTGTGTAAGCTTAAAGTGCAGGAACGTGCGCTATTGGACTTTTTTTGAAAACAATAATGTCCCTTCAAGACCTAGAAGATCAAGTAAACAGGCATTCTTAAATATTTAGTTGATATTGAAGATCATTTATGAACCATGGTGCCATATGTTGTCATATGTGATGGATATGTTTTGAACCGATATAATAGTCCAAGTACGCTTTCTGGCTTTCTATTTGGATGGATATTTGATTGCTAATGTTAGCATGGAAGTGAATACCTACAACTCTTAAGAGTGTTTTTGGTCATGGCCATTTTGGTAAATTTTTATTCAACCATATTCTATAATTTGATTATGGCTATCCAATGTCATTGACGTGTATATTTAGTAAAGTATAAGAGAATCATATTAAGTTTTATATTTAAATATTTTGTAATTAGTTGATTAATTGATAGTCATGTTTGATAATACTCTAGTAAATTAAGTTAATATCTCATTTTTTTGGTTATTATTCATCATTTTTTAAAATTTGTGTTGTACTTGAGTCAGGCGCAGGCTCTAGATGGCATTTGCGCTTTATGTCTAATACTTTCACCAACAACACATTAGTGTGGCCACCACTATCAATACCACCATCACTGCACTAATGACATGCCACCACCACTATCCCATAATTATATTGTGACAAACATTTTGAATCCTAGCCCAAATTTAAGGCATAAATGTTTATGGATAAGTCACGTATTAGTTTATTTTATGGGATGACTTTTTAAGTGAAGTTTTAATCTCTCTAGTCACAAGTTGAAATGAATACGTTGGAAAACAATTCCAGACAAGGATAAATATTGTGGGGATAACTTCACGTGTTTTGCACCTTGGTTATATCATTTAAGGAACAATTCAAATATTAGTAATTGGTTGTCTATTGTTAGATCACAATGTATTTCTTCCTTCTCTCGTGCATATAGGAATGGGATGGTTTGATGCTATCCAATTTTGCATTGGAACAACAACTACATACAGCGAGGCAAGAGCTAAGTCATGCTCTATACCAGGTATCAGAAGCTGGTTATGTGCTCACTATAGTTTTTATTTAATGTTTTTTTTTGGTAGATTTTAATATCTTTAGAGGTATATTTTGTTTCCTTGTTCATTTTTATTTACTTTTGTCTTGAATGCTTATACACTCGTAAAAGAAAACATTATGCAATTTTGTCATCAAAGATCTTTTTATCAGTTTAACAAAGACTTTATTGAGGATATAAATAGGTTAGCCCAAGTACACGGGACATGTACAAGAGTGACACATTTTGATGAGAAAATATCAAAATCCTTGATGATTTTGTCATCAAAGATTTTGTGATGGCCTTAATTATAATATGTACATGATAGTATGTACATCTTACAGAGGCCTCGAACTTTTTTGTGGAACCAGAGTTCAAAACTAATCTTTGTTGTTTGCTCCTAATATCCTTCTTAGACTTGATGATGTTAGTAAAATCTTCTGTGGATTTTTAATACCATGGATTGTCTATAAAAAGGTAGTAAATGAGATCCCACATTGCTTGAGAGAGAAGTTTAAGCCTTTATAATCATTCCAATGGACTCCAATTGTAAACTTGACTAATCTTTTTAGATTATAGGCCTAAATATGGTTTGAATTTTCCCTGGGTTGTTACAAATTGTGTCAACCAAACCCAACTAGGAGTGTAAGATTTGAGTCGTCCCATCTATGGTAGAATGGCCCAATAGAGGCATCAATGATTTTGGGGGGAAGATGGTAGTACTTCGCATTGAGTATAAGAAAGTGGTGGATGAGATCCCAAATTGCTTGATAGCGAGAAGTTAGTACCCTTTATAATGATTTCAATTGACTCCAATTGGGTCGTTATAAATGATATAAGATCCAAACCCCTATTAAAGTGTGGGATTGAGCTGTGCCACTTATGATTGAATGGCCCGTTGAGAAGGGAAGATTGTAATACCTTGGATTGGGTATAAGGTTGTAAATGGGATCTTGCGTTGCTTGAGAGGAAGATGTTCTTGTCTTTTATAATGATTCCAATGGGTTCCAATTGTAAAATTGACAGGTCCTTTTGAGCTATGGGGCCTAGATGTGCATGGACCTTCCTTGGGTTATTACAAGTGGTATCAGAGCCAAACCCAACCAGAGGTGTGAGGCTTGGGCCATGCCACCAATGATGAAATGGCTCGACAAGGACGTTGGGGATTTAAGGAGGAAAGGTTGTAATAGGTCAGATTTAGTATAGGAAGGTGGTGAATTAGATCCCACATTGCTTGGGAGATAGAAGTTGCCATCTTTTATAATGGTTCTAATGGGCCCCTATTATAACCTTGACTAGTTCTTTTGTAGTATAGGCCTTGATATGGCTTGGGCCTTCCTTGGGTCTTTACAGGAGCTGGTTTTGTTATTATATTCATAATTGTTAGCAGTTAATAGTGGCTTCAAACTGAGCCTCCTTAGTTCTCAAATGACAATCTCAAAATCTGATTATTGACCATTGGCATATAAAAAGGTTTCTTTGGGATTTGTAGCTGCTTTGGTGCTATGCATTTAAACTTTGATGTGAAGTTCTTATTCTCTTCTTATTTATCAAAAAAAAAAAAAAGTTCTTATTCTCTTCTTCTCACTGTATTTTGATAATGATCTTTGTAATATACTCTTAATTGTTTTCCTTCCCACCCACATCAAGTTCATTTTAAAAAAAAATTTACTTATTAAAAATATTTTGGATTTGATACTTACTAGAAAAAATCTTCCGGAGTTGGTTTATTATGAGAGTTTGTTTTTGACATGTGGAATTCAAGACTGGGAAGTGAATGAAGCTGCTGATTTTTATGTTAAACTTTATGATTTGAAGATTGATCTGGTCAGGGAGGATAGGATGCAGTGGGTTCATGATAACAAATCCAGTTTCTCTGTGAATTCCTATTATAAGGTTTTAAATAGTCACGGTATTAAAACATACCCCTGGAAATGCATTTGGAAAGCTAGAGTGCCCAGTAAAGTTGTTTTTTTCTGCTGGCTGGTGTCGCTGAAGAAAGTTTTAACTACTGATAATTTGCGGAAAAGGGGTTTATATGTGATGGATTGGTGCTTCATGTGTAAAAAAGATGGCGAATCTGTTAACCATCTGTTTCTACATTGTGAAATGGTGACTGATTTGTGGAATGAGTTATTTGCGAGGGTAGGCATTGCTTAGGTGATGCCTTTTCATGTGGTGGATTTCTTGGCTGGTTGGCAAGGTGCTCTGGGATGTGGAGGCAATAAAGCTGAGTGGAGGATGATTCCTTTGTGTTTGTTTTGGTGTTTACAGCTTGAGAGAAATGGGAGGTGCTTCCAAGATTGTGAACGCACAATGGGGGAATTTAGGGATTTTTTCTTTAGCACTTTAAATTTTTGGGTGAACAATCTAGTGAGGGATATGAATATCTGTAATGCTTTATTTTAATTGTCTTCCTTTAGCTTGTATTTAGGTGTATTCTCTTGTATACTTCCTGTATACTTGGGCTATGCCTATTTACTTGGAATAAAATTTCTTATTACCTATCCCAAAAAAAAAAAAATCAAGCTTCATTGATCCGAAGCTACACAAACATTTTTGCAGTTGTTGGTTATTGTCATGTGAGAAATGTTTTAATTTATTTATTTGTTGTGCAAAAGGAGCTTTTGGGAGGTATGCTTACTTTTTCCACCCATGCGTTTCATTCTTCTCAAAATATTTGTTGTTAGAAAACATTTCACTAGATGATAATACGCAGCATGCCACACTTCTTTGAGGTTATTTTGTGAGACTATTTCCTGCTAGGGAAGTGTTTGTGAAAAGAAGAAAAAAGTGGATGTGAGTTTTAGCTTCAGTGCATTTGGATTTTTTTTGTTTGTTAAATCTTTCCCAATTTCTCATGGTTACTTCTTAATAGTTATGGATTGAAATTTCATTGCTTATGCTTCTCTTATCTTCTCTCTTTTTTCCCCTTTTGTAAATTATTGATTCAAACATGCATCTATCACTTTCATGGTTATCTAAAATTTGGTTGGTTAATTTCTCATATATGGGCAGCATGATGCTGCTTGCCGTGTGATTGCAAGACTTAAAAAAGAAAGGGATGAAGCGAGGTCCTTGCTTGCTCAGGCTGATAGGCAGATACCCATGTCAGCATCTGCGGTAGTTACGGCAAACGCTCCTGTGATGAGCAATGGTAAAAGAGGTAGTGGTTCCTCTATGTGATTCTTGGTTGATTTTCTTTTCACATTAACTTAAAAGATAGCTAACTGGAGCTCTATCATTGCTGTTATAGCTGCTGAGGATGAGGAGTTTGGCCCTGGGGGAAAGAGAATACGACCTGGAATATCTGCCAGTATTATTGCTGAATTAACTGACTGTAATGCGGCTCTTTCACAGCAGCGCAAAAAGCGCCAGGTATTGGTTGTTTTGATGTAATATCACAGAGATTGTTTTGATTTCAATACTAACCAATTTGTTAAAGGAATATTCTCTCTCTTACCAGTCTTTCATTCCTTTACACTGTATGTTTTGGGGGAAGGGGAAGGAAAGGAAAAGAGTTAAGAGGGAAAAGAATTGGAGGATAGAGTCTTCCTTTTCTCCTGGGCCCACCAATTTACTTCAAGTGAGGAGGAAATGGAAGGAAGTGGAGAGAGAGTTTATTTCAATGTTTTATATTTGTGGGGCTCACAACCCATTTTTTCTCTCCATTTCCATAAAGCAATTAAACATCCAACAGGAAAATAATTGTCCTTTCCTTTCTCTGGCCCCCTTCCATCTTACCAAAGGTACACCATGTAATTAGTGGTGCCCCTTTGCGCCCTTAATAAAATTGACCTATCAAAACTTGTCAATTACTAATTACTTGACTACCATTGATGCTCCTATTTGGTTTCTTTTCAGATACCTCCAACGGTGGCTACCAGTGATGCTCTGGAAAGGTATACTCAGATTTCTAGTCATCCGCTCCACAAAACAAGCAAACCGGGCATTGTGTCTCTTGATATCCATTTTGAAAAGGTACAGCATTCACTACGATCTAATTTTGTTTGTGCATATCTTCTTATTGCATTTGTAGTTCATTGGAGTAAGTTGTCCAACATGCACTTCCTAGGTGCTGATGCTGAGTTGTTGCTTGATTGTCTTGGAAAGTGTCAGCTAATTCTTGCACTTCTATTTCTTTGCACGTGTCACCTTTTATGTTTGATGCATTGTTGTCTTAATATTGTCAATTATAATCATGTTACCAAAACTGCTACCAGGAAAGAAAAGGTAGAAAAAATACTAAATATAGGAAATGAGAAGAGTATTTATCAATTTTTCCAAATTATTCACCTAGAAACTGGCTTAGGTGATACGGTGATAGATACTTGAGCTTGCAACATCAAATTCCTAAATTTGTTATCTGGTCATTTATTTACCCTTTCAATTCTTGTGCTTTACTGTTTCTGATGTACATAATGGGTCAAAATTTTGTATATTGCATTCTTTCGTGTCCTATGTGCTAAAAGTTATGAACCAACACAGCTAGTGACAGAAATGGAAATGACCCTCTCCAGTTCATATTGTCACTCATGACTGTAATGCTGATAATTTGTGTTTCCTTAATATTTGGACTTGGGGGAGGATTTCCTTGTACCAAATACCATGGAAAGATAAAAAGCACAAGGGCTATAGGTCAGTTGGTGGAGCACCTTTTCACACTCACCAATGTTTTCTGTAGCCGTCCATCATGTAATTAAAAAATGTAATTAGAAGAGTTATCAACCTCTTACTCCATGAATTTCCATTTTGTGTTTTGGGGGAGGGGGGGACAATAACTTGGAAAAAGGTTCGATCCAATCTTGTGTCCATTTAGGTTAGTTTCCAAATAAATAGAACCCATCATTTCATTGATTTGATATATTGTTAAGGTGAATACCTGATCTTTTTCAATTGCTTGGAATAATGGGTATCAGGACCACCAAAACAAAGTTATGTTTTCATCCTATCTTCTGAACTTTTTTTTTTTTTGATAAGTAATAAGTGAGCTTTATTAATAGATGGGCATAGCCCAAGTACACTGGAGGTATACATGAGCATACACCTATTTAAGAACTAGAAATAGAAACAAGGAAATCATGGAAGCTTTGGCCATTAAAATCTAATGCAATGGCCTACAGAAATAAAGTCTTCCAGAAAAAACTCCGAAACTCTTCCGAGGAACGTTCATGATCCTCGAAAAGGCTCTCGTTTCTTTCATTCCAAATACACCAACAAATACAAATTGGAGCCATCCTCCACAAAGATGCAATTTGCGGAGTCCCAGTGATTCCTCTCCAGCTTGCTATAAACTCCACCACCCGAACCGGCATTACCCATGCTATTCCCATTCTGTTGAAGAAGTAGTTCCATATCTCACTTGCGAACTTACAATGTAGGAGTATGTGATCCACAGTCTCACCATTGTTTCTACACAAACAGCACCAGTCCACACTTATGAGACCACGTCTTTTAAGGTTATCAATGGTCAAAATCTTCCCTAGCGCTGCTGTCCATACAAAGAATGTAGCCTTGGTGGGTGCTTTACTTCTCCAAATATTCTTCCACGGAAACTTGGGCCTTTGTTGCATGGTATTGGCTTCGTAAAAGGACCTTACCGAGAATTTCCCCTTTCTATTAGGACTCCATACCATCACATCTTCAGTTGTGGCAGCAATGGGCACTCTTTACAGTAGATTCATAAATTCCTTCAAGTTGTTTACTTCCCAATCGTTTGCCTCCCTGATAAGGCTAATATTCCACTCCTGTGTGTCTTGATTGATCACCCTCAAATCAGCCACCATAGCTGCTTTTTCCTGTGCAATAGCGAAGATTGTGGGGTAGGCAACTTTTAGAACCATATCTCCCACCCACCTATCCATCCAAAAACTGATCCTACTACCATCCCCCAAACACAACCGGGTATTACAATGAAAGGAACTCCACCCCTTCCTTATATACTTCCAAAGCCCCACTCCACAAGGAATATGATGCTCATAATGATTTTCTTGTCTCTCTTCAAATCCTATCTAGGTGTCTCTTTTGTATGCACCCCTTGTACATGGGATGTGCATTTTGTTTTCATAAATAAAAGCTCATTACTCATTAAAAGAAAAACTTCTATGGCAGATGACTCAGACCATGTCACTTTTAAACAGCTACAGAAGGTTATAGCATGTTTTTTACAGTATGGTTAGAGTATAGATTTTTATTATTGCATGTGGGGATGTGGTAACAATTACCATCAGCACGTGAACCCCCATTTTGCGTGTGTTTTCCTCTCAAGTTAGTGGTCCAAAAGCATCCCATTGAGTACAAAATTCCTGCCAGTTGATGAAAATTATGAACCCAGATTGCTTGAGCAATGGGTTGGACATGAAAATGCCCATACCCTGAATGACATTTGACCCCTTATTTTGCCAGCTCCTTCAATGAAATTTATGTTTATGTTCATGGTAAGGTAACGGTTGTAGTCCTAAAGATAAACACAGTTTGGTGCAGTCTTTGTAGCCGGTGAATTGTTATTATGTTGTATTGTTGATGATTTATGGGACTAACATCTCGTATAATACTAGTAGGGCTTAGAAGCAAATTATGATTAGTGTCATATGAAGGATCTCCATATGAACATTTTAGCTTGGTCACGTGTTTGCCATATTGTTGTCATATTTTTCCTAAGATTCCAGTTGAAGGGTTCGTTTCACAAATGCATTTGTATGATTGTGGAACTACCTCGTCTGCAGTAGGTATTTGGAGCTTGGGGAGTTCCAAACTATCCTTTGGTTTCTTTTGGTTCAGTTGTTTTATTTTTAAGTCCTATGCTATTTGTGATTCAACTCTCCTCTGGTGCTCTAACAATGATTTGCAGTCTAGATGGTGTTCATATTGATCAAGTACGGTTCTGGCACTGATGAAAGCATTTCTTTCTATTTCTAGGACATAATTGCAACCGGAGGGCTTGACACAAATGCAGTACTTTTTGATCGATCATCAGGGCAGATCTTATCTACACTCAGTGGTCATGCTAAAAAGGTTCAACTGCTTTTAAGTTTTATTCATTTGCTCGGGTTTTCTGGTCATTAAGATCTGTTGGCTGACTAGACATTTTTTTTCATAGGTTACCAGTTTAAAATTTGTTGCTCGGGGTGATTTATTCTTAACTGCCTCAGCTGACAAGGTATGCATTTAGCTTTGTGGGAATCAAGCTCTACATTCATGAATCTTGAAATTGACATGCATTTTCTTTTCCAATTTTAATTATGAATATTCTTAGATTTCTATTTTTGCTTCACCAGTGGAGTGAATTTGTAATTTTGACAGTACTCTATGATAGATCATAAAAACGATTAAAAGGGATTGGACGAAGGGGTAAAATCCTTAAGTTTGGTATGAGCAAAAAATTGGGAGAGGGGCAGCAAAACTCTCTTGAACCCACCAGGCTGTAAAATATCAGTTTTGTCCTCACTTTAAACCATTTAAATCGAAACGTGATGTCTTACCTTCATTTGCTCCTTTTCACTTGTCCTTCTCTTCTACCAAACAACATGTGGGGAGGAGTCCCCTTATTTCCCCTCCCCTTTGCAATGTATCTTCATTTCTCCTACCTTCCATCCATCCTCTCTGCTAGATTGTGAACAAGGAAAACATCCATGGATAGCTACAGTGGTCAGACTACAAGGTAGGCATGCCTATCAGGGAAAGTTTGCATGTGATATTTGTAGGGGTTCTAATGAAACATGACAGAGCATAAACGCAATTTGACCACAGAACTCCCCTCCTATATGTGCTTTGATCTTTGTGGAGAGCCTGAACTTTTTCCTTAAATACTAACAAAAGGTATCGGTAGGTTCTGATATGGATAGCTGCAAGCAAAGGTTTAAGGTCTGCTTGCACTGTCATCACAACTTTTTTTTTTTTGACCGGTATATTTTGAAAGTTCATTTCTTCAGGTTGATTTTTGTTGTGAAAAATTTATGTTACGTTGGGATGTTGAGATGAGTTGAGTCATGAATGGTAGTATTATGTGGGTCCCATTGAGATGGGTTTAACTTATTTAGGTTGAGATGAGTTTAATTTTTTTATGGGAAATTGAAAAAGTAGTGGGTCCCATCAATAATTGATTTGAGATGAGTTGAGTTTGGTTCAACAACCAAACAAAACCTAAAGTAAGCATTTTCTTGCAGCGTCTGTACTCTTTTTGTTTTTCCTGATTGAATATAATCATTCCATTATTTATAAAATATATATATCATCATTCCACTTACCAATTAATAAAGGAATATGGTTAATAAAGATACCTTCGAAAGTTGGTTTTTTATATGGACTCTCTCTCTTGGGAAAATTTTGATGATGGATAATTTGAGGAAGCGTGGTCTTATTGTTATGGATTGGCCGGGAATCTGTGGATCATTTACTTTTGCATTGTGAGGTGGCAAGGGCTTCATGGTTGCTCTCAAGTAGGGGTGTCAATATGTTACACGACCCGTTAACCCAATATGAACACGACACGATAATAGTGGGTCAGGGTTTAGTCTTAACGGATTCAGGTCAAAACGGGTTGACCCGTTAAGACACGATTGCTTAACGGGTTGATAACGGGTCAACCCGTTATGACACGTTATAACCCATTATGACACATTAAGAAAGTTAAAATTACAATTATACTCTTATACCTAAAAGTAAAATCGTTAGAATTTCAATTTCGATATTTTTATTATTTAGATTATAATTTTGGACTTGTAGTTGGCTTTATAATTTTTATAAATATTGTGATTTTAAAATTTATATAAAATTATGATAAATTTAATCAGGGCAAACGTGTTAAATTTGGGCTTATTCAACTCATTTACATAAACAGTTTGAAACGGGTCGTATTGTATCATGTTAACATATTTCATAATATTCACTAATGAGTTAAAACGGGTTGACACGACACGACCCGTTATGTTAATGGGCCGTGTTAGGGTTTGAGATGTTGACACGATAAGCTTAACGGGTCGGGTTAGGGTTGAGATATATAGTATAATATATATGCTTTGACACGACACGAACACGACCCGTTAACACGATTTGACACTCCTACTCTCAAGTGGATGCGGTTTGGAAGATGGTTTCCCTTGTGTCTTTTGTGGTGTATTTGGATTGAAAGGAATGAGTGGTGTTTCAATGATAAGGAGCATATTTTGGAGGAACTTCAGAATTTTTTGGTGCACTCTTTATTGCTTTGGTTTTCTGCTTTAGTGATTAATGGGGCTTCTGCTCATGATTTTCTGTTGTCGTTTCCTGCTTATGTATTTAGGTGTTTTCTTTTGTATGCTTCCTGTGTACAAGGGTATTGCCTATTTCATTCGATTTAATAAAATTTTCTTTCTTACTTGTAAAAAAAGAAAAAAAAAGATACATTCCAGTTGGTCTCACAAATTCTGTTAGGATTCTGTGGTGCTTCTTGCTCTGTCTTGTTGTAAAATTATGCTATGAATGTTTAAGAATTGATTTAATAGTCTCTATGTACTTCTGTTTCTGTCACTTTGCTGTTTGTTTTCTATCCCTGAACTGTTCTTTTTTATATGTTGAAGACTGTACGTTTGTGGCAAGAGTCTGATGATGGGAACCATAACTGTAGACACATCTTAAAGGATCATACTGCGGAGGTAAAAAGCTTTCACTCTCTTGATCGTGTTCCATTACCAATTTTTACCTCGTGTGTTACATGCCTCCTTATACTTGGTGCTTTTACTCTGCTCTTTGGGAATCTGAAGTAGAATTTTCTCAGTCCATTCTTGATGTCTGAATTCTTCTGTTCTTTCTTCAAATCTTGACTTTACAATTGCCCTATGCCCGATGTACTTGGGCTTTGCCTAGTATTCTATCGTATTAATAAAATAAATTACTTGTAAAAAATAAGTCTTGACTTGAAAATGTAGTCTATTGTATTAAATTGTCACTGGAACATGATACTTGATATCGTCATCACAATTAACCTAGGATTTCTGAAATATCTGATATCATGACTACAACTGTCGGTTGTTGATTGCCATTCTATTATTGTGCTCTTTTGTAATTCAATAGTTATATTCCTTTTATTTTCTCAGGTGCAAGCTATTACAGTCCATGCAACCAATAACTACTTTGTGACTGCTTCTCTTGATAGCACATGGTGCTTTTATGAACTTTCTTCTGGATTATGTCTCTCACAGGTCCAAATCTCTCTCTCTCTCTCTCTCTCTCTCTCTCTCTCTCTCTCCTTGAGCGCCCCCCCGGATCTAGAACCTCTAGAACTGTGAATACTAGGAATGATATGTATCTATAAGTTGACAGCCCGTTGCATCGACTTGATCAATGGAGTGAATACGCACGAAATCATCTCAATTGTTTAAATGACTCATCACATAAGAATAAAGAGTTAGTTTGAAATGCTTTCAGCAATCTTTGAAAACCTTATAACTATTTGTCATTTATCCCTTTCAACTCCATTTTTTTGGTGACTAAATCTTATGATGTTTAGTTCTGCAGGTTGTGGATGCCTCAGATTCTAATGGCTATACTTCTGCAGCATTTCATCCTGATGGTCTAATTCTTGGAACAGGCACTTCTGAAGCTGTTGTTAAAATTTGGGATGTGAAAAGTCAGGTAGAACTCTGTGTGGCTTCTACCTCAATTTTCTTCATTTTTTTCTGATTGCTTCTATATTTCGTTTACAGGCAAATGTTGCCAGATTTGATGGACATGTTGGGGCTGTAACTTCAATATCTTTCTCTGAAAATGGCTACTTCCTTGCGGTAACTATTTCTGCAAATGAAATATTCCTAGTGCATAGAGGGTTGGGCATGCCATGTTTTAATTTCATGTTTGAAATGGACAGACTGCAGCTCATGATGGTGTTAAGCTGTGGGATCTACGAAAATTAAGGAACTTCCGGACATTTGCTCCATATGATTCAGATACCCCAACAAACTCCGGTATGTAATTCTAGTTCTGATATTTCCATGCCCAAAATAGATGGCTCTATGTAGAGATCAAGAATGGTGTTGATAAATTATTACTGTCGTATCCCTTTCTGATCCATGCCTTGTGATTGAATGGGATATATTATAATCCTTTACTTATTTGTTCTGTTTGCTGATATAATATAATACAAGTCTTGAAGAAATATTATGGTAATGGAAGCTCTTTTTCTGCTTGCAGTGGAGTTTGACAGTAGTGGAAGTTATCTTGCAATAGCTGGATCGGATATAAGGTGGGTGTTTGATAACTCGACCATGGGTTTAGTTAAAGATTTCATTGACTTGTTGAATAAAACTCGATCCAATTTCACAAGTATGGAAGTCGTCTATATTTTTATTGATTCTCTCTACTATTGAAAAAGCTTGGGCTATTTTGATGTTTGCTTTTCTGTCATTTGTACAAAGTGCCTTTGTTTAAAGGAATTGGAAGGAAAGGAGGAATGCTAATCTTCATCCTAGAGCTTATCATCCACAGTCACACTTGTTGAAATGGTAGATTTCAAGTGGTTTCATATATCAACCACTTAATATATGCCACATAGCTTGTGTGACTGGGGATGAAAAAATTCAGGATGAAGGAGAGCATTTCTCGAAGGAAAATCATGGGATGCCCATTTATTCTCCTCCCTCATTCATGTCCTTAATGCCACTTCCGCCATTATTATTCTTTGATGGGAAGAGAGTATTACTGCCACCTTGTAGAAGGTTGAACCGGTTCTCCTTATATTACAGCTTCAGATTGTAAGAATTGTTACTTATCAAAAAAAGAAAGGGAAAAAATATGCATTGGAGGATAGTTGGGCCCACGTTACAGCATTTTCACAAATTCATGCCAACTTAGCCAACAGTTAGGAAGTTCAAGTGATGAATCTGACGTCCATGTTTACCTGAGTTTTAAGATTCGTACTATCTTGTTTACAGCATTTACACAAATTCATGCCAACCCGTCAACTACAGTTTATTTTTTCAATCACTTGAACTGCAGACTAAGCTAAACCCAAGCCATCTTTTGGAGCTAAATGTTCTTCTGCTTTTGTAGTTTCAATAGTTTTTGCATCCATGTAAAACTAATTTGGGGATTGTGACTTCTGCAGAGTTTACCAAGTTGCAAATGTGAAGTCAGAATGGAATTGTATCAAAACTTTTCCTGATTTATCTGGCACAGGTTATTGAATTTTGTCCTAGTATTATTAGTAACTTTTATTTTGGTAATCCTTGGTGATAAATATACCCAGCTCTGATTACAGGTAAAGCAACTTGTGCAAAATTTGGGCCAGATGCGAAATATATGGCAGTAGGATCGATGGATAGAAACCTCCGCATTTTCGGCCTGCCCGGCGAGGATGGTTCATTAGAGTCTTAAGGCACTTTCAAGTAGCAGTAAGTGGTAAGTGGAAGTCTTGGTATTTCTTGAGGTTGCTGTTACTTCGACGTGTAATTTATTTATTGGCTTGAGGAAATGGGTGGTAGAATTCTTCAATTATATGGTGTAGAAACTATTGCCACATTCCTCTCCGTTGAGCAAAGAGTACCCTTGAGCATTCTGCTTCGATCTTGCGAGATGCGGTCTCAACTGAGCTGGAGACACCCATATTTGTCGGCACTTGATTAATTGTCATCATCACTTTCTAAAGTTGGTGCCCCATCTCATGTATCATTTCCTTTTCTCGTCTTTTTTTTTTTTTTTTCCAATTTTTTTGTAATCAGATTTTGCCGCTTTGGAATAGGTTTTTGGCCAACGTTAACATTCTGTCTTTTGTATGTTCGATTGTGGGTGGCTGACACGACAATATATTCGTAACTGTTATCGGTTCTTACTTTTTTTGGTTGCAATTTGGTACACTGACTAGAATGAGCAAATTAGGGACAAGCTTGTTGATTAATTATTGAATGCGTGCAATGCATGGCAGTCGGTCATTATCTACGACGTGGGATGGGCATTTCGAATTTGAGCGAATGCTTTAGAGTGGGCACGTAATTTATTAGAGAAGTATTTTCTACAACTGCATTCTTTTCCGATTCCAGTGATCACAGAGCATTTTTTGAACATGTTCCAAAGAACATTGTTTGAGCCTCAACGATCAGCCAGTTCGAACTTGCAACATTTATAGTACTGATAGCTCTACAAATTTTTTCCACTGAAAAGATAATCCATTCGGACATTAATCAAACATTCAACTATTAATACAAGACTGCCACTAGACAGCGATTTTTAGTTCATTCTAGGATTCTATACTTCAACAAATGGACAATCCCTCATCTCATATATATATATATAAATATACACATTTGAGGTAAATGAATTAAGAATATTATTGAGAAAGAGGCTTGTCCTAGGTAAGGTAACGCGATGCATGTGTAAAACCCCATAGCTGCACATAGACAAGAATTCCATTAATATCAAGGGACATAATTAAAACCAAGAGTGAAGTTGATGCGAAATGAAGGCTTGTAAAATAGAAGAAACAATCAAAAGAGCAAAAACTTGGATATGTAATTTCTATTTTTTTCGTTAAAATAAAATTCTACATGGTTTGAAGACGTGTGTATATCCGTCTTCAAAGTTCAAACTTTCTGCTGATGTACTGGGCTCCACTTCATGTGACCCAATCTTAAATGAACACCCTAAGAACAGCTGCTACTATTTTACCTATACTTCTGATATCAGTAAAAATGTTACTGAATATCAGATTTCACGGATCCTAGTTCATCTTTCTATTCAGTTCACATCTGCCACAACCAGATGCCAGGATGGTGTGTGTGACAAGATAAAGTGAGTATGAAGCAGGTTGAAATGGACAGCAGCAGTAAATACTTTCTCAAGATACAGTACATAAGACAAGGTGATTAAAAAGCAGGCATTACCTCGACATTCTTTAATTCAAACTCTTCGTTATGAGCCAAGCACAAATTCCCAAATGTTTGGCAGGGTCCACTGGTTCCACTTAACCTTTTCAGATAAGAGTTCACAAGCGTGAGAAGAGACTCGGGACTCTTGAGTATTTGTTCTCATCCATTAGACGACGTGAAATTCAAAAAAGAATATTAAAATAAGCAACTTACAGATCTCCATCCAAGCACAGGGCGAAGTTGCCACCACCACCAAATGCTAGCAAGTCATCCATACATAAGTGGTAATATCGATTGGCTCCTATATACAAAAGGTTTGGCATCAGTTTCAGCATAAGAAAGGGGCAACAAAGCATTCTCACGCATTGTGACATTTTTTTCTTTGATTGGAAGGTGTACTATAGTCCATTCAAGACTAATTATTCTTCCCACCCAATGCTGATGAATTTCTCATCACAGCAATATGGTAAAGAGCTTCAATACGGCACCTGTTAAAGGAACAACCCTTGGATGTAAGCTTTTTTTTTGGAAGTTACTAATTCTTTTAAGAAATTTTTTAAAGGACTTTTTCTGGTTTTGTGGAAATGGCGGGATCAATAAAATATGTTTGGATTGAAAAAGGTTTCAAGACCTGCTTTTATTGGGATTGGAAAGTGGTGGGGCCCATTAAAATATATTTGGAGAGAAAACTTCTACATTTTTTTAGTTTTGTGAAAGCTGGTTTGGTTTTTGTTTATTATGGAAATCAAGGTATGATGTTTTAATGAATATTTTCTTTTAGATTATTTTGGAGTAAAGATGTTTGGATTGAGAGTAAAAGTTTTCAAAAACTTCTTGTTACCAATTAACATAGCAGCTGAAGACTGCCAACGAAAGCCAGGTTCAAATAAAGGTCTCCATTGACCACATATTGAATTGGGTATACCGTGTTCCCATTACCAAATATTGAGGCGTCCAAACAAGCAGCCAAATAATAGTTGGCTCTACAACCTACTCCACCGTGAGTCGCGGCTATGCCCTCATCTCTTTTCTTGACCGTAAAAAAAAAACCTTCCTCTGAACTAGATTGCCACATCTTCCCACAAAGAGCAAGCATTACACATATTGATTAAGTCAAGGTCCTTACCTGTTGGTCTAAATAATCTCAGTTCACCATATATGGTTGTAAACACAAATGTTTGGTTTGTTCCCTATCACCAAAAACAGAAAGAAGTACACAATCATCCTTCAAATATTGTAAGGGGAAAAAGTAGAGAGCCAAAGTGCCAAACCCAGATGAGTGAAATAAGGAGATAAGAATATTGAAAGGGGAAAAAATAGAGAGCCAAAGTGCCAAACCCAGATGAGTGAGATAAGGAGAGCCATTTCCTCAAGAAGAAATCTATGAAAGATTAATATCAACAAAGGTGAAAGCATGTTAACTTACTTGATATTTTCTCTTCGCTGTAGGCTTCAAGGGACAATCTAGCAGCCCACCAAACACAGCACCTTGCCTGTCACCAGCAATCTAAATGAAACGAGTGAGCACCGTGAAGACTGGTGGATCTCAAATTAGTATCACCACTTACAGGATCTCATTGGAAACAGATATCAACATACCAGCAAACATGGACCAGAAAGATCAGCACTCTTGCGAATTAGTGTACGCAGTGATATACCATGTTTCAACGTACTGCCCTTCATTTGAAATATTCAATATTGAATCAAGACACAACTACAAGAACAAAAATTGCATTTAGTGTAGAGTATATAAGCTTTTCAGCAAGACTGACCTGTACAACAACATCCATTGGCACCCTTTCACTATATTAGGCAGGGACGACAGCAAGAATTCATACAAATCTGTGGAAATAAAAACAGACTCATCCATGAGATACGGAAAAGTCTTCTGTGGGCTGTGTCGGTTAGTAGCCTCTTCAAACACTTCAGACCCACTAGTGCTCCTGCCAGAAGCCGGGTCTTCATCACCGTCTTGAGTAATTGTTGTTACCTTCTTGTCACATACTGGACTACTTTTCACATAGTCTTCCAAGGATTCATCTGGAGCAACAGAGTTTGCATTTCTATATAGAGCAGGGTGTTCTTGAATTGATTTGAGATCATGTTGATGCTTGTTTGATATGGATCGATCAAATCCAACTGAAGGGTTAATGTAGGAAAAATATGAAGAAAAGGTTTTCTCGCTTTCAGAATAAGGCCTGGCCTACATATATAAAAACTTCATATCATCATGAATTGAGAATTTGCACGTACAATTCAAATAGAAATATGAGAGAAAACCAGCCACATCCACTAGGAATATTAGAAGACGAAGTTAGCTATGTAATTAGCATTCCAATAGTGTTTTCTAGAAGAATAACTCCAACGACAAAAATTGCCCACCATCTTTGCAGTGACCTTGATAAACAAAAAAAAAAATTACCGTTCCGCACAAGATCCCCAATCATTTAATTGCAAGTCACCAAAATTCAATGTCAACTGAAGGAACTAAAATTCTCTAAGCCACCCAGATCTAAGTTTTACGAGGAACCAGAACCACGATCAAGCTCAACTTTTTATGTACCACATAATATCGATATTACCTGAGGTGGGGGAGACGAGGACGAGGAGTGGGACGAGTCGGCGAAGAAACGGGTGAACCTGTCCGTCACTTTCTCTTTAAACGTGTACATCATGAGTTTTTTTGACCTTTGAAGAGGAGAGACGGAGTGAATCTCTCACGGGGGGCGTCTTCCTGTCCGAGGTTTGTGCTCTTTATATGGGTGTTAACGTTTCTGGTTGTTTTTTTGTTTTTTCGTTTCGTTAAGAGGAAAAGTTAGAGAAAGTAAGAGGAATCCAAAAGGAAAGGGAAGACTGGTCGGTGGGGAAGAGGAACGATGGTGGGAGTGGCAGAAAGTATTGAAACCAACGAAGTTTGATTGGGAATTTCCTAATTCTGGGACTTCGTGGAGTTATATGTTTATACGCCTCCTTTTGTTCGAAACTTCGACGTATGATTCGTCGTCGTCGCCTCTTTCATTTTGGGCTCTTGCATTTGTCGGATCATTGTCTATTTGTCCACAGTATAATGTAAATTCCTACGGATAGGGATACGGGTACCGAATCATTCGACCGATATTACATTTGGAAAAGGAAAAGGAAAATGTTTGGCATCGATAATGGGCCTTGATTTTTTTTTTAAAAAAAGTTAATGATTAAATAAATATTTTTTTAATAATATTATAAATATTTTTAAAAAAATCTTTGAGAAGTTAAAATAATATATAGAAAAAAAAAACTAAATAACCTTCTCGACGGCTTTTCTCGTGCTCCACCTCGGTTGGCGGGTGTAGCATTGTCCTTGGAAAGTGGGTGTTGCTACCAACTTTTGACATTCGGCTAGCTAAATTATATATATATTTTTCAAATAATTTTTAAATATTTAAAAAAATAATAATATATTAATAGTCATTTATTTAATTGTTAAGTAGAAAAAATTAAAATAAATTCATGAATGGTCAAATTGAATGGGGGTAAACTTAGACAGTATATTATTATTTTCTTCTAGAAAAGTTACTTGGTCTCGTGAGTTTGCCGCCTCAAAGTTAGTTTTCAAATATTTTATTTTTTTTATTTTTTGTTTAATGGTTAAAGAAGTAATTATTAGTAAAGTTTTGTATTTTTTTTTATTTTTTAAAAATATTTAAAGATGCTTACGAAATGTTTGAAAGAAAAAAAAAAGCAATTGAACTAGTGGTAAGTTACAAGAAGTATTTCATTATTATAATTTTTTCAAATTTCCACACAATATAATAAATAATTCAATCTTTTCAAATCTCAAAACATTAATAATATTAAAAAATAATACTATAACTGTAAGGGGATTCCCCCCCGCCCCCCGGGACCTAAAGCTCATGAGTGCAGGCCCAGGTACAAGAAGCCCAAACCAATTAGGCAGCCCCTCGGCCCACGATCCTAGAGGAAGGGAAACAAGGCGCATATCGCCTTGGCTCACCCTCCTACGCCACCTGGCCCCAGTGAGTCTGAACAGGCAGGCAGGTGATATGTGCTGGGAATCTCTATTTTCCTAACAACAAGTAAAGAGGAAGGGGGATATGATGTATCACACTTGTCACCAGGCAGATATGATAGAAAGTCACATTGCATTTATATCATCCAATTGAAGATACGGTTGAGGTGACATATACCTCTAACACGAGGAGTGAGCGATTGAATTATAGAAATCAAGCCTATTTATTTAGATAATCCTCATTTTGGATTTGTAATTTTTTAGTAACATTGGTTGATAACTTGGCGGTGCATTTTAGTAGTTTCATACTAAATGTTGGCTAATAAAATCATTTAAAATCCGTTACATCGATTATAAGTGACACTTTTATATGAAAAAATTCATCCATAAACTAACAAAAAGTTAATTAATTTGTGTTAATAGATGCCGATATTCCAATAAGGTTGAGTTCTTCTTAAGTTCGAGCCTTGAACGTTTAAAAGATAGACATATGAAGTGGATCTTACTTATGTCGTTTTACTTATGTCGTATGGCTCATCTCATATATCTATCTCTTTCGCGCTTAAGCTCAAAATCTCAACGTGTTTCCACCATTTCGAAAGCCCCAGCACAATAAGAAGGCTAGCTAGGCAACTCTATGACCACATCACGAGACCCCATTGAAGGCACCTCTTGATGGCATTGAAGGCATCGGCACCTCCACTATGAGCTGTCGTAAATTACACTACACACACCTATGCTGCCTCTTCGGATTTGGAATCTCACAAGAGACTGACATTTTGCCAATTATTTGGTAGAATAATTCTATTTGGAAATACATTGTTTTTTCTTCCAAAGATTCATTGCTCCATTTCCGAGCCTGAATATGAGCTTTATTTTTGTTTTTAAGGGAATGGATTTCCACCTTATCCCACTTCCATTCAACTATTTAAGTATATGTGATACATAGTTGTTCAAGACAACAAGAGCAAGAAAACGAAAGGGATTGATCTGGGAGCTCTCTAATGTGGGATCAAATCAAGTTTTCTACTCATGTGACAATGCCACCTATATTGTTTCAGCCATTAATTTCAATTCCACAATATTGATAAGAACAGCTAAATAAGAGGAGACAGAAAAAAAGAATATGATGTTAGAATGGCTAGTACAGCTAAACATCCGCTCCTTTTTTTTGGCCATACCTCAATCATTTTATTTAATACAGCACTGGTCCAAAACATCAATATAAAACAGCAGAGTAAAACAAAGTAATTATGACTGAATTCTTTGGTCCTCTTGCCATTACGGAGTGTTACTTTTCTCATTCTGTTTGAAGGACCACCATGTATTATTTACAAACCAAGAAATTACAATACCTGTACATATCCAATTTGAAAATAGAACCCTTTTTCTTGTTTGTGTTAAGTGTGGGCTTTTGTTGGACACCTCTTTCAGAATGAACAAACGAAAAGAGGCTGAAGAAAATTTTGGTAACAATTTCATGTGTAATGTAATGTTTATCTAAACTCAACCCAGACGCCAGCTATACATATACACCCATGTTCTTGTCCTGAAGTGATTCCCAAAGCCATAAATTCTCGTGCAGACTGCAGATGCTAGGGTCCAATCTGAATATCGGTCCCAGTTTCTTGGACCCCAGAGGTTTCATCTGCTCTTAAAAACTTGTAAAACAAATTTCAAATCATACCTACGTATTATGAACTTTAGTCAAACTGCATTCACTTCTCTCCCCCAAAGTCAGATTACTTTCCATTCACAGCCTCCTCACCTTCCTTTGGTTGGAGAATATATCTCTCTTTTAAGCATTCTTATATTATTCAAACATTTTGTTCACATTCTCTTGAAATATTAAGTTATTACATTATTAAACCAAACAAATAGCTTACTATTCTATAAAAAATATTATTTTATGTACATCATTTGCACACCATCACTCTGTGGAGAAAAGGCAAAGCCACATCCCTAACCCTCTGCTCACCTAAAGAGACAGGACAGTCCAATGGGGGGAAGTAAAGAAAAAAATCACAAGCACCACATAAATAAACCCACAATCTCTCAGTTTACCTAGCAGCTTCCCCCCTCCCCCGCGGTCCGAAAACCTGCCATGATTTGATACATCAACACTACCTCAAATGGGTTCTCTCTCAAAACCCTTTTCCCTTTTACTTATCTCTCTGGTTTTGTTTACCAATCTTGAGCCTATCCCATTCGCTGAATCTGCTTCTGACAACACAGCCTTGGTCTACAAGGGCTGTGCAAAGCAGGCCTTTTCAGATCCAACTGGGGTTTACTCCCAGTCCCTCTCATCCCTCTTTGGTTCCCTGGTTTCGCAGTCCTCCAAGGCCAGGTTCTTCAAGACCACCTCTGGCAGTGGTCAAGCCACCATCTCTGGTCTCTTCCAATGCAGAGGGGACCTTAGCAATGCTGATTGCTACAACTGTGTGAGCAAACTTCCCCAAATGGCAGATAGTCTGTGTGGCAAAGCCATAGCCGCCAGAGTCCAGCTGTACGGCTGCTACATTCTCTATGAGGTTTCAGGGTTTGCTCAGATTTCAGGCTTCCAGTTGCTCTACAAGACCTGCGGGGCAACAAACGTGGCCGGAAGTGGGTTCGAGGAAAGGAGGGACGCTGCCTTACAGGTGCTGGAAAACGGCGTGGTTAGTGGCAACGGGTTCTACACTACTAGCTTCGAAGCCGTGTATTTGTTGGCTCAGTGTGAGGGGGATTTGGGGAACACAGATTGTGGGGAGTGTGTGAAGAGCGCTGTGCAGAAAGCTCAGGTTGAATGTGGGAGCTCTATATCGGGCCAAATCTATCTGCATAAGTGCTTTATGAGCTATGATTACTATCCTAATGGGGTTCCCAGGAGATCATCTTCTTCATCATCCTCCTCCTCCTCCTCCTCATCCTATTCTTCCTCTTCTTCAGGTAAAGTTGGCACTTTTCTCTTTCTTTCTGTAATCTCTATTTTGCCAAAGTTTAATGGTTCTTTTTCATTCTCTCTCTACTAATGAATCCATGAGTGTACAGGACTTCTTAGTTTTTAGTCCAGTATTAATAATGCGGGATGTGTTTTTATTTTAATGCTGAAACAGAGGGAAGTACAGGCAAGACAGTGGCGATTATATTGGGAGGAGCAGCAGGAGTGGGGTTCCTAGTAATTTGCCTACTTTTTGCCAGGAATTTGATGAAAAAACATGATGGTATGTGGAAAATGAGGTGGACCTTCTTTATCTTTTCTGCTCCTAACGCTGATACAGCTGGAACATGTTGTTTTGTGCAGATTTTTGATTGGAGAAGGGTTCCAAACAGGCAAAGTTCTTTCGAGGTGGATTCTTTCTACATCATTATTTTTTGTTTTTGGTCAAAAGGGAATGGGTTTTTGAGGTGAATATATGAGAGAGAGAGAGAGAGAGAGAGAGAGAGAGTGGTTTAATATTATTAGTTCTTACAGTTGGGTAAGAATTTGTTAAGAAGGGAAGCAAGTAGGGCATGGAATCAAGAAAAATTTTCACAGAAGTGGAACTTGTAGGAATGACTGTTTTGTGATCCCTCTAGCCATGTGGGTGTTTGTCTCTTTGCCCTCTTTTCTAGATTAATGGTTGTTTATTTTATTCACATCTTTTTAGCAAAGTTGCAATTGCAATCCTTCTCTCCCACGCAGGTTCTATGTCTTAACAAGTCGTTCTGATAATGACACTGAATTCTTAGAGCAAGTCACTGCATAGAAGCTATCTTGAAAATGAATTAATCAGTCACTTTCACCAGTTTGGCTTCTCATGTATTGAATTGCCTTAATCAGTCATTGGTTTATTTATCAGAAGCTAAAAACTGGATTTTGCGGTTTAGACTCAATTATGTTGTATTGAATACTAATTTCTCTTATCGTTATAAGTGTGAAAATCAACACTTCACAGTTAATACACACATATCAACAAATTAAAATTAAAAAGACTCGAATCCACGGCATGCACTATTTTTTTTAGCAGGTTGATACTTTTAACTTGACAACGGGTTGCTTGTGATCAAATGCTAAATTTACTAGCAGGATAATGGATAAAATTGTTCTTATTGTTGATGAATAAATCTCATATTGCCTGTGGACAAAGTCTTGGACGTGTTTATAAGCAATAAGAAATATGCCTAAGACCTTATCCACAGGCAATATAGATTTATTCCTCAACACTTACCACTCTTTTTATATCTCTTTGAAATAAGTATAGTGTTTATGGGAAATTTGAAATTCAAATCAATTGAGAATTCAAAATTAAAATAAAAAGTATCTTGGTATAATTTCTCCCCAATAATCAAAACACTCAGAATACCACCATTTCCCTGAACGTATCTATGTTATTGGCTTTTGACCACTAAGCAAAGGACTTAGATACAACTCTTTCTGGATGCGACACTTCTAATTCTTTTAAAAAGTGTTAAAATCTCCAAAGCACATAGCATCAGCAAGAACAAATTGTGAACAGAATTTTGAGCATAATTGCATATCAAATAATTTGATGAACCCAATCTATAGTTTATTTCCAGGAGAAATCCGCAAAGGCATCTTATGGAAAACGCTATTAAGGTTTATCATACTGCAATTCCCCATTTACTGAGTTAACATCATATTTGAACAATTGTAAAGGTTCAACTTTTGTCAACAAGCCATTGCTTCGAAACAATTTATAGTGCAAAATTAAGAAATAACAGGGGACTGAGAATGTTGTCCCTCGTCTGGGATTTGAATAAGAAGAAGATCTCCTTTCAGAAAATGTTGATTGGAATGTTTCTTTTTCTGGTTTCTCGCCAACCAAACGCCATATCATAGAGTCACCGTTCACCAAAGTTCCAAACCTTATCAAATTAACCAAAAGGAGGGAAGAATGACCCTAATAACTGCGGCATCCATTAAAAATAAATAAAGGCAAAGCAATTGAAGAGAATCCAGTTACAATCGCTCAAGTATGACAAACATTGATTATCAAAATTCCAAATCAAATGTCACGTCACATTCAATTCGAAACCTTAAACCCCAGAAACCCCCCGTCTCCCAGCCGAGCTGACCTGAGGCGAGAGGAGTGGAGCGGAGTCACTTGGAGGTACCGAGGAGGCTGGCTTGCTGGAGCTCGAGGTCATTGAGCTGCTGCTCGCGGTCCATTTCGATGATGAGCGGGACAACCAAGATGAGGAAGGTGTTACCAGCAATCCAGGCGGCCCTGTCGGTGCTGCGGATCAGCTTCTTGGACACGAAAGCGGCGTCGGAGGCGGCTCGCTTCGTCTGGTGGAGGATCGGGGACTGAGACACGCTGCGTCAGACCCTAGAAATGAGGGACTGGTCGTTGGTCGTCGTAGAGACTCGCTTTTTGCCCTGCGGCGATGCCACTTCAGTGTCCCCCAAGTGTACGTGGAAAAGGTAAGGAAGGGGCTGAAGGGCTGAAGGGGGATATTCCAAGAGTTTTGGGGCCTCGACTCTCTCCGCTTTTCCAGCGCCATGCCATATGCTCGGTTTGGGGTTGAATTGAGATAAAAGTTTAAAATATTATTTTTTAATATTATTATTATTTTAAAATTATAAAAAGTTAAATTAAAATTTAAAAAAATTGATTTATTTATTATATTTTATGTTAAAAGTTAAAAAATTATAATAATTAGATAAAATAAGTTGAGTTAAATTACACTAGAGTTGATAACCAAACGCTGCCTAAAGCACTTGTTTAGAACAATATTTTATGAGGATTTTAATATAAATTTTTTTTTATGAAAATTCAAAAATAAAAATTAAAAGATGGTTTGAAGCTTCCTTTTCTCCCAATCCGATTTTTGACATTAAAGAATTTATTTTCATTTAAAAAAAATTAAATTTCCTCAAACGCTTTTTTCCCCCTTAAAAATATGTCAATAGGGTTGAAAAGTAACTGTTTTTTCTTTTCTTTTCTAGGTCCTGTTTTTATGTATTGGAGAGGGGACTTTATTCGGGTAGGCCGGTAGCCTATGGCCTCTCTATCAAAACAAAAATCTCACTTTGAAAGTAAGATAGTATACCATGGTATTCTTTTAGCAGAGAGAGAGAGAGAGAGAGAGATGGGGAGCATTCGCAGTATGCTAAGAATGTCAAGATGATAAACTTAAGGCTGTTCAGAGCTCAATCAACTAATATTAAACCTCTCTTTATATACTGCAAGCATGAGAAAGGTAAGTCCAGAAGATTTTCCACTTCAAGGGATTTTGACATGATAGTGTTCATAAAAAAATCCCTGTTAAGATGCCCACCACTCTTTTGTAAACCTCTGCACACAACTAAAGATGTATTGCACACCCAAGGAACCGAAACGGTAAAACCCAAACCAGAACCTTCTTTCCCATTTCCTACCAGTACATCCTTGTATGCTCTGGCGATTCTGGAAACGTACTTCCCCATTGGCAAAATTTGCTCAAGAACAGATGGAACGGAACCATCGGGGTTCAGAAGTTCAGAATCTGAATGAAGGTTCACCACAACAGTGCCATGTTCCGGGTGAAGTTGATTACTGAGAGCTTTTAGAAATGGGGAATTTGGGTCCCACAGCTTGCGAGGGAAGATGTCGTCACCATCATAAGCATCAATGAAGATCATATCATATAGATTGCTGTTCTCAAGGACAAAATTCTCAGCGTCTGATTCATAGAGGTATAGCTTCTCATGGATGCCTTTCCACAGAACTTCATTAATGGCATTAGGTTTGGAGAAGACACGCTGACCTGATTGGGTCATGACTGAGAAAGCAGGAAAACCCATAGCTTTGATTGAGGCTGAGATAACATGGGGGTCAATTTCAACCACGTGAATCAAAGCACCTGTAGCGTTTTAGCAAAACAGCAACCAATAATTCAATAAATAAATAAATAAATAATCGGATATTGGACAAAGATATCACTAAATTATACATAGATTTGCTAATATGGGCAAGAAGATTGAGATTTCTGCCCAAAAGCCAACCATTGAAAGATGGAAGACATATTAGGATTGGCATTCCAAGTTTTACAAGGGAAGTTTTTTGTTTAATAAGCTGTTTATAAGGGAAGTTGCATGATACTACTGTTGCAAGTGATTGCATTCCAAAAAGATAACACAAGTATGCAAATGCAAAAGTCATTTCCAAAGGAGTATCTGAGTTTTCGGCTTTCTCTACAGCAACATTGGATGCCAAAAGCACAGGAGGAAAGAGATATATACTCACTATTTTCAAGAAAGGTCAGCTGTGTGTGTGTACATGAGAATTTTTTTCATAAGTTGTACATGAAGAGTAACTCCTAAAAAATCACAGGAAAACATTTAAAAGATCATCAAATTTTACAAAAGAACTGGAATAAACGATGCTTAAGACAGACCTCCAATTACACCAAGTTTTCAAGAACACAGATATCAACATATGTTCAACCCTTTAAAAACTCCAACAGTTCCTTTCTCAACAAATTATCCACATACCAAACAGAAGAATAGACTTTAAGATTTTACAAATCTTAGAATGACCATATTTCCCCTAACAATAAGTGAAGAAATCATTGCATCTTCCTAGAAAAATGAAAAGCAGATGATTGGCTCCCAGAACAGTGAAGTAAAAAGTCACTTATTGTTCAAAATCTTTCAAAATACCTCAAATAATAATAGAAGAAAATTATACAGAATGGTTAAGTGATAGATTCTCACCTTTAATTTTGCTAGCCAAAAATAATGGTAAGCTTCCCCCTCCATGACCAATGCATAAGATGTTCATGGTTTTCTTCCCATGCACCGCCTTTTCTATTATATCATAACTACAGGATGCTATGGTAGCCAACCCAGCTGATAGCATACTCTTTAGGTCTGCAAAATGGCATTCAGACATCAAACGGTTACTCTTTTGTTCCTCTTCGGCAGAGATAAAGATGTTACCTCAACATCCACAACAACAAAGTAAAATAACAAGCGTTGTTGTGAGGATCAATTGCCTCAATTGAAAAAAAAATTGTCAACATAACAAAAGGGGGTGTCAGATCTATTTTTGTTAAGTAATATATTGACAATATGATATCCATTACTCAAGTGTAGCTAAAGACCAAACAACAGATGGCACATCTAATGACTACCATCAGAAGAAATTGCACCCGTTTATATGCTAGTATGATTCAATGTCATGTACTACTTTCTACAAGTGAGGTTTCTCCTCGCACAATAACTGGAACACAGAAACGCTCATGCATTTCACACAGAAAAGTATTCAAACAGTTGGTGTCAATAGATAAACAAACCCATAGTTATGGCATCCCAAGATTCCCAAATCAAGAATATCTGGAGTTGAACAGAGACTTGATCTTAATCAGTGATAACCCAAATTGAATGCCTTTTTTTTGGAAGAAGAGGCAAGACAAGACTAGTCAAAAGAGATCCTCAGCATACCCCAAGACTGGGTCCTGGATAGCTTTAACTCATCCAAACTATTACTGACCCCCAATGTATCAGATAGATTTCTTCTATTTCCCTTTCACTTTTCCAGAGAATATAAACGTGATCTTTGTGGAAGTAAAAGCTTTCATAGGTGCCATTGATTTAGGTTCAAAAAGGTGCACATATAAATGCTACATGTACACAAAATGTGCAGAAAAGATACAATCTACATGCTAGAAACGAGAAAAAGAAACTTTGTTTATCCGTCAGGTACTGAAGTGATCAGCCATGCGATGGGATGAACAGAAATGAAACTTTGTTTATTTAAAGTACACCATCTCTACAAGGTCCCTTATAATTGGCTTGAAACTGTTTTTGTTCCTTTTCTCTCCTAACAAGATTAAAAAAAATCATCCAAAAGGTTGATAAAAATTGGACTCCCATGAGAATCCTCCAAAGCTAGGGATGCCAACATAACCTCCTAAACGTTCCACTACCACATTTTATTCTATTAATTGCTTTAAAGTACGCTCTGTTCTCCTACAACATCAACTTATCAAGCTACTTGGCATTCCAGCTAGCACTAACCCTCTTTGAAAACCTCCCAAGTATGCTCTAACAACTTCCTCGATACCAAACACTTCTACAACATACGAGATCATAGATGTTTATTCGAGCTCATAGTGGCTCTCAGCCCTATATTTCACCCACCCAAAATACCGAGGTGTGAACTACCTGTCACACTAACATCAAACAGCACATAAAGAACTAACTTAAACACAACCTGACGCAATTGACAGCGTTCTTTCTCTGGCAATTCTCCAACAGCATATCACAAACACACACACACACATACAAAGGCGTAAAAGCAGTTGAAGGAATTTGATTTACATGGAACAGCCAGACAATGTGGCTGCTGCATTAGGCACACGGAACCGGGCTCCGATTCCCGGTAAGCAGCCATCACTTTGACAGTGCTTTGGCGGGTATCATCATTAAAACGAAGCGCCCGCCATTGGTACCCGAGTATCCTAAAACGCCCCTGGCGTTCACATACCGGAAGTACCTCTAACTGCCTTCGCTGTAACCATCTCTCCATTTCAGGCCAGTGCACATCACTCTGCATATTATTTACCAACAGTACCGTTGAAAATATTTACATCGGTGCTCTAAGCACCATGGTAACAAATTCAGAGAGAGAGAGAGAAAGAGAGAGGCTCACAGGTTGAGAGGAAGGGTAGGCGACGACGGAGACGACGCCGTTTCCTTTGTCGGAAATGGAACGGAAAACCGTGTGACCGTCGGATTCGGCCCCCCACCACTCGGAGGAATAAGACCAATCCCCCTCGTCCTCAATACGCCGCCGTACTGCGGAGGAAAATCCTCGCCGGGCGTTCCATGCGGATCCCAACCTGCGCCACATCAGCCGAAAGCCCTAGCCGTTCTAATAAACCCTCCCAGAGACAAGTCACCAAGTCCTGACTCCTGGCTATGTAATACCAATTTTTTCTTTTTCTTTTCCGAAAGAGCCAAACAACACTCACATCAAACTGCCACGTCAGTTAATAATTTTGATCCGGGTTTTTTCTTTTTTTTTTTTTAATTTTAAATTTTTAAAAAAAGAGAAATGCTAAAGCTTTTTTTTAACCGAATGTTTTTTTTTTTAAACTTAGTAATTAAGTAAATTTTTTTTAAGTGATGGTGTAAATTTTTTTTTTTTTAATTTAAGAATATAAAAAAAATAAAAAATAAAAAAGTACATACGGTTTGAATTTTCGGGATATATTTTTGGTACCTATAGCATCACTCTTTTTATGAAAGAGGGAGCTGCACTTAAGGATGAATTTGGTCCCTTCCGATCCGATTGGTTTACAGATTTTTAGGACCAGACTCAATTCCTTCGGTTCATAATTTTTCCACTTAGGACCGGACCCAACTCCCATATGGATAGGATTGAAACTATTTTGTCCGGTTGGTCTGTTTAGTCTGACCCGTCACCCAATACCCAATGGTAATTTATCTAATAACTTAAGTATTTTACAAAAAAATTATTTAATAACTTTAATTAGATGTAAATATTAGTAATTAGTTAAGAGCAATGCTACTCAAACTCTCCAACTTCCACACACCACATTTTTTTAAAATTTTTTATTTTTTATTTTTTATTTAATTTTTTGAGTTTATTCTTCTTAAAATAATTGAATTCTTTTATTCATTATCTATATATAAAATATTCGATAAATAATAATAATAATAATAATAAATAGTGTGTGAAGTTTATGTGAATGGTAGGAGTTTGTGTAGCTTTTTTCATTAGTTAATGGTGATAGATTAGTTAACTGATATATTATATTAGTTATTTGATAGCATATTAGTAATTGCATATTTAACATTTTATATTATCAATAGTAATAGGTTAGATAAAAATTATATAATTAAATTATTAATTATATAATTTTTATATGAAATAATATATATTTATATAAAATATGTATATTATATTCGGTCGGTCCAATCTAGAGTGGAAAAATCCCACCTTAGGACAGGACCAAGAATCGAAAATTTTGTAAAGGGAAGACCAATAAACCAATCGATCTTCCCATCGGTCCAATCTTGACTGACTGGAACCATTTGGTACGATCAATTCTTTCGATTTAGACTGAAATCTTTACAAGCCTACTACTAATTTAGATAATTTAAAATGGGAAAATGATATATAAAAGTCTTATACGCACAAATTTTGCACAGACCTTATATAAAAATGTGGATCTCATCGTGAAAAAATGTGAAAAACTCACTTTTTCTTGGTGTGACCCATATTTTTACAAAAAGGTTATGTAAGACTTATATATTTATAACTTATACCTACTATTACTCTTTTAAATAAGAGTATTGTTACGTATAATTGTGGAATGTATAAGCGCCGTGTAGTCGTTTTGAAAAAGAGTGGAGTCTACTATTAAAGAATATAAATTTTTTCATGAAGATCCTATATTTATTCGTTTTTTTAAAAGTGAATACGTGACGTTTGTACAGTCACGACTGTAACTATAATTTATCTTTAAATAGCAATAAACAAAGTTAAAAATTTAAAATGTTTGGTAATGACATTTTAGGTATGAAGTAAGTAAGATTTTATTTATAGCAGAGTGGAAGGGAGACATCTTTTAAATCAATAATATAGGATGATTTGATTTGTAATTTGTAAGAAAAGTTTAAAACTAATAATAGAGTAATGCTACTCATCATCTCATGATGTGGTATTAAATGATTAAAGATGATTTATTATATTTCACTTATAAAATTATTATCGAATACCATATCATAGGATGATGAAAAATAGACGATAAATATATTTTTTCATTCAATTTTCCAACCATGAAGACATGTAAAGAGGGCTTAATAAGTAGTATTGTTGAGAGCCTCCATTTAATTTAATTGATAATCATAAATCTTTTTATTAAATTCGACTTTAATCTCTTTGTGAGAAAAACTTTCAAGTTTCTATTATCTATATAGCACACAGATTTTAAATTAGTTTTAGTTGGCAAAAATGCACATCAAAACTATATAATATATAATCGTTTCGGTTCAAAAGGAAAATTTAATTTTTAACTGAATAAATTTATTAACAAATTTCTCCTTTTAAAAAAAATAAAAATTCATTGTAAAATTTAAAGAAAAATGCTGCATCTACAGAGGAAGAGGATGTAGCACTACAAAAGTTGTTAATTGATGTTTTATTTTTTTATTATATTTTTTTACTTAGTTGTTAAGGAATTATTTTAAATGAATTTATGAATTAAAAAAAAACTATTTAAAAATAAAAAAACAATATATAAAAAATAGAGCTTTGTTATATATAAGTCCACATATCATATTTTTTAAATTTATTTTTTTTTAAATTAATTAAATTTTTCCACTCATTATTTATATTTTAAATATTTGATTAAAAAATTTTAAAAAAAATGGATACACGTTAAAATTTTTTTTTATCTAGAATTGAAGTCAAAGATTGGAGTGGATGCACGGAACTAATTGCCAAAAAGTGTTGGCATGACGTGTTACGTTTCGGAGGCGTATCTGATTCCGAGAAGTCACCGAATTGCCAAAAAAGTGTACTTTTTGACCCAACCGATTGCACATTCCTTCCAATTTGCTGCGTCGTCCGTCGAACTTTCTTAGAAAAAAAGTCGTTCCCAACAACACGGCCGTTCTCTGTCTTTGTAGCTGCATCGCAAAACACATACTTTCCGTGTTTTCTTCTCCTTTTCATGGTTTTCTTAAAATAGCTGAAGAAGCTCCGGAATATCTGCAACAACAGAAATGGAAGACAGAAGTGGTATTTTGTTTTGTTTTGTTTTAATCTTCGTCTTCTTATTGTTGTTCTTATTTTATTGGTTTTGCCATGTTTGTTGTGATATTTTAATCGTGTACTTGAATGGGTTCTTCTCTTTTTGTGTTTTTCTTTTTCGGGGACCTTGAAGTGTATCCGAAGGTGAAGGTGAAGGTGAAGGTGAAGGAACAGAACGACCAAGATGATCCTAAGGGAAGTTCTTTGTTTCCGTTGAATGATGATTCTTGTTTTTCAGGTACTTCTTGCTCCAAGCATGTTTTAGTTTTTGGTTTTTCATATTTACGACAGGTTACCTTGTTAAACATAATGTTCTGCTACCACGGTTGATTCAGATTTTTGGTTGTCCTGAATTTTAGACTCTCCATGTAAAAATTGATTATGGGGGTGAAATTTGAGTTATCATCTTGTTTGTTTTATCTTGTTTTCTGCTAAATCAATTGAGCCTGTTGCTCTAGTTTTTACTGTCATTGTTTTATTTTATTTTATTTTTATTTTTTATAAATTTCTTGTTCGATTAAACTCTTCAATGGGCTTTCTAGAGTAAATCAGTATCTGCTCGGTCTCAGTAGTACTCATCAAAGATAGACGGGATTGAATGTAATTATTGATCGATCAAATAAATTGTTCCGTCTGAAAATGTTATTTTGGGTTATTATGCTATAAGTTGCATTTCGAGCGTAATTTACAGAAAGAAAGAAAGAAAGGAGGGGGTAACTTGAGTGGTTGGTATTCTGTTTGGAAACATCCTGCGTTTGAACTGGGCCCTGGTTTTGGCATGTTTGGGGCAAGAAAAAAAAATTTACACTTGTGGGAATGCAATGCACATTTACCAGAGAATCACTAGTGCAGGAAGTAGAAAACAAACAGGGAAAGGAACTTGGTCCGAGTGATTTACAGCCACAGGTCCTGTAAATTCATTTCCTTTGGCAGCATCTCAGTCCTAGACTAGCTTGGAATGCTCAATCAGTTGGAATCCAAGGAAAACGTATAATTTATTTATTTATTTTTCTAGAACGCCAAAGGCAAGTGCAATATCCTCATCCTGATGATGAGATTTCCAAGTTTTTTCCTCTTTTTAAAGTGTTTGATTCTTGAGAAAGTTTTACCTTTGACTGTAAAGAACTGTGATGTTCAAGTTTATAACATGCCTTGGGCTTCCCCTATTTAAATGGAATCACAGAATAATATGTCTTACACAAGGAAGCTGTATGTGTTGTTAGGTCAGGAGTGCTTTATTATGGATTAGTGACACCCTGTTGCGTGACTGAAGATTTGGAGCACATGAAATGAACATTAGGTTGACGACCAACCTATCATAGGGAGATTGATTGTTTTGACGAATATCTTTGTGTAAAATGAACTGGAAATGCCTTTCTCATTCATCCAATTCGTTGTGGTTTATACTCCTGTTATGAAGCTTTGATGCATCTATCCTTGTGATATGTTGTCCTTTCAAGTTGGAAGAAAAGTTGGCTCGGTTCAAATGACACTGATTTCAGGCTAAATGTTGATTATTTATGGGGTTGGTTGATGCTTGATACGAACAATTATAGACTTTAAAAGATGGTTTCGCTTTTGCAACTGCGACAGTATTGCAGCAGTGTTATTATTATTTAAGAACTTTTATTGCCATGATGATGTTTATTATTTTTTATCTGTATTTCCTTCGCATATGGTTTTATACATCTGTAATCCTTAACTTCTTATTCGTTTCCTTCCTCTCCCATTTTTCCTTTTGGAAGTGGAGCATGAAGACTTTTCTCCACTATGTGTAGCAAAAATTCCAATCTCTTACGTACCGAATGCACCTATGCCAACAATTTCTGAACCTGAAGGTTTGTTTTGCTCTGATAATTTTGGAGAGAAAAAAATCACTTGTATATTCTTGCATAGACATATCTCGTAGTTATGACATCTGAATCTCTTGATCAACAGGAGTAGGGAAGAATGATAAGAAAATTGACAAGGATGATAATATAAATAATAGGGCCAGTTCAATTCTGCGTCCATGTGCCATTTTATCTAGTCCAGGTAATTTCACTTAACTATTTCATTATAATCTTATGTTTTCCTTTTCTTATTTATCTATTGCAATTGGGCTAAGTGATGATCAATGCCCTTATGTATGCACTGAAGAACTTCATATTGACCTTATAGGAATAAGTACTCCCAAATGAAATTATAGTAAAAGGTTAAGAAAAATATATTAGAGTAGGAAAAATCATAATATCTTTGGAGGTGACTATCTTACTTTTGGAAGTTCTTGTAATGATCGTTATTCTATTTTTATAAAATCTTTGAGTTGACCATCTTAGGAGAAGGCTTCTAAAAAATTTTAGTAGACTTTGGGTTTGCAGCACAAGAAGATTGTTATCATCATAATGACTTCCATGTTCAAACAAAATCAACTTTAGAATGCATTCTTCCGTGGTTGCAGCACATAATAATCATTCACGTTTCATTTACTTCATATAGATAGAGCATATTGACATCTCAAAATCATGAAGGTTTCTTGTTTCATTGCTCTGATAGAGAACTTGTAAGAAGACTTCATTGGAACAAGCTATTGGTTTATTTTATAATCAATGAATTCCATGCAATGATGAACTCATGATGTTGGGAAGAATCTTTGGCTAGATAGACAAGCCGAGGTTAAAAAAAAAAGGATGTTTTGCTCTTCACAGATGGAACTGAGTAATAAAATGTGTATTTTTATGCCATCAGTATATGTTGGGTAGAGAAAGAATTGCCTTATTGAATCTAAAAGTTGAAACTACTGCATCCCTTATATTATAATGCACTTCTTAGTGTCACAACATCCACACACACAGACAAGATTCAAACTTGCAATCTATATTCTTATTGGAAAAGAGTTTTACCTCCGAGCATTTGGTAATTTTGTAATCAGATAATGATGTGACGATTGGAAACAAGAATAGGAGTAAAAAGGTGAAACAACCTTCAGCTTTGAAGAATCCTAACTTGGTTCAAAGCAGACATGTGCACTGTAAGGCTATCTCGAGCGGCATAACTGAAAGGCCTTTTAATACAAGGATTTCCAAGGATGCTGATGACGGTAAGAGCGATCTTAGAGGAAAGAAAGGGTCGGCATTATCAGTTCCAAGTCAGAAAAAATATCTTAGAACCGTGAAACCAAGCTCTATGGGAACTTAGAACCGTTAGATTAGTTGCCATTGGGTTAGTACTCATATTCAGTGATTTGTATGGGTATATGGGTTTTCTTCCCTTTCTAAAATGGAACATGCTCTCTCTTTTTTCTTCACATGAGAGGCAAAGTTCTGCACCAGGAGCTTCAATCTCCCCCCCATCCCACAATCTTTCCTTTAATTCCAATATATGAATGCCAAGGAGTGTACAATATATATCATACTAAATATTGTTGTGCATAGTCATAAACTCTATTAAAATTTACCAAGAAGTTAGGACTAAATTACTAATACTGATTAATCTGTGCTCATATTGGATTCAAAAATTGGGTTACTGTCCATATGGGCTTGCTATTGTTTAATTACTGGGGATGGCAATGTAAGTGCTGTAATGAAAATCACAGGCGTTCCTTCGCATGTGAAACGATAACATTCTACTCATGAAATTGTTGCTATGAGATGCAGCAAACAAGCTGCTAAATATTTGAAGATCAATACAGAGAGATTCATTCAAACTTGTTAGCACTCACTTCGAGACTGAATAAAACTTAAGTTAAATCTTATCCGATCATACAACTTGTCACCAGTCTCTTCTGTTGAATTATAGGCAACCATGTTTCACACACCTATGCTCTTGTTACTCATCTTTAATATTGAACTAAGATTTTCTAAAGTTTCTACCTGAATTCTAGGATTTAGATTGGGAAAGAAATAGAGATCTTTGACATTTGGCATGCATAGGATTATCATCAATGAAGGGAAACTCTTTTTTTTTTTTTTAATATATATAAAAAAAAATCAATACACTTTTTAAATACCACAGTGTCAACTTTCCATTCAAAATGGATAGTCAATTTAGAGTGCAAAAAATCTGATAAGTCGAAAGCAATTTTTTTTTCCCCTCAAATCTTGATAGTTTAAAAAAGTAATAAATTAATTTTACAATGAGTAACATTCGATAAATTAGCAGTAAAAATGTATTTTAAAAAAGAGCAATGTTACAAATGGGGACTGCAATGTAGTCATATGTAATTTTATCTTTAAAACTTTTTAAAATTACTAAAATATCTATCCTAAAATGATGTTATTTCTCCTTTAATAAATGGTCTGCATATACAATTCTCAAATGAGGACTGCAAATAGAATTTCTCTTTAAAAAAGTAGGATCGCTACTCTTCATTCAACATTTTGTCACAAATAGTCACATTGGCTAATATAGCACATTTTAAATGAATTTATATACTTATCACTTAAAAAAATAATTAATTATAAAGTGTAACAAAAGATTATAAAACCTAAGGTGAAAATATTTTTTATTTTATTTTATATATTTTAAAAAGACACCTTCTTGGATTTCATTAGACCCACCAGTAAGCAAGACCCTGACAGAAAAAGCCCATTACAGATATAAAAGTCAAGTCTGATCTAGTTTGGAGTCACCTTATCCCCCCGGCCCCATATATCCTCCGTCTTCCAATTCCCACTGGACACAATTTGCCCACATCAGCTTAGATATAGCTTACATGGCTTTACACACTGCCATCATCCCTCGCTCTTGTTAGTTGTTCCTCACTATCTACGCTGCCTTTCCACTCCCCCCAACCCCCCACAATCCGAGAAAACCACCACCACGAACCTCAGTACAAGAACTTAGTTCCCGAACCATGGCAGCCACTGCAGCCGCGTCTGTGGGCTCATCTTTCTCTTCATCCATCCACACCCTCAAATGTGTCCGCTCTAATCACTGCCCATCTCACCCTCCTCAACTCAGAATTTCATCAACCCGCATGTTAGCATCCATATCTCATTCTTTCAGGCTCGAACACCTTTCAGTCTGCGGCATCTCGAGCAAGTGGCGGTTTCTGAGGTTATTAGCTGCTGTTGCTCGGGAAGAGGTGGCAGTGACAGCTGATTTAGAAGAAGGGTTGGGTGAGGAGGAAGATAACGGAGGAGAGGAAGTGTTGGATGGAGAGGCTGAAAGCCCTGTGAACACTAAGCTTTACTTTGGGAATCTGCCTTATGGTGTGGACAGTGCCCAGCTTGCTGGCATTATTCAGGACTTTGGAAGCCCAGAGCTGATTGAGGTAATCAGCATGCGATATTTTCTCAGTATTTAGGATCCAATAAGCTTGTTCTATCTCGTTTATTAGCCTAATCAGATCATGCCCCAGTTTGAAAATAGATAGAGTGCTGCTGTTTTTTTATTCTGTAACAAGTGCCATAAAGCTAGTGGCATGTAATGACGGGAGAAGAGACTAGTTTGTGAGTGTGATCGGTTCCCTCTTGCATTGCTAATGAACGATGTGATGTCAGGTGAATTTTGACCTCTTTCTTGTTGACAAGTACACTAGAGTTCTGAGTAAACTCAAGGTGGTATTACTGAACGAGTAACGCTCGAAAAGGATTATTTGAGCCATTTTCCTTGGATGAATAGTTGGACCATCTTTATTCTTTTTCCTTGGGGTTAGGGTAGTTCTTTAGGTCCTTTGTGGTTTTTTTTTTAATTGTTTTAATATCTTCATCTCATCTCAATGATTGCTCCTGGCTTTATTAAGAGAACAGGACTAATTAAGATCTCTTTCTTGGTTTTGTAATTTATCAAATAGTATCTAAGCAGAGAGATTTTAGCAAATTATGATTACTTTTTGGTTGTGAAGTGGAATGAGTGGAATTTTCTTAAATATTCATCAAGGATTGGAGTAAAATATAATTTAAATCATTAAATAACCCATCTATCAGCTTAAGCTTTTGGGACAAGTGAAGTTTTCAACTCCAACCTGGTCAAGATGGAAATTTAATGCTGCAAATCTTCATCAAATGCCTTCTGGGAACAACCCTCAATCCATACAGTTGTTTCTTCTCTTGTTTTGGACATACAATTTAGTTTGTTAACACCGGCACTGGGATACCTATTTATTAGTTTCACTATGTCCTTACTGATTGATACAAATTGTTATAGGTTCTGTATGACAGGTACACTGGGAGAAGCAGAGGATTTGCATTTGTGACCATGAGTAGTGTTGAAGATTGTGATGCTGTTATTCAAAATCTGGATGGAAAAGTAAGAAACTCTCTTGTCTATTCATGTGTTTTTATGCATACATATATCTGTGTATTATTAACTTGAGGTACAAATACCTTGATTGTTTCAGTTCTTTCTTGCTTTCTTTCTGTTTCCTTAGTACTAGAAGAATTTGGTTGTCACAGGAATATATGGGCCGAACCTTGAGGGTGAATTTTTCGGACAAACCTAAAGCTAAAGATCCTTTATATCCCGAAACTGATCATAAGCTTTTTGTTGGGAATTTGTCCTGGTCAGTAACGTCGGAGAGTTTGACACTAGCATTTCAGGAGTATGGAAATGTGGTTGGAGCAAGGGTTCTGTATGATGGAGAGACAGGAAGGTCACGTGGTTACGGTTTTGTATGCTACTCCACAAAATCAGAGATGGAAACTGCCCTCGACACTCTTAATGGAGCAGTAATTAGTCTCTCTTTCCCCACATCTTTCCTGAATCTCTTGTACATTCATATTTTGGTGTTACTAATTTCTCTTTGTTATTTCTTGGCGTCGTAGGAGCTAGAAGGAAGAGCAATGAGAGTAAGCCTGGCTCAAGGAAAAAGATCATAAGATGAACAGCAGGGTATTAACTAAAGGTAGGTTAATGATCAAACTTTCAAGTCCAATGGTGCTCAAGAAATGAAAAGGATGTGCTATTTGGCTATCAGAATCTGTGATTGTGAAATCAAATGATGGTTTGTGCTAATGCTAACCGTGATCACGTTCTGCATAGCTGATAAAAAATGCTAAGAAGTATCATTATCATCGACTCATGCATGACAGATGAGGCTGTATATCAACAACTGCATAAGCATTCAAGGCCTAAAACATTTGTGGCTTCCTTATCCTGGCCAAACAAGTATTGTATCTAAGAAATTGGAAATCTTATTATATTAATTAGTATGAGGGGCCTATTTTCACTTATTATTGTGCCATCTCTCTAAACATTAAGTATTGTTAAACGTATGTGCTTGATTTTACATGGGTTTCATTCACAAAGCCAAGTCTACGTACGAATAAGCATATGTTAACTTGAATGGAAGCAAGGAGGAGATCTTTTCCTAAACAAATAGAGCTGCTTCTAGCTGCTGCCTAACATTGCCAACGTTGGCTTTTCTCGAAAATGCTCCTATTGACTACTTCAGTACTGTCTGATTTTCCTTCTTTCTTTCCAAGTCTTAATTTTGCCATGAAGCATTGTTAGATCGTACATACTCTAGTGTAAGAGGTTTGAGTTCTGAATCAGATAGTCGATTGGTACTCTATGAATGGTTAACAAAACAGAACTGGATCTACACTCATATATTGAAGTTTCTGTGCTCCTGCTTGCATTACAGTAGCAGGAATATAGCATAAATATGCAGGTTTTGATCTTCAGGAATGCGCATCATGACCCCATAATAATGCAGTCATGATGTGCATGCCCCATCTCCGTGTCAAATGGAGTTGATCTTATTTTCGCAACAATAAGCCAAGCCAAGTCATTGCACTAATAAATCTTCATTTATTTTGGGAGCTACCTCCAGTTATCTTTCTAACAAGCGAGGACACACCACTCAGCAGCCGAAATATGTCAGTTTTGTGTGATTATTGTGGCTTTTTATGTTGTTATGGATGTAGCAGACACAAATGTGTTCGTAATAACACATGGTCATGAAAGTCTAAGAATGTCGTGCCAAAGTCGTATGCTAATACGAATTGGGTTACAGTTGTTGGGGAAAATGGGGCTCACCTGACTAATTCATTCACAAAAAATAATGATTATGCTTGGAATTTTGTCACATCTGGGAGAAAACTCGTTCAAATTTGTTATGACCGTTGTCGGAATTGACAAGAATCCTAAAAGTGTATAACAACAGTTCAACCTTAATTTTATAGTGCAGCCAAGGACTTATGCTACTTACAAACAACGTTTGTCATGGCTAATACGATAGGCTTGCAAATTAGTTAAAATTGAAAAAAAAATAAAATTTTGCAATAAAAATGATGTCGCGTCCAAACTCTTACAGGTTGGCCCAGATGGTGAAGGTCTTGGTTTTGGAGTGATCACTCTCTTCAAGGTCCAAAGTTTAACATTTAATAGAGTGCAAACCATCATTTGAGGTCACACCTCATGGTGAAAAGTCAGTGATATAACCAATTATGTATAGGAAAACTTTCAAGAGTGTGGTACATAGGATCAGGATTTACTCTGTCAGGATGGGTCTGAAGGGCTCTATCTTAAAGAGGTTTCCGACATTAAAAAAAAAAAAGCATGATGTCACGTCCAACTTCCAATAATCTTATATTCATCACAAATTACATGTGTACAAAAGGCAGTTAATGTGGAAAGGAGTGGTACCACTCTTTTGCAAAGACTGGTAGGATTCATTATCCTTCTACTATCTTCATGGAATGATAGATATTAATTTCTAAATTAAACACCTAATTCTTTGGTTAGGCCCCATGATTAATGACGATATAAATCTTCAAAGTTCAAACAAACAATGAAAAAGCCCAAGAAACTAATGATTAATGGCTAGTGTTTGTGTCCAATGTTGTTTGCTGTTTTTTGGGCATTCTGTCACGTTGCTGTTGGCAAAGCAGACACATTAATGCATGCTAGTATTTGTGGAACGTTCGTCAATGCTTATGCAAAAAGTGGTACGCTGATTCAACATTTATGGTGCACGATTGTTAGGAAAAAGCATGGATTTGTGACGCAACTCCATAAAAATTTCTTTTCACCCAAAACAATGATTTCGCTTTTGATCAAAATCATCCAAAATTCTGTGTCTTTTTTTCTTGGATATACCTAAACGCATTACTAAATTTGAATAGAATAATTTCTAATTTTATAAAAGAATATTTTCCTTATTCTCATATACCCTAAAAAATTGCTAAAGAGATGGACTTTATTTTCTGCATCCATATTGTTTTATGATTATTGCCTAAATAAGTGTACCAAATTACTTCACCCTTTTATTTAGGAAAATATATTTGATGAGTAATATTTTAAACTTTTTCAATTTTTATTTGTTTTAAAGTAGTGTTTTTATTTATGGAAAATATTAATATGCCGCTTCATTTTGACCTCTCATGTATTAATTTTTTAACTTAATAATTAAAAAAATGATTTTTAATATATTGATATATTTTTTTCATAAATATTTAAAGTTGTAAAAAATATAAAAAAATAGAAAAAAATAAACATGCACATTTGTGTTAGCGGCACACTGGGCAACCTAGCACTACTCTTTATTTATTATTTAATAAAAGTTATTTATATATATATATATATTAATATTTAAATAACATAATATGATTACTATAGTCAGTAGAGGAGTCAAAGTTATAAACAAAAACTTACCGGAAAAAGAAATAAAGCAAGAGACTTTATAATAAATAAAATAAAATAATAAAAAAAGTCAAAAAAGAAAAGAAGAAAATGGCGTGCGTACAGATGGATACAATAACACAAACAACAAAACCCAGCAAAAGCACAAAAAGCACAACCCCTGGAGAGAAAAATCCTCCCCAATATCTTTCACTCTCTCTCAAGGTAATCTTCTCTATCTCTCTCTAAAGCACTGCCATCTCTCAGATCTCTATGTTTGTTTTGACTGATGTTGTATTTCTGTACGTGCTCTGTTTGCCAATCTTAGAATACCATGTAAGGTTTTGTTCTGTGGTGGTGTGTGTGTTTCAGATCTTCAGGGGCGAGGGGGCATTGGATCTTCTTCTTCTAGGGATCCGATTCGGAAGCTGCTTCTTTTTCTCATTTAGGGTTTTTGGGGGTTTCGAAAATGGCCTCGCCGTTTACCATTCCGGTCACTGCTAATCAGGTACCTGCTGTCTCTGCTATCTCTTTGCCTTCTCTCTTTCTCTCTCTGGGTTTTAATCTTCTCTCTCTAATGGCGGTGGTAAATGGGTCAGGTGGGGACTTATTTTGTGGGTCAGTACTACCAGGTTTTGCAGCACCAACCCGACTTTGTATACCAGTTCTATTCCGATTCCAGTACCATGCTTCGTATCGATGGCAACACACGCGAGACCGCCACTGCAATGCTTGTATACCTTCCTGTTCTCTTTTCTGGCTCTCTTTTTTTTTTTTTCATTTTCTTCCTAATTATATTTTGGGTTTATATTTTCTTTCTTGTTTTAGAATGAAATATGTTGTAACTGGTATTACTGGGTTGTTTTTGTTTAACTATAATCTTATTTTTTTTTCGATTTTAAATGAGTTTTAGATTTAGTACCTGGAAAAAAATTACATGATTCTTATTCAAAATCAATGATAACGTCCAATGCAGGTATGTTGTCCCTTTACGTAGTATCGTTTAATCTGTTGAGGTGCCTGGAGTTGGCATTATGGAGATGAACTCTACAAATGTTTGATCCAACCATTTTTTTTTTCTTTTACAATGGTGAATGCATTGGTTATATAAATATCGAGAAAACTCTGGACATTTAGTAGCAGCAATATGTCATGCAATGAAAAATAGAATAGTATGTCACGACCACATGCCTCAATTCCTGTTTTATCGTTTGGTCCAGGCATCCAGCTAACAGAGGGACAAAATTGCTAATTTTTAATGAGCCTTTGTTTGGCTGTATTCAAATGTGCCACGTACTCATGTAGCAACTTTCATTCCTGAAGTAATTGATTCATCATAACGATTAGTTAGTACTGAAATTTCCTGGAAGCTGTGGTCTTAAATGGTACTAGTTTTACATGACTTTGTAGCTTATAGTTTTTACTCCCACTAGTGTTTTCCTGATTTAATAACTGTTCCATATTAATGGGCTATATTCACTTATAAAAAATAAAAAAAAGGGCTATATTCTCCCACGATTCTATTTCTCTGTTCTGATACCCCCTGTTTGTTTTCTGTATCATTTATGGCTGAACAATTAATAGAGCTCTTATTCTACTTTGCCTAATTTTATTTCTTTTGGCAGCAAATCCATGCACTTGCTATGTCACTCGGTTATACTGGAATTGAAATCAAGACGGCAAATTCTCTGGAATCTTGGAATGGAGGTGTTCTTGTGATGGTTTCAGGTTCAGTGCAAATTAAGGATTTCAGCGGAAAGAGGAACTTTGTGCAGACGTTTTTCCTTGCGCCTCAGGAAAAAGGCTATTTTGTGCTTAATGACATTTTTCACTTTGTTGATGATGAACCAATTCACCACCATTCAGCAGTGTTGTTAGCCCAGAGCCAACTCGATTCCAAATTAAATTTAAATGCTCCTACTGCTATTTCAGATCCAGGTAATGGTTGCTCTACCTAATTTGTGGTGATGAAGGGTTCTCATCGTCTTAGGTTGTAATGATCACAATCCTGTGGTTCAATTAATTGATAAGGGAAAGAAGTTTTTGATTGTATCAGAAAAATGATTGTATGGAATCTCTGTAGGTATACATGTTGAGCTTGCTTTTATGCTTACACAAAATTTGATAATGAAACACCATGAATTCTGTTGTTCTTGATGTGCCAGATATGATTATCAATGAGGCTTGTACTGCTTGTTGTAGTTTTTACTTTTTGATCATAAGTTGTAAAGTTTCTGGCTGCAGTTCAATATAAAATTGTGTATGCATGACCAATATCTGATAAGGAACAGCTTTGGTAACCTTCATTTGTAGAGATACTAGAAAATTTTTCTCCATCCAATAATTGAGTGAATTAAAATGATGGTTGTGGCAGTGTCCAATTATTTGCTTGGTGGCGAAGTCCAGGCAAGAGAGTTTGTGGCTCCTACAGAAGTAAAAGAAAATGGTATAGTTGACAATTATAGTTTTGCAAAGCAACGATTGCAGCAAGTCCCTGATTCTGAAGACATTCTGGAGAACAATGCTGCGGAAGAGTCAAATGGTTTACTTCAGAATACTCTGAATGCTGTAGACCAAGGCCAACTGCCTTCTGCAGTCGAGGAACCTGTTGGAGAGCCCCAAAAGCACACTTATGCTTCTATTGTATGTACTAAATATATTTAGTACTCATTATGTGGATCCATTTCTACATGGGACTGATTGTTTTTGCTTATTTTTTTGAAGTTACTAGTAGCCAAGGGACAACCCACACAAATAGTTGCTTCACAGCCTTCTGCTAACAAAAGTGCACCTCTTACTTTAGAGTGGGATCATGCATCACAGCCCACCACTCAGCAATCAATTGCGTCAACAAATACATTTGAAAGGTTTGTAGCAGAGGTGCCAGAGGAGGTACCCACGGTGGAAGATGAAGGTTTGCTTTCTAATACTCATATTATGCATTTCTGTTACAGCATAAGAGTATCAGATTTTCTTATTTTTTTTATAAGTAAAGTAACATTTTATTAAAACTGGTAAATAGGCTTAGCCCAAGTACACAGGTTGTATGTAATGCCCCAATGGAAGCCCAAACCACATGACCTATATTCCAAAATGACTAGTCAATGATACAATTGGAGTCCCATTATAAACTTATAAAAAGCAAGAATTTCCCATTCCCAAACAATGTGGGATCACATACACCATCTACCCTTATCTTTATCATATAAAGTATCACAATTTCCTCCTCTTAAATTCTCAACGTCCTTGTCAGGCTAGTCCATTGTAGGTGACACGGCTCAAGTCTTACATTTCTGATTGGGATAGGCTCTGATACCATTTGTAACGCTCCAATGGAAGGCCCAAACCATATGGCTTATATTTCAAAAGGACTAGTCAATGATACAATTGGAGTCTCATTGGAACCTTATAAAGAGCAATAACTTCTCATTCCTAAGCAATGTGGGATCCAATACACCACCTACCATTATCCATATAATATGGGGTATCACAAAGTATACAAACAACATACAACTAGTTACAAATTAGGAGCTAGAAAGTGGTACAAGAAAATCATTTGAGCAAGCTCTATTAAAAACACGAGTTGAGGCTTAAAGAAATGAAGTATGGAAGAAGAAACTTCTGAGCTCATATGGAGAAAGTTCCTTATCTTCAAATCTTCAACCATTCCTTTCAATCCATAGACACCACATGATACATAGAGGAATCATTCTCCATACGTCCTCAATATGTGAATTGACCCTACTCCTTTGCCAATGGGCAAACTAATCAACCACCCTTTTGGGCATCACCCTTGCAATAGCTGTTCTGTTAATGATCTTCACCCATAACATCCTTTCCACCTCACAGTGAAGTAAAAGGTGATTCACCGACTCTCCACTCTTCTTACATACACAACACCAATCCATTATTCCAAGATCACGCTTTCTCAAATTGTCCATAGTCAAAATTTTCCTAAGAGATGCAGTCCATCCAAATAAAGCAATCTTAGGCGGTACCTTACTTTTCCAAATGCACTTCCAAGATTTTCTTATTATTATTCGAAGTTCCTTTCTTGCGAAATTGGATAAGACCTCATCTGTTTGCCATTGCCTTCCGTGATATTTTTGCAGCATTTATACCAAAAAAAATATTTTTTGGAGATTTATTTGATTTTATGTGGGGATATTTGTAGACGAAATCAAGTCTGTTTATGTGAGAAACTTGCCACCTTCTGTATCTGCTTCTGAAGTGGAGGAGGAATTCAAGAATTTTGGTAAACTCAGTGATGAGGGTGTGGTCATAAGAAGTCGCAAGGTTCATCCCCTTTGCATTTTTATCAGCTGTTTTATTGCCTACAAGCATCAATGATATGAAGCGAATTTTTTATTATGTGCAGGATGTTGGTGTTTGCTATGCCTTTGTTGAATTTGAAGATATGACTGGTGTTCAGAATGCTGTCAAGGTCTGGATAATTTTAGAGAATCTGTGATAAATAATACTTTTTATTTATCACAAATTCATATACTATACATGAAAAAAACTTTAAATTTATCTTCTGAAGTGAGCATACTTCTGCCATGTTCTCAACTTGGTTGACGATGTTCTAATTCTCTATTTGCATCAGCTTTCAGATATTATATATATTTATAGATATATTTTGAGCTTCTTAAACTTCCAAAATTCATTAATCTAATGTATATCAAGATCCTTAATTTCTCAGATTAAAATTCTTTATTTTTCAGGTAAAGATGTTTTGTTTTTGGGGATTTCCCTTTTTTGTTCCTTTTTTTTTTTAATGCATCTTATTACTTGTAAAAGTAAGGAATTTCAATAATTTTGTTGGATTTGTGTATTTTTTTTAATTTTTTTTTTGTTGTGTTAAAGTCTATTCGATTTATATGTCTGTAGGCGGGTTCTGTTCAAATTGCTGGACGGCAAGTATACATTGAAGAGCGGAGACCAAACAGCAATATTCCATCTCGGGGAACAAGTATGTATTTTGTTGTCTTCTATTACTTATGTCAGAAAATGGCCCCAAATCCTTTCATTTATGAACCATTGCATCAATACTACATTCCTGATGGTGAGCTATGGATTTGATGAGATGAAACCTGAGGTGTCTGGCATCACCTGCAGGATTTCGTTTCTTTTTTTGTGGTTTGGGGTGGGGCATGCTATTTAAATTTTACTGTGATTCTTGTGATTTACTAAAAAGTTTGTGTGGATCACAAGTGATCTAGTGATCTTTGGGTGTGACCTTTTTTTTTATAAGTAAAAATATTATGAAGGATGAATGTTTAGGTGAAGCTCGAGTACATAGGAGATATACAAGAGTAACCACCTAGGTCGGATGAGATTGTAACACCCCAAGTAAGGCCCAAGCCATATCTAGGCCCATACTCCAAAAGAACTAGTCAATTGTATAATTGGAGTCTTATTAGAGTTATTATAAAGAGTAATAATTTCTACCTCTCAAGGAATGTGACATCCCATACACCATCTTTTCTTTTTTTTTGATAAGTAAGAAGTAAATTTTATTGAAGTGAATGAAAATAGGCGGAGCCTATGTAACATCCCATACATCATCTACACTCATTAGTTTAATAAAAAATTATATGTGCAGTCACTTTTATGTACTCCTTGCGAACTTCGCTAAAGTGATTAATACTTTAATTTTTTTTCTTTTTTTTTAATAAAATAATTGCTCTTCCCAATTCCATTAGTAGACTGCACAATGAGTATGCAAAAGTGACTGTATGTAGCAGAACTCATTATGCTTTTCTGCATCATAGTGTAACTGTTTTGATGATTAGTTACTTTTATGTACTCCTTGCGCACTTCGCTAAAGTGATTAATACTTTAATTTTTTTTCTTTTTTTTTAATAAAATAATTGCTCTTCCCAATTCCATTAGTAGACTGCACAATGAGTATGCAAAAGTGACTGTATGTAGCAGAACTCATTATGCTTTTCTGCATCATGGTGTAACTGTTTTGATGATTATATCTCACCTGGCCTTTAGAACGTAATTTAGAAATATTCAAGCTTTGTTACTTTTTCTTTTTAAAAAGAAACATTTGAGCTATGCTTTTGGTAAATTTATAATAGCCTGAAATAATAACATTTGAAATATTCATACTTTGTTACTAATAAAAAGATTAAAAAAAAATAGAATTTTTGAAATTAATCATAGCATGTATAAATTATAATCACTAATAAAAAAGATATTCGTGCCTTGTTGCTCTCAGCAAATCACTATTTCTAAATATATCAGTTAATTGGACACTATTATGAACAGGGAGGGGCAGGGGCAGGGTTAGCTACCAAGCAGAGGCACCCAGGGGGCGTTTTGGATCTCGGAATTTTGGTAGGGGAAGTGGTTATGACGGGGTTGACCGGGACTACAACAAACCAAGAGGAAATGGTTTCTATCGGCCAGGTCCCCGGCAAGAGAGGGGGTTGCCAGGACACCAAGTATCAAGAAGTGGACAAAATCCCCAAGAGCCATTTAATTAGAATTTTCGAACAAGAAGAGTGAAGTTTCGATAAACTTGCAGCTTCGCACCTTCACAGTTGTCGGTTGGAAATTTATGATATCGATATTTTCAGGAGTCGGCCATGTTTAGATGTTTTGCAGTATGAATCACATATATCTCGTCCAAGGGTCCCTTGATACTTATTTTTCTCTACCAGGAAATTATTATAATTTAACAGCAATGTGTTTGCAGTTTTGAGCTCTTAATCCGGTGAATCTAGCATTGTTTGTCTTACTGATGAAGCTTGTTGAATTGATTTATTCATTTATTAATTATTTCTATGGTCTTTACATTATTTATTATTCTCTTCACCCTGCAAGCCTTTTATCAGTTAATTCGCTTTTGCTGAAGCGATATTTGAGCGACACGATATCCGAAATTGGCCCACTAAGATGGTTTTTAAAGAAGTATTACAATTACAAAAAGATTTCACAACAATAAATAATAAATTTATAAGTTGACGTCATTTTTTATAATATGTTAGATTTATTTTATAAAACATGTATCTTTACAATCTATATACAATATTAAGATACGTCAGTTTGTGAATTTATTTTTATAAAATTTCTTTCGAGTTTTTTCAGAGCCACTAGAAGTTTACCTAGCCTTTAATTTTAGAGTTTAGTGGGATTAGTCAAGGTGTGAGTAAGTTGATCCGGTCACCCACGGATATTTAAAAAAATAGAAAATTTCTTTGTAACTAAAAGTATGGATCATTTGATATTAGAAATGCATAAAAAAGGAATGCATTATGCTCGTTTTGGAGTTGGAATGGCTCCTAAACCAAGGATGTTCTTAATGATGGTTTAGTCTCTGACTCTCTATGCTAATCAATTAAGCTTATCCTGGACCGTTGTATATATGTTGTACTAAAATATTTTAATATGTGCAGGATATGAAATTATTAGATATTTTCAGAACGTGGATGATGTACTACTTCCATCTTATCCTTACATGTCAAGCAGTTGAAATTGCTGATATAAGCATTAACTTCTATACCACGTGTTCAAAATCTCAAAGTACCTAATAAAAATTCGATCCATGCATCATTTTTATCTTTGAAAAGCATGTTTTGATCTCAATTATCCCATATTCATGCTTCCATCTTCGTAATCCTCTTCAGCTTGCAGTAATTAGGCTCGAGAACGTGACTCTGTGATTGCAGTATCAGATCCAAGGGATTTTCAAATCAGCACAATGTGATTCTGTGGACAAACTTCAGCCTTTTGTCAACATTTTCCGATTAAAAAATCCCAAACATTCGTACATTATGCAATTTCATGGCTTCCCTCAAAACCATATTCTACAAGAGCATGTAAGTTTCTCTTTACGCTGATACGTTAATATCACATCTTCAGGATCTGCCAGAATAAGTGAGAATATTATTCCTCTGCTCCTTGAACTTGAAGGTCTCCTCCCTTGGACTGGAGAAAAATCTTTTTAGGAAAGGAAAAAGAGGAACGTGATACGAGCATTATCAGTTATTTTGAAGATGTCTGTTTAAGTTTTCCGACCATCCAATTAATTCACATGCTCCTGCAATTGATGTCTCCAGTGATGGCTTAATATTTTAGTGGCCCTTATAGATGTTGGCATTGGAAACACAATATATGCCTGCAACTCTGGTCTGTTCAGAAATCTAATTTTTCAGTCAATTTTCACATCTCCAATGATGCAGTAAGCTCAAAATCTTGCTCCGGATTACTCACCAAAAAGAAAAGAAGAAGAAAAAGGATCTGGACTCCTCTAGCCTCCCTATGACAAGGTTTCATTCATCATTTCATCTTCCTGAGGCACTTCTGCTCAAGCATGAAGGTGAAATCTCTTGGCCCAAGCTGATGGTAGCTGGTACCAACAACAAAGATAATAGCAGAAATTGCAATTACAATTAGCTAGAGGTGTTTTTTTTTTTTTTTTGGGGGGGGGTGATGGGGATTTTCTAATAATTGGTATAAATATAAAAAGATTACATAAAATAAACCCACAAATTTATGTTATTTTATGGAATCTATTAGATCTACTTTGTAATAAATGTAACTTTACGATCTGACGTACCACATGAACCACATTAGTTTGTAAGTTTACTTATGTGTAATCTCTTTGTAACTAAAATATTTTCCAATAATTAATTGGGGTATACTATCTATAATTAGCCCACAGGATTGAGCAACTAGAACAAGATAAACCAAGGCTTTGACCCTGCAGCTGGCCTCTTCTACGCACATTGAGCAACTAGAACAAGATAAACCAAGGCTTTGACCCTGCAGCTGGCCTCTTCTACGCACTATTATGGAGCCAGATCGATCAGATTAATGATAAGCAGCAAGCTAGGTAGGTATTCGATGGATGTAATCAGCCAATCTATATGAGGTGTACAACCGAAGCTTCATTCACATTTATATGCTAGAAGTTTCTAATTTGCTCCCAATTTGGCAAAGCTTTGACTTTGACGTTTTTTAGTTACAAAAGTAGATCGTAAATTGTTGTGATATTATAACACATGACTGATCAATTCATTCACTTAGATAAGACTTTAAACACTAACTTACAAACGTGATTTCTAGCTGTTCATAAATTGCATAAAAAATTTGCGTTTGGAAGTTGGGCTGAGTACTTGAACTCTTTATAAATAGTAATGAGTTAAGTAGGTAGAGTGAGTTATGTGGGGCTCATATAAACGAGTTTAAATGTGTTTGGATGTTAAGATAAATTTAGTACTATTTATGAAAAATTGAGAAAGGTTGTGGGTTACACGTATAAAGATGTGTTGAGTTGAAAAAGGGTTGTGGATCCTTTATGTAAAGAGATTTTTAGTTGAGATGAGTTTAATAATTTGAGAGTTAGGTGTTTGGATGTTAGACTTAGCTTAAAATTAGACTGAACTGAGTTGATCTCAACTGAGTTTGTAGCCAAACGAGACCTAATTTTTAAAATAGACATAATATTGCTGCAACCTTAAACTTGTAATTAAAAACGATCGATCAGTAGGACTGCCCCATTTTTCTTCTTGGATTGGCTCGAAACTATATAGTCCCTATATATGTCCCATTTTGAAAACTTTTTCTCCATCTTCACTTACAGAGGAAACATAATACTCGAAGCTCACTCAGCATATAATATAGATTTCTAGCTTATTGTTACTTTCAAATTAAACCAACTTATAATTTCATGTATTCAGGAACTATTCATTGACAAAAAGTTTATTTCTACCCACTGATATCTTATAAATACTTTTTTTTTTTTTTTTTAAAATAGATATTTATGATGAATTATTTAAGACGAGAATGACTTTTGGAACGAAAATTGATTCATTTTGATAGAAAATGATCATTTTTGTAGAATATTATAACAAGTTACAAATAAACTTTTTTCTTGCAGTAAAAACTTTATATTAACCAATTATTTTTCTTAAAAATAGACAAAAATATTTGTATGCTTGCCAAACAAAACCAGATGATCTATATCAGCCACATTCTCTCATGTTACCAAACATGTTTTTATTAAAAAAAAGAAAAGAAAAGAAGATTAATAAGATGATTAGACCTTAACTTGATCATGATAATGACCCTCTTCCTAATTCTAAATTAAGCAACCTTAAATGCAAATCATAATGCAGTTGGGAAATTGACCAACGACCAATCTGGAAAACAAACAGTTAAAAACAAAATAAACTCTCTGCTCAATGGTAACCAACGAAACTCCGTTCTTTCTGCTGTCCCCTAAATGATTCTCAACGCTTAGCTACCCTTATTGATCGGCCTCCCTCTCTCTCTCTCTCTCTCTATTGTCCCAGCTCTCAAAATGCCATGCACATTCTCTCCGGCCTGACTTAATTTCATGCCCATCAAATATCCCTCCCTCGCCGACGTCGTCGTCTTCCTCTCGATCGGACGCCGGCGATCGAGTGGACTCCGCTGTTCACGGCACCACTAACACCTTCCTTACTTTCACATTCCCTGCCCAACAAAGAACAGTTGATTTGTTTCTCTGATGTTTCTCTGAGATCCTTTTCAACAGTCCGTCCGTATAACTCATATATTATGTCAACCATTTTAGCACCGTTCCAGCTCCTGGAACTCAATCTCATATCGGCACAAGACCTCGCAAATATATCGCGTTCCATGCGGACGTACGCTGTGGCGTGGGTCCATCCGGACAGGAAACTTTCGACCCGGGTGGACTCTCAGGGCGATAACAACCCCACCTGGAACGACAAGTTCGTCTTCCGCGTCGACGACGAGTTCCTCCACTCCGACACCTCCGCAGTCATGATTGAGATTTACGCCCTCCACTGGTTCCGAGACGTCCACGTGGGCACCGTCCGTGTCCTCGTCGGTAATCTCATCCCGAACCTTCCGGGCCGGTCGCACAACGAAAACAACAACCAGGTAAAGGTCGTCGGAATGAGGTTCGTGGCTCTGCAGGTCCGGAGGCCATCGGGTCGGCCACAGGGGATTCTGAATATCGGCGTGGGAATTCTCAACAGTACCATGCGGAGCATGCCGTTGTACTCTCAGCTCAACTCCTCGGGGGCCGTGGGATATCGCCATCTGATGGGCGAGGAGGACTCCCATCTTCAAGGCGGTTCTCTTCAGACGGGTGTTTCGAAGCCTTCGATAAGGCGCACCAAGAGTGACACCAGCTCCATGATCGCATCAGATCTCCGGACGTCAGAATTTCGGGCGGTCCAACAGAAATCCAATCTAAATTCGAGCTCCATGGTCAACGGCTCTGAAGTGGGTCCAAAGAAAAAGAAAGTATGGTCCAGAGCAAGTTCGTTGATCAGCGGCTCGGAAGTCGGAAGGCGTAGGAAGAACAAGAACAAAATAGAGTACAGCTCCATCATTAGTGGCTCCGAAGTTTTTTGCATGGAAGCTCCAAACATAGGTAAAACCGCAAAACCTTACGGGAGACCAAGTTCGGTAATCAGCGGCTCGGAAGTTGGATGGGATCCAACACCGAAGAAAGGCCGGGAAAAGGCTAGTAATGGCAGATCGAGTTCTGTGCACAGTTCGCCGGAAGTAGCTGCAGAGGTGTATCCGACGCCGAAACGGGTGGTATTAAACACAAATCCCGTTAAAGAAATCGACAACTGGTCTGAGTCGGAGGTGGAGAAACCCAAGGTGAGACTGAGCACTCTTGAGAAAGCGGGCTTCGACTTGGATTTCGGGGCCCCGAGAAAAGCCACAACTCCCATGCACCCACGTATGACTCCCAGTCACACACGTGTGACTCCAAAGCATCCACTTGCGACCCCGGTCCACCCCCGCGCTAGGGCTACCGCTACGCCCATGCGGGCGAAATCCTTCCACAAGTTCAACGGGCTATTGGAGTACGCAACGCCGCGAAGGTCGACGATGAGGGAATACGCCACCACCCCACGCAGGTCGACGAAGGCTTTCTTGACGGAGTCTGAACTGGGTCCTTCTCCGTCGGAGGTTGCGGCGGAGATGGCGAAGGTGCAACGACTGGACGAGGAAGGGAGCTCGATCATTGGCGGGGCGCCCAGTATGGATGAGAGCGTGGAGGGGCTACAGTCGAAGCTGGAAAGGTGGCGGACGGAGCTCCCGCCGGTGTGCGACCGGGGTGTTGAGTTCTCGAGCATAAGGTCCAGTAATCGACACTCGCGGCGTAAAACCGACAGCGGCAATGGATTGTTCTCGTGCTTCAGCAACATATGCGGGTGTCAATGTCAGATCGTTTGCGGTGGAGATCAGCCGACGGGTGGGTCGACGGTCGGGTCTAGGAAGAAAGGTAATGCCAGCGAGCGCATCCGCCGGAATTCCTCAGCCGACGATGTATGCTTTATCTGAACGTATGACTCTCGATCAATTAACGAACGAGGAGATTTGCTTTTGCCTGCATGCGGATCATGGGAGCACGCAAAATCAACGTAGGACTAGATTGAGGGTCTTGGATTTTGGTTCATCCATGATGTACTCACGTACATAGCTAGAACAAATGCATGGAATGGAATTGGGAAGTTTATGATCGAGCATGCATGGGCGGCGCAGGATAGGGTATTGAAAGTTAGAAAGTGTGAGATCATGTCCATGATCGGTTAGGCCATTCTTAATTTCTTTCTTTTGTTTTTTTTTTTTTTTTTTAATTTTCTTTTAGAACGATAGGTCAGGCCGTCATGCAATCTGCCCTATTGCTCTTCTTTTATTAGCTCTATCTTGTTAAATATTTTAACATGAAAATTAATAAACGGATCTTTGATTTTATATGATTTATAATAATAAATAGTGATGAATAAATACGTACATTTTTCCATCAGTTTAATGAAGAAATAGATCTGACTATGAGAGAATGATCACCCTAACAACTTTGCTTCAAAGTGTCTCACGATGACAAAAGGCACTCTAATGTTGTAGGTGAGAACTTTTTAACCCCTCAGTGCTATTTATAGATTTCTGACCATCAAGAAATCTCAGAGTTTGTATCTGATTATAATTAGAGATACAGAGTTTTAATCTTATCTCTTAGGAGTTTTCTTATCCCGTTATCACTCATCTTTTATCTGATAAATTTGAACTATTTCAAATTTTATTAAGATGGGTGTGTGAGATATAAAATTTAAATAAAAACTTTTACATTCTCTCACTTGGCCCATACGCCTATAAAATAATATTTTCCATTCATGAGTTTATTCCATGAAATTAACCATACTGCGCAAATTCATTTCCTGAAACTTTCATAGCTCAAAGTACATTATATGAGTTCTGTAATATCAATGTCAAATCAACCACTGATGCGAGTCATGGCGGTCTTTTGTTATATAATCAACAAATTCCCTTCCATGTACTACAATACCAGTAACTAATTTTACATGATCTTTAATTGGGATAATTAAGGCTAATACTGTGATGCCTTGGGTTCTAATTCATGTCTGTTGCAGACATTATCTTGTCATCATTCTTCCAAACCATTCAATGTACAAATAAATGGAAAGACAAGAAAACAGAAACAAAACAACCATAATAGATATCATTAAGTGTCCAAAATAAAATAAAACATCTATGAGTTCAATAACATGTTTACATCATAAGACCTATTCTGTTAACATGCTCTTTAAACTGCTTCGCTACTAGACCCTCGTTAATGGGTCTGCTATCATAAGCGTAGTACTAATATGTTCTATGGACACTTTTTGTTTCTGTACTTCCTCCTTGACACTTAGGAATTTGAGCTCTATGTGTTTAGTACCTTTAGAATACCTACCATTTTTGGAGAAAAATACTGCAGAAGAATTATCACAATAAATTCTCAGCGGCCTGTCTATAGAGTCGACAACTCCAAGCCCTGAGATAAAGTTCCTTAGCCATAAACCATGCACTGTGGCCTCAAAGCACGCCACAAACTCAGCCTCCATTGTTGATGAAACAGTGATAGTTTGCTTTATACTTTTCCATGAGATCGCTCCACCGGCTAGTAGGAAAATATATCCAGAAGTAGATTTCCTACTATCAGAACAACCGGCAAAATCAGAGTCTGAGTATCTAGTTACCTCTAAGTTGTCAGTTCTCCTAAAGGTAAGCTGGTAATCCTTAGTTCCTTGTAGATATTGCAATACCCTCTTTGCTGCTTTCCAATGAGACATTCCTGGGTTATTCTGGTAACGCCCAAGCATGCCAACTGCGAAACTAATTTCTAGTCTTGTGCAAATCTGTGCATATATCAAGCTTCCCACAATCGAAGCATAGGAGATTTTTGCCATCTCTTTACGCTCCCACTCAGTTTTAGGACATTGTGATAGGCTAAACTTATCACCTTTTGATATCAGAGTATCAAGTGATGAGCAACTTTTTATGCCAAATCTCTCAAGAACTCTTTCTATATAACTTTTTTGAGACAATCCCAACAATCCTTGTTTTCGATCCCGGAGTATTTCAATTCCGATTACAAAGGACGCCTCACTCGTGTCTTTCATTTCAAAGTTCTTAGATAGAAAACCCTCGGTTTTATAAAGTAAGCCAAGATCATTACTAGCCAACAAGATATCATCAACATACAGGATCAAAATTATAAACTTACTCCCACTGACCTTTAGGTATATATATCGATCAACGATGTTCTCTTTAAATCCAAAGGCAGTAATGGTATCATCGAATTTTAAGTACGATTGTCGGGAAGCTTGCTTAAGCCCATATATTAATTTCTTAAGTCTACATACTAGGTGATCTTTGCCATTTTCTGAGTAGCCCTCTGGCTGCTCCATGTAGACCACTTCATCTAAACTTCCATTTAGAAAAGCTGTTTTCACATCTATCTGGTGTAACTCTAAATCAAAATGAGCCACCAATGCCATAATGATTCTGAAAGAGTCATTTTTAGATACTAGAGAAAAGGTCTCTTTGTAATCAATGCCTTCTTTCTGGGTGAAACCCTTAGCAACAAGTCTGGCCTTATGTCGTTCGACGTTGCCTTTAGAGTCGCGTTTGGTCTTAAAGACCCATTTACACCTGACTTTTTGACATCCTTCAAGCAACTCAATAAGATTCCAAACTTGATTTTGATCCATGGATTTCAACTCTTCTTTCATGGCATTGATCCATTTACTAGAATCACATCTCTCTATAGCTTGTGAAAACGTTAGTGAATCTTCACTTGTCCTAATGTCAAATTCAGATTCTTGGAGATATATCACATAGTTTGCTAAAATAGCAGGTCTCTGATCTCTCTGAGATCTGCGTAATACTATCTGTTCTGATAACTCCGAACTTGGTTCATCAGTGGTATTATCATTCTAAGATGGGTGATCATTTTCTTGTTCCAATGTATCATTGTGATGATCAATTAGAGGAACCATTATCTTTTCTGAGAATGTAGGTATAAGGACATTTACTCGTACTTCCTCAATGATCACATCTGTAGATTCCATTTTCCCACTAATTTTGCCAAGTTCAATGAATTTGGCATTCCCTGTTTCCACTATTCTTAGACTGTGATTAGGACAGTAAAACCTATACCCTTTGGATCTCTCTGGGTAGCCAATAAAGTACCCATTTATTGTTCTAGGATCTAATTTCTTTTCATGTGGGTTGTAAAGTCTCGCTTCTGCTGGGCAACCCCAAACATGCATGTGTCTTAAACTTGGTGTCCTACAAGTCCATAGCTCGAAAGGAGTTTTTGGAACTGACTTACTAGGAACCCGGTTTAAGATATAAGTTGCCGTCTTAATGGCTTCACCCCACAATGACTTGGGTAAGGTAGAATTGCTTACCATACTTCTGACCATATCCAATAAGATCTGATTACGCCTTTCAGCAACACCGTTCTGCTGTGGTGTCATTGGCATCGTGTACTGTGCAACAATGCCACGCTGTTCAAGAAGTTTGGCGAATGGGCCAGGGTTACGACCCGATTTGTCATACTTTCCATAGTATTCTCCACCTCGATCCGACTTGATGATTTTTACATTTCTATCTAACTGCCTTTCCACCTCCATGAGAAATACTTCAAGCACTGAAACAGTTTGAGATTTCTCATGTAGCAGATAGATATATCCAAACCGTGAAAAATCATCTATAAAGGTGATAAAATACTTTTCTTCACCAAAACATTCAGTGGAGAATGGTTCACATATATCTGTGTGAATTATTTCAAGAAGTTCTTTACTTCGTGTGGCACATTTCTTAGTATGTTTGGTTTGCTTTCCTTTAATGCAATCCACACATACTTCAAGATTAGTAAAATCTAAATGCGGAAGTATCCATTCTTTTACTAATCTCTCTAACCTTTCTTTGGAGATGTGCCCCAATCTCTTATGCTACAAGTCATAAGAATATTCATTCATCATGTTTCTTTTAATTCCAATACACATTTCATGGTTATGGGTATAGGTATTATGAATAAATGTGTTATCGAGACAAAGTCAATAAAGACCATCGGAAAGAAACCCAGAACCAATAGATAAGGAGTCTCTGAACAAATTGAAACTACTATTATGAAATGAAAAGGAATAACCATCAGTGTCCAATCTAGAAAGGGAAATTAAATTACGCCTCACAAAAGGCACAAAAACTGTGTTATGAAGGTCTAAACAATGGCTAGTACTCAAAACTAAACGAAAAGTCCCTATGGCCAAAACTTCAGCCTTATATCCATTTCTCATAAAAATGAATCGCTTACTGGGGCTTGGTGTTTGGCTTGTAAGGTATCCCTGCATGGTTATAGAAACATGAACATTAGCAATCTAGCCACCAAGAATTAGTAGGAACATTTACAAGGTTTGATTCAAAACATACAAGGGCAAGAGGCTTACCTTTCTTTTCAAACCAAGCCTTCCGTTTCTGACACTTAGATTTCATGTGTCCATTTTTCCCACACCAGTAGCATTTGGTACTACTATGTTAAACCTGATTAACTTTTCCAGGCTCATTTCCTCTTGGTGGTTCAATTCATTTCTTTTTTACCATAATGATGCTTTTTCTTTCCAGCTTCTTTGGTCACAAAATTAGCAGAGTAATGCCCTTGTTGTTTCAGTCGTACTTCCTCCTGAACTATCATACTTGCTAGCTCATTCACATTCCATTTATCCTTAATAGAATTATAATGCATCTGGAATGGACCATACTGAGGTGGCAATGAGTTCAGGATAAACTGAACAATAAAGGACTCCTCTACTTTTATTCTCAGGGTTTGTAATCTGGCGGCAATATTTGTCATTTCAAGGATATGCTCTTGCATTCCTTTGGCTTCATTATATTTCATGGTGGTAGTCTAGCCATCAGTGTTCTTGCTAAAGACTTATCTGCAGACTTAAATCTCTCCTCAGCATTTTTCAAAAAAATTTGGACATCCTCAACACTAGGGAGTGAATTTTTAATATTTTCAGATATGGTCATTTTTATGAACATTAGGCTCAGCCTATTTGATCTCTCCTATTGTTTAAATAACTCTTTCTCATCCTTGTTATTATTTTCAGTGAGGGGTGGTGGTTTTGGACTTGTAAGGGATGAGTCCAGGTCTAGGACCCCTAAGGTGGATCTAACTCGCTCAATCCACTCAGAAAAATTAGAGCCATTCAAAATAGGAACTGATAAAGTTTGTGAATGTAATGATGTCGGTACATTTACTGCAAGAAAATATTTGTCACGTAATGCTTTGAGTTAGACACTTATAAACAATAATCATAATTTAAATAATTATGGATGAACTAATAGTGTCATCAAGACCCTCCTTTGGGAGTAGATCTTAATACACAAAGTGTTCTCACCAATATTAAATTCGGTAGATGAACTAGGTGTATCATCAGAATTCTCCTTTGGGAGTAAATTCTGACATACAAATTGTTCCCTCCAACTTTTCTTTGATGGATGAACTAGTAATGTCATCAAAACTCTCATTTGGGAGTAGATCTTGACACAACAAGTATTCACTCCAACCTTAATTTGATAGATAAACTACTAGTGTCATCAAGATTCTCATTTGGGAGTAGATCTTGACACACAAAATTGTCCACTTTATCACGTCTACCTTACTATGGAATTTAATGATTTTTTCACTAAAATTTAAGAAAATCTTGTACCTTTGGGCAATCAAGTTTTTCTATAATTTTGATGTAAATCATTTGTCCATATTGGATAATCAATTATATATAGCATGATAAAAAGAGCTAATTCATACATGTATATAAGATTTATGTATGTAATAATAACATGCATATAACATTTAATAAAATTTAATATGTGTATTTAACAATAATAACATGCATATAAATTTAGCAATAATAAAATTTTCATACATTAATAACATGTATATAAAATAAAATAAAATTCAGATTTTTTTTTTTAATGGAAACTGTGGCCAATGGGTTTGAAAACCCTCTGCCACCTTTATAGAGACTCTGGCGAGGAGGATCTCAGCCTCCTCACGGTGCCGGCCTCTCCTTCAGTTTTTTTTTTTTTGAATAAACTAACCCGAGGAAAACATCATCCATTTGGTTTCATCTCAAAAACAGTTTAGAATTTGTATAATTGGGAGCAATTTCATATGCATAAATATACAGAAATTCACATATGCAATTTCACACACACACACACACACACATATATATATATCATATACAGATCATGAATATTAATGCGACAATATTATATGCAGAATCAAAAAATATAATTTTATGCATGTGTGGCGTTGATGCATAATATCAGTACAAAGCAGTATATATTTTTATCTTTCACAACCGAAAATAAATATCTAAGTGATAAACGGCATGTGCAATATTATATCGAGATCATAAAAAATCTATAACCTAAAGCTCTGATATCACATGTTAAATATTTTAACATGAACATTAATAAACGGATCTTTGATTTTATATGATCTATAATAATAAACAGTGATGAATAAATTCGTACATTTCTCCATCAGTTCGATGAAGAAATAAATTTGACTATAAGAGAATGATCACCCTAACAACTTTGCCTCACAAGTGTCTCACGATGGCAAAAGGCACTCTAATGTTGTAGGTGAGAACCCTTTAACCCCTCAGTGCTATTTATAGATTTCTGACCATCAAGAAATTTCAGAGTTTGTATCTGACTATAATTAGAGATACTGAGTTTTAATCTTATCTCTTAAGAGTTTTCTTATCTCGTTATCACTCATATTTTATCTGATAAGTTTGAGCAATTTCAAATTCTATTAAGATGGTTGTGTGGGACATAGAGTTTAAATAAAAACTCTTACATATCTGTAATTATTACTAATGTCTGTGTTATTTACTGCTTGGAAGCCCATAAAGAGAGAGATACCCAAAAACAAAAAGTTTTAAGGAAATGCATACTTTTCGTCGTAGGGTATTGTTGATCGATATTCTAGTAAATTTTCATAATTAAAGATATTAAATAATGTGTTGTGGGTGTTTGGGTTTTGCAATGCGTCTATTTGCATTGCACCCAGAAAGACCAACTTCTCTCTTTTCCTTTTGATCTTATTTCTTTGTATTTCGATCTTACTTGTATGTCAGCATGCATTTTTTTATGAGAAATACTTTAGACATAAATAGATTACACAAAAGTAAATTTACAAGTTGACGTGGTCTGATACAATATATTAGATTGTAAAGTTATTTTTAATATAAAGTAGAACTAACGCATCATGTGAAATCACGTCAATTTATTAGTTTACTTTTTTGTAATCTCTTTATATCTGTAGTAGTTAGGGGTGGGCAGTAGGGCCTCGCACCCCTCTACCCTACCCCCGTTCGCCCCACCCTCGCACGATGGGGCGGCAACACCGCCCTGCATGAGCGGGGGTGGGGGCCCCTGCCCCTCATCTAGTGCCCCTAGTGGGGGCAGGGAGGGCCCAACCTCGTCCTGCATTTCCTCTACCCTGCCCTCACCTATATATATATATATATTATATATATATATATATATATATATATATATAAACATAAATATTTATGTATACAAAAACATAAATATATATTTATATTTTACAAATTATGTATATATAAATATATATATTATAATTTGTTAGACTTGTTCACAAAATATGCATTAGCAAATTTAAAAACTATATAGTTTAAAAACTACTACACTACAACTTACATAAAATATGCACTAGCAAATTTAAAAACTTCATAATTTTTAAATTATAGTCATATTTAAAAAATTTAAATTTATAATTTAGATATAAAAATTTTTTTTTATCACTTTTAGATATAGAAATAATTTTTTAACATAGTAAAATGTAGTCAATATTTGAAATAGAAATAAAGCGGGACAGGGTACCTTGCCCCCAGGATGCGGGGGCGGGTGGCGGGGAGGAAAACCCCACCCCCACACCATACTGGGCGGGGTGCAGGGAGGGGGCTACCCCGCACCGTATGATGCGGGTAGCACTCTTAGTAGTAGTTCTCTTTTTGTATTAAACGGGCGTATGTTTGAAATTATTAGTCTGCGTAGAGAGGATATATACTAGTAATATTACTACTACCATGTATTCCTTCTAATTTGAATTTTCAATAGACTAAGCGTATTAAACGGGCGTATGTTTGAAATTATTAGTCTGCGTAGAGAGGATATATACTAGTAATACTACTACTACCATGTATTCCTTCTAATTTGAATTTTCAATAGACTAAGCGATGGTTTGGACGTTTAGAATATCTCACAATATTTTGTGAATAGTAATTACGGTTTGTGAATACTAATAAAATGATTTTAGGTAAAATATTTTATTGAATTTTGGAAGAGAAAAAATTGAATAAAAATATTATAAAATTAAAAAATATTTGAATTTTATTTTTATTTTGAAATTTTAAAAAGTTGTTGTTTTTGTTTTATTTGAAAAAATTGTATTGAGTTTTGCGTTTGGATAATGATAAGATGAAAGAGTAAAGATTTAAAATTAAAAAATATTTTACATTTAAATGATATTTAAGAATAAAATACCTAAGAATATAATGTCTAAAAACATCTTAAAATACAATACTACACCAAGCTTAACGGGCCAATTGTCATTTGCCACTTACATATATAGGGTAAACGTAGAAGCTGAATTGATCTCTTCATTAATCAGTAAATGGATTGACCCATACCCTTATGGGCCCAAGTCCTATACCAATCCACAAATGAAAATCCCAATAACAGGCCAGGGCCCAACAATACAACAAGCCTTCTTTTTATCAGCTAGCTAGTAATTAGGGTTGATGACATAATATGAGAAGAACTGCTACTACATATATATAAAAAGACTATATAAAAATAAATTTATAAATTAACGTAATTTCATAGGATCAATTAGATCTAATATTTTATAATAAAAATAATTTTATAATTTGATGTATCATATCAAATTAATTTATAAATTTATTTTTATAAAATAATTTTGTGGCTAAAACATTTCCCTCACAAGAATACTTCAGTACGGGAGAAGATGTACGGAAACTTGCAATATCTAACGGTATATCAAGTACGTTATTCGGAGTAGTCCCTCCGAGGACGAGCTTAATTTAATGCTAACATCAAACCTCAGCGAAATTTGTACATGCATGCAGGAAAAAGGAAGAAGAATCAGTTGTCCAAGTTGCCAAGAAAGAGTTCCTTTGCACAAGTAAGAAACCGATGTATTTTCACGGGTCGCCTTGCTCCAGGCATGGAGGATTAAGCAGTAACGCAAGGGGTAATAGAGCAAGAAATAAAGCAGTTTATAAAGGTCATCAGGAAAAGCCAGCTCTCGCAGAATTGTATGGGAGTNCGAGTAATGTTATACACCACACTATTCATCTCATTAAATATAACGTGGTACATTTATTACCATTAGATTATAAAGAAGTATCTAATAAATGATGTAATAAATATGTTATATCTTACTAATTAGTGATATAAAAATATGACGGTATTGAAGTGTATAGAATTTTTCCAAAACAAAATCTTGAATTGCTAAAATCTTGTCAATATTCGGTGAGTCATGGAATATCTTCATTGAATTCAACTTTCATTTGCATATATATACAAGTTAGTCTACATACAACTTCATTGTTCATGCAAACTCAAGCAATTATGTTTAAAAAAATTTAAAAATTATAATAACATCATTTTTAAAATTTATTACATCATTTATTAGATACTTCTTTATAATCTAATGGTAATAAATGTACCACGTTATATTTAATGAGATGAATAGTGTGGTGTATAACATTACTCGTATTAATAATGTTGATCTTACCCCTTGCATTCCATGCACAATATTGAGTTTTTCATATCAAGGGAGTATGTATGTGGTATCGAGCATTGCTACTCATTAGCCTCATACACCACACACCTCACTTTTTTTTTTAATTTTTTTTGGATTTATTCTTTTTAAACTAATTCAATTTTTCTATTTATTATTCATATACCAAACATTTGATAAAAATAAAAAATAAAAAAATGGATAGTATGTGGTGTATGGACTTATATTTAGAATTTTTCACATGGTACCTATATATTTGAAAGAGAATAATTTGATCAATATAAGTTTATCTGAAATATATAAAGTATGTACTGTTCAGTGTTCCCCGTGAACCTGGATGATGATCAAGTACTATATACGTGCTTCAATAATATTAATTAATTATACAATCTCTATAAATAAAACGTGTTCTCTCTTCTTTGAAATCATCCATATCTAATTAGCGTCGGACTAAAAGACGTTGCTGGCTTGGAAGATAAAAAAGAAAGAAAGAAAAAAGACATCCTTTATTTTTCTTTTTTGCTTTTGAATCCAAAAGAGAATTAGAAAAAAAGGTTAAAATAATTCCTAAGTTTTATAATAATATAAATTATGGAATGATATAATAATATCAAACCTTAAGTTGGATATATCCTTATAAACAATATTCACTTATCAAGAAAAAGTTTGACAAACACACAAGCTGGAATTCATTTTAATACGTAGACCCATATATAGAAAATGAAAAATTTAGTTGTAAGCATAATTGTGTATTAATATGTGTATCAATTTAATATGATTAATGATCAAAAAGTAAATTTTATTAAAAATAATGTTAATTTAAATTTTAAATATGAAGGAATCAATATTAATACGCAGATTAGTATATAACTTTATTTGTATATAACAAAACTCGATAAAAAATTTATGATAAACAATACAGCTTGAATATTCACGCTTTTGCTATAAAATATATATATATATATATATATATATATATATATATATATATACACAATTGTGCACTAATCTGTGCAATAATGTGATGTGATTGGTCAAAAAATAGATTTTATTGAAAATAGTGTTAATTTAAATTTTAAGTATAAATAAATCAATATTAGTACACATATTAGTGTACAATTATGCTTGTATGTAACAAAATTCATATATATGACAATTAGGATCATGACTAGGATCGAACACGTAGGGTACGTCGCAAAGTATATATGCTTGCGCGTGAAGAGGCATCGATCGCCGTACAGAAAGTAGTACTGCTTGATGTGATATCAATATATATCAACACAACGATCGAACATCTTTTAGAACTTAATAATAAGCCAAAACAAAGCACATATATATAAATATATATACTTAATTCTAAAGTTAAAACGTTATCTTGATCTGAAAAGATTCCATTATATATGTATATATATGTATGTGTGTGATTGCTATTGTGGGAGAAATATTGTAGTACGTACTTTGAGATATATCATCCATATATAAAAGATATAGATCAGATTCTTAATTTGTAGTGCAACCTGCAACAGTTAGTCAATAAAGTGGTATTTCTCGATCGTTGGAATATTAATAATGTTGTGAGCGATCTGCATGTACGTAATTGAAGTATATATTCTCTTATATATATATATATATATATATATATATATATATATATATATATTTTGCGAATGAAGTAGTAGTGGATGACTATCAAAATGGTAATCCAGTTAATACGAGATAATATTTCATGATCTCGAGATCAAGAGTTTGAGTATGAACATAAGTTAAAATTAGTATTTGTGGTAGTAAAACCTAATCTTTGAATCATGAGACGAGTTTTAGACTAGATGGAATCGTTAGATACTTTGAAGGTATTATGGTGACGGGCTTGCCCTTTGAGTAGTATCTATAATTCAAACCGAACATTCCGCAGTAAAGAAGAACTCCTATAGTAACGCATAGAGAAAGTTGTTACATTAGTCGCCCGTAGTATCCCTTTTATTGAGAAAAAAAAAAGTATTAGTGGAGGAGAGAATTAGTTCATATATACAATAGACCTGTAACCATATTCCCCCCAATGGGTGCATGCATGCAAAAACATTCTCATGCAAAAAATAGATCACACTTCTCATCGCCGCAAAAAGCATGCGATATATCAGCTTCAGTCTTCATGTAGTGAGATGATCATGTATTTTGCAAAACGTACAAGATGCATGTGCAGTTTAATTGTATTGAACCACACTTGATCATAACCCGGCTGGGCTTTCATATATTATTATTAATGGCATGCAATATGTACGGAATGTTTCCACTGATCCAGGTAATTATCGGAATTATGAAGACATCCTCTGAACAGGGTATGAATATATATACGAGACCTGCCAATTAATAATGTCTAGCAAACCATGGCATGATTTAATTTAGCTATATATTAATCATTAATTACGAAAAAACTGCCTCATCAAATCGGACAGTTTGATTCTAGAAGAAATAAACACATCATGTACCCTCATGCTAGTTTGGTACGTTGTTGGAATATACTGAGATTAACTCAATTTCGTCTAATTTTAAGTTGAGTTTAACATCCAAACATAACTTTCAAATTAATAAACTAATCTCAATTCAAAACCTTCTTACACATGGGATCCACAACCTTTTTTAATTCAACACCTTTTTACACGTGGGATACACAACCTATTTCAACTTCTTATAAATAGTACTAAATTCATTTTAACATCCAAACACATCTAAGTTTATCTTAGATGTGTCCCACAAAACTCATTTCACCATTTCAACTCATTACTATTCATAAATAATTGAGTTCAACTCAACTCAACATCTAAACGCAGCCTAAAACAATATTTAATATTTCCCGCATAAGATTTTTAGATAGTGTGTGTATATATATATATACATATATATGAATTGAACTATATATATATATCCAAGTTGATCAAAAAATTAGAAAAGATCTCCAATATTGCTAATTTTTTGTGTTGAATTAAGTAATACTGATCTCTTCCTCTCTTTCCCAAACAATCAATTAATGACCAGACCGACCATTTATGCATGCATCTGTACTAGAAAACTTTTTTTTTTTTTTTCAACATCTGTACTAGAAAACTTGTTTAGATCGATGTGGTCCCTGCAGGAAGAATAATTAGTAATGAATGATAAATGCGGTTTTGTGAATAATTAATAATGAAGATGTTTTCCTCTTGAAAATTTCTCACCTTTAGTGGCTGCAGGCCCACTCATGTCCACTGCCAATATTATTGCATCTGATCTTTTTAGGTCTCAACTTTCTAAAACAAGTTTTGGCGCCGTTTGTCGTCTAAGTAGTAGACAGCACATAGAAAGAGAGAAAGAAAGAAAGGAGCATGCATTGAGAAGTAAAGATTATAAGAATAATATTGCTTTTGCATGTAAAAAGACTCGACCTTTAGACTTTAACCTAATGCTCTTTTATACTAACAGACACCTAAGCTCAGATTAAATGAATAGGTATTCTATATCTGGGTTTGGGTACTGATCACTACAAATCTTGTTTAAGTCTGCAATGCTTGCTCCTTCAGGTTAAGGAAGATATATAAATGGATTAAAAAAAGTAAGATACAACCTCTTATTGCTTGGGTTTTGGTATGGTTGTGAAATTAACCACAGAATGATTAGATTTTGTTATCTTCCTTAATCATGTTTTCCATTTTCACTTTTCTTAAGCAGCATTTTCCTATAGGAAATTTGCTCAGTTCAAAGAGAAATCTACAAAGAAACGGTCTTAAATTTTCTATTTGATGACAAGGCCTTACCTGCTTTTCTAGTAAATACATAGATGATGTGCTCAAAGCACAAAAAAATACAGTGTGGATGGTAGTTCCCCACATGTCCAGGTCAAAAGACCCAAGAACTCCTAACTCCTAACATCATTAGCAATCATATACAAAGGCCTAAAAAAATAAAATTTGCAAACATCATAATAGAAATACTTTTACATCAATTCCAACCTTTATCATACCAGATCAAGACTATTTTTAACAACAAATTTCTTCTCTGTATAAAGAACTATGCCACACAGATGGCCAAAAACAATGGGTATGGATATTTGTTTAATTGGAATTTCAAGAACCAAATTGCATATGCTTATATGCCCATACTGTGAGTATTCCCCCTCTCCCTCTCTAAAAAACTATAAACCTTTTTTCCTAAACTATATCTTTCTCTGCACTATACCAACATAGAAAATCAGATTCTTAAAGAGAAATGAATCATGTCAAGAAAATTTGAGGTTGGGGGTGGTGAGAGTGCAAGGCGCACTACCGGACACCTGGGCCCCAGCACCATCACCCCCTCCACCACCTCTCTTCAACCTACCCCTCCCTTCCCTTCTCTCTTTGCGTGCCTTTTGCTGCCCTATACTCTCCTTTCACCCCCTCATTACTCCAAATCTTTGCATTCATTCTTTAAACTTTTCTTCGACTCTGATAGAAATTTGACTCAATATCTTGCTCTCATGGATGTTACTCTTGGTTTACTAGGTGGTGGCGGTGGCTCTTCTGGGGCTTCCACTAATGAATCTACTGTGTCAAAGATGGAGGTGGTGGAGCAAGACTTCGTGGGCCTCTCTCCTGAGGCATCCTCGTACCCCCCGGTTGAGGCTGAACTAGAGCTGGGTCTTGGTCTGAGCCTAGGTGGTGCTGCTGCTGCTGCTGTAAAGGGTAAGCCTTGTACATGGGGAGAGCGTGGTCGAATCTTGACAGCCAAAGACTTTCCTTCAGTGGTCTCTCATGGTTCTTCAGTTCCTTCTCGGTTCTCAGACAGAGCAACTGATGTTGCTGCTGTTACTGGAACTAAAAGAGCTGCTGACTCTGTTTCACAAGAAGGTGGATCTCCTCCTAGTGCCAGGTTAGACAATTCATGAAAGTTCTTTTTCTCTGTCTCTGTCTCTCTCAATCTCCCCTTGTTTGTTAGTAAAGAAAATCTAGGGAAAAAGTTGAAATCTTCTTATGTGGTTTCGCTCTCCAATTCCAGAAAATAAAGACCTTGCAGTCAGTCAGACGAGCGGATGTGTTAAGACCATCTTTATCTGGGGTCACAAGTAATTTGCAAGCATGATCTAAACCACCCCCCCCCAAAAAAAAAAAAAAAAAAAATAGTCATAGCTGTATTTGAAGTTGATCAGCAGCTCTAAAAGATCCTTGTGTTGTTTCTCATGTTGTAGAGTGAAAACTTTTTCCGTGTAACGGTTTCTTTACGTGTCATCTGCCTGAATTTTTCCTCATTAGCTCTATGTCTTACGTCTGTTTATATTTTTTCCTTCATAATCTCTTAATGGGCCATGCCTTCTTTAATCTATAGTGAAACAGGGGGCTTATATTTCTTATCTAGAATGCATGTCCCTTTTACTTTTGTTTCTTGTATATACTTTGTTACAATGATCACATTTCTTTACTTTTTATCTTAAGTTATTCAACTGTGTAGACGATGCTACGAATAATAGGCTTCTATTTTTTATTAATTTATTTTTCTTGTAAGTGCTTTTCTTATCAAATTCCAAGCATTCCATTTTGTTCAAGCAATTTCCTGGTTATTATGAGAAAATGGTTATGACTGATCTTTGTTTCTGTTCATCAATCTGTTCCTTAATCATTAATGTTATCATTCCTTTGTTGTGATTTGCTTTGTGAAAGCAGTCAGGTTGTGGGATGGCCACCCATAAGGGCTTACAGGATGAACAGCTTGGTAAATCAGACAAAGAGTCAAAGAGGTGAAGAAGACAAGCAAATTGGAGAGAAAGATGAATCCAACGATTCTTCAAAAAAGAAAATTTATACAAATAGTGAAAATACTGCTAAAGAAAAATGTCATCTTGGATTTGTGAAGGTGAATATGGATGGAGTTCCGATAGGAAGAAAGGTTGATTTGAATGCTCATTCTTGCTATGCGACTTTGGCCGAAATGCTGGAAGACATGTTCTTTAGGTCCACCACAACTGTCAAATCCATGGGTTAGTTCTCTTTCCCTCGTGTCTTGATCCGGGATGTTGAAATTGGATTGATTTTCTAAAACGATCTTCAAAGTAAGCACATAGACATATAAAGTGAAAAAAGTTTGCTCGGACAACTATAAATTTTGTAAGACCCACTGTCTGATTGTCTTGTCCACTTTTGTTCCTAAGTTTCAATAGAAACTTGAATGATCTGCGACCAAAACTGAATACCCCAGTTGAGGTAGGCCTAAGACAGTCAATGTTTACCCAATGACCTTGTACTCGGATAAGAGGTTGGGTCAGTGAAAGGGGAAACAAAAGGTCCAGTATGAGTAGTAAATATTTCTGCCAGTTAATAATGCACATTTTTTTCTGCATGTATGGATCAGCGAAAGGTTGATTGACGCTGATAGTGCATATTGTCATTATTTGTCTTGCGTCAGGTGGAGAGAAGCAACAGGTGACAAAATCCTCTAAGCTTTTGGATGGTTCATCTGAATTTGTGCTCACTTATGAAGATAAAGATGGAGACTGGATGCTTGTGGGAGATGTTCCATGGGGGTATGCTCAATCGTTTAACATTACAACTTAAAAAGGGAAAAAATACATAAATAAATAAAATAGGAGTTGGGGAAAGGGGAAAATGGGCATACATAAAGTTGAAGTGAGCCTTGCCAGTCTTAATGGTCCTAGCCATTGGTGGACCATATTACTAGGTGGTCTGGTTGAGGGTGTCATAAGTTACGACTCATGAGTCGTAGCAATCTTGAAGGACCAAAAAGATTAAATTGCCATTTGCCACGATAAGTATATACGTATCTCCTTTTTTTGTGCTGCTCCCAGTGTTTATGCTATTTTGTACTGTAATTTCAGGATGTTTCTTGGCTCTGTGAGACGGCTTCGAATCATGACGATCTCTGAGGCTAATGGACTTGGTATTTGAAATTTACAACTATAATTCTAATGTCTGGCGGTCAAATATTTGAATTGATTTTGTTTCCCCTACTTTTTCAATTCTAGCTAACACATATATTTCCAGCTCCAAGATTTCAAGAAAGGAATGAGAGACAAAGAAGCAAGCCCATATAATGCCACTGATCTAGTCATTCTCAAATTGAGTACATGAAGAAAACCCACAGATTGAAAACAAAGGAAAGTAGAAAAGTTCATGAGACAGAGTGTCCTGCTGAGATTGTTCTTCCACTTGTTTTTATATTGCTCCTTTTTGTTATACTCAACCAGTCTCTGGTTGTTGCTGTTTTTTTGTCCTTGTAGGTAATTTTGATTCTAGTTTTTAAAGTCTCTTAATATAGTGCTACCATACAGGCCTGCCAACTTGGCTGAATGCTGCTTCACAGTATTGTAAATATGGGAGTACTTATATCTAGAGTGTTGAGTCTGCTGCAATCTAGTGGTCTCAGTTTTTAAAAGGTTGAAAAGAAAACTTGGGTGGTTTTAGATTTCTAAAAATTTTGTGGTTGTGTTGGTTAGCCATGTTTTCTAAATGTGATGCTCCAGCAGTGTTTTGAAAGTGTTCTTTTGTTTCTGATTTGACATAATTTCATTTTTTTAATTACTTCACAGCTGAATCAACCTGTTCAAATTATGCTAAACCTTCGAAGTAGCAGAGTTTTGTAATTATCATTGCCATAACTGGTTTTACACTTCTTCATGTACAGACATTGAAATATTACCAAAAGATAAAAAGGCTATCACATCTACGACTGTTCATCAGCTGTGATGGTGCTGAGTTTTGCATTCACGGCATCATAGCTGCTGCTGTCTAACTCGTACATTACAACTTACAAGAATGAACAATCTCAGCTTAATTGCCATAATTTTATTAGCAATGATAATACAAAGCATAATCAATGTATAGGATGATGGCTCTGTGCACCATAATTATGTCTGACTGTATATTTCTAGATTGATTTAAATTACAAGGTGGTTTTCGAGCTGGCTGAGCAATTAGAATTAGGATTCGTTTTCATTTTGATTGTGTAGATCTGAAATTCAGTAAGGTTACTCATATAAGACAACAAAATCAATGACATGCTATACTCAGCCTTTTTGCTCGACCTCGTTCTCAACATTTCACTTGTGTTTTTTGTTTACTTCAAAGGAAGGCCTAGGATTCTCTCTCTCTCTCTCTCTCTCTCTCTCTCTCTCTCTCGTATAAGATAATAGCCGACCACCAACCAACAAATCTTCAATCTTTACTTGGAATGTAAAGGAAACGTGGAAATTAAACCTTCTACCCCTTAGTTAGAGTTGAAGACTTTCTTTAATTCCAATAAATTTGATAGTGAAAAACATTCAAAAAGTTATAACTTATATTCCGTTTCTTTTTCTTTTTTTGTTTTTAGTTTGTGGTTTTCCTTTCTTTATTATTTTTGTTCTCTTTCGTTTTTGGATAAAGGTCCGATGCTATCTACTATCACTTTGGTAAGGTTTATGAAATACTGATATGAAGAGAGAGAGAGAGAGAAATGGCAGTCTTGGTTCTTAAGATTATGCAATCATGAAAATTTTGACTCCAGACGACAGCCTATTGATGAAATGAGATGCTACTTTTTCTTTAAATAATAACATTCTTTCAATTGATTGGAGAGACAACTGTATTCTACTGGGTACCAAAGTTCTCATGAGTTGAAGGGAGACATGAGGGACTCTTTCAGCTTTCATCTGTTTCCCGTACATTCTTGCTGGTTTCCATTCCATGTCTTGCAAAAAGACAGCAACTGAGCCTTAAGGGTTTCCCCCAATAGCTGTAAAGCTTTTTATTTTGTTTCTATGGCTTCACTCCAATCCTAGAAAATCCTTACTTGAGTATGAAATATTTCAGGCCGAGAAAGGAAAAGGGGGATTCTAAAAGAGACGAGAGAAGTTGGAATATGTTGAAAGCTTTTAAAATCAGTCTTGCCGCTTTGTAGCGTTGAGTGCACTCTGGTGGATAATCGGGCAGCAATCTAAATACTGAATAGTGCAATCGGATCAAAGATATGCGCCCCCCCCCCCAAAAAAAAAAAACCCTGTATGATGAGGTTCAGCGCATTGATTGTTGAGGCACAATGAGGCCTGGTTTCTGATTTTGGCACTTTAAATAATTGTCTTTCTGCAATTTTGTGCAGATACTACGGCCACTAGCGTTACAATTTACTTGAGTGGCAAACCAGACCAGACTGCATTGGCCTAGAACAGACTATTTGGTTCAGTTTCTTCTATTAGAAAGAGAGAATGTTTTGGTTCAGTCAGATCAGAGAACAGACTGCTAACCAGATTCCACTGGCCTAGACTGAAATCTTCTCCTCAGTACCGAATAACTTCAAGAGAATGATTGCTCTCCCCCAAATGATCTTTGTAGGTTTTCAGACTCAACCCCATTGACGCAAGGAACAACAGGAAAAATAGAATAAATGTTGTTTTACATTCACAATTGGTCATTTCCTTGGGTAAAGGGCCTAAAAAAAAAGTAGAAAACAGAAACCCCCCGCGGCGATGTCTGCCTATCATCACAACCTTGAGGAAGATCCACACATCAAAATCAGAAGCACTCAAGTTCCACTGTTACACAGCTAGGCAGGAAAGTTCAAGGTCTTCCTATTATTTGGCCATAAAGGAAGAATAAAAACCAAAGTCAGGAATAATCATTACGATGACGAGTCCTGCCAACCCCAATTGTATTGTTTTTTCCTCGTAACTTCCTTTTATTTCATGGATAGCTTTAGCACAGCCATAAGACACACGGTTTCTTGGCCAGGCTACAACTCACTTAAAAGCTCAATAATTAGTACCAAGTTCATAATAATAGTCATACAAAACTTCTAAGATTCATACTTCTTCTAAGCTCCGCCATTAGACCTACAGTCTTTGAGTACAAAGTAACCATGACATACATGGTGAGCAGAGATATGATATAGCCTACTGCAAGAACTCCCTTGGATCGGTAACATAGCCTGTCAAAGCTGATGCTGCTGCAGTATATGGAGAAGCAAGATATATCTGGCCTTCTCTGTGTCCCATTCGACCTGGGAAGTTCCTGTTTGTTGTTGACACACAGACCTGCAAAGACCATCCCATACAGTAACATAAAATTCAAGGTAACCATTCTCGTTGGCCTTAAACATAAGCAATCTAAGTAAAACATAATGGGGAGTCACAATAGAGATTGAAGACATCACAATGGCTAGCAATAAACTCATGCTTGAAAAACAAAGAGTAAGGGAAAGAGCAAATCCCCGTCTCAAGCCACGGGAGTAAAAAAAAGCCCATCGGTGAACCATTCACCAATATAGAAAAGAGAACTGTTGAGATGCAAAATTCTATCCAATTCAGCCATTTCTCAACAAAACCACATCTTGTAAGTAGATAAAAGTAAAAACTTCCAATTTACATGATCATAGGCTTTTTCCATATCTAGTTTGCAAAGTAATCCCGGTTCTCGAGATTTGAGTCGTCCATCCAACACTTCATTAGCAATTAAGACTGAATCCAGACTTTGTTTGCATTTGACAAATGCATTTTGAGGCTTTGAAATTAACTTTTCCATCACCGTACTCAATTGGTTTGCTAGCACCTTGGATAGAATCTTGTAGACCCCATTCATGAGCCTAATGGGACGATAGTCTCAAACATCCACTGATCCCACCTTTTTGGGAATAAGTGCTAAAAAGGTAGCATTCAGACTTTTTTCAAAACTAGCATGATTATGGAATTCTTGAAATACCAGCATAAGGTCACCCCTTCACACTTCCCAACAGGTTTGGAAAAAGCCCATTGTGAAACCATCAGGGCATGGGGCCTTGTCACTAGCCATACCTCGAATGGCTTTGCAAACTTCTTCTTCAAAGGGCCTCTCGAGCCACCCTACACTCTGTGAATCTAGTTCAGAAAAATTCAAACCACCTACTGTCGGTCTCCATGGTTGTTATTCGGCTAGGAGATGTTCATAATATTGTGCAATGTGGTTCTTGATGATTGACTGATCTGAAGAGACTGCTCCATCTATCCAACAACCATCTTACCCCAGCCCAACTAAAATCTTTGAAGTTAGGATCCCCACAAACACCCCCCCCCCCCCCCCCCAACAACATAACGTGACTCCCCAACAACTCTGGCTCTGGAAGAAATAAAATATCATTCACACCTAACCATATCAGCCACAAAATACATACATATATATATATAAATAAATATGTATATCCATTATGTAATAACCGCTAATGGTTGGCTCAAGTGGTAAGAGCCTTGGTCTTGAGAATAAGATATAAAATCCTCTTAGATACATTTTGCAGCCATTTAGTGATCCAATGTGCCATTTCATTGGCAGTTCTTTTTGTGTGTATTTTCCAAGCTAACTATTGATCCAAGTAGTCATCCCTCTGTGTCCTTCTATAATTAAGGAACAAATATTGCAAGAGCCCCCTAAAAAATTACCTCATCCATATTTACCATTGAAGCTTCCTACACAGCAGTGAGAGCAGCCCTAGCTTCACCAATAATAGGGGAACATGTTTGAGATTTGTTGCTCCATACGCCCTTTATATAGCCATTCCAGTCGTGACAGACTGCTAATAGCAACATCAAAGTTAACTTCCCGCCATCATTGGATTAGAGAGTCCCAGGCAAGGCTCTGAATGCATCTCTTTCTAAGCCTTCAAGTATTTTGGGAATAGAATTATGATTTGTATATCCACTTCAAGGGGTTGCCTTTTTCCTCATTTGAGGATATTTTAATTATCTCAAAGTCGAGATGTTCATTTTATCCAATTTGGAGGTTTTGTTTGCACGAAGGAGAATCCTAACCCACTCCAAGATGGTAATATTATCAAATGCAAAGGTATCCGATGGGCGAAGGTGATGAGCTCCATAGCACACGTGCAACGGCAAATTCCAATACAGCCATGGTGGTTTTGAAAGTACATCGCACGAGGGGCATTGAATGCTTCATTTTCTGATATGAAGGTGCAACTATGGTGGTTTGCTGATACAACCATGGTGGTTTGCTGAGGGAGATGCAGGTGCAACTATGGAAGTTGCAGGGAGAGGTGTCTCAAATTTTGAAATGTGTTGGGTCTAATATGGAAAACGGCAAAACAGGGAGTTTTGGGGTCCCTAACGCTTAGAAGATGGGTCTTTCAGAAGTGTATGGGCAACGGGCTGGGCCAAGTAAGGCCCATTCGAAAGTAGGTGAAGTGGAACCCAAACGTTTCAGTTTGGGTTGGAAGGAACGGATTGGGCCTCAGCCCATGGGGAGCGAAACTAGCCCAGAAGGAATGGAAAGAGCGCCCAACCCGGCAAGAAAAAAACCCAGAGCTAGGCAGGGCAGGGGCGATGCAGTCGAGTTCTTTGACGGGAAGGCATCAGAAGGGGTAGGACTTGCCGGCCGGTGAACAGATTGCGTCGGCAAAGTAGGTGGGGTTGTCGGAGGTGGGACAGTGCGTTATGGAGTAGATCTCTTGCACGCTTGGTACTCAGCTAGTCTCAGTGGAGTGTCCAGTGGGTTCAACCCCAGTTTCACCGTCGGGGGGAGAACAGAATGGACCGATGGGTGGAGGGGAAGTGTCTGTTGCTCAGGCGAAACCTCCATTGAAGACAGATGATGTTTCTTTGTTGGAAGGTAGTGACAAGATGGAGACAGATGACTCAGGTAGTGACGATTTGTTCTTATCAGATGACAAAAATGCCCAGAGAATGATCAAGGTGATTAGTGAACCACTTGGGGAAGGTGGCCTCGTACAAAGAGATTACTCAGCTCAATCTAAAGTGGGTGAGCCTGTACCTCTAAATTTCATGTTTCCAGAGCATTGTGTTTCAGACTGGGTGTTCAACATGGTGAAGGACATCTAGCATCTGGTGGGACTAAGGTGCGAGGGTTATGAGGAATAATTTATGGCACTACTTACTATTATTGAAGCAGGCCATCAACAACATAGGAAAACAAATTCAAAAAAGCAGAGAGAGTTGAGAAGGCTAGATTGGTCTATGAACTCAGAGGGAAGCTCCAGTAGGGACAGGACAAATGGGAAGGGGCTGACCTTTTCTAAATGAAGCCAAAAATTGTATCGTGGAATGTCCATGGGTTGAATGAGGTCAATAAGAGTTCCCAAATAAGACACTTGTTGCGTGAGTGGAAGGTAGATATAGTTTGCTTGTAGGAGACAAAGTTGAAAGTTATTAATAGGAAAATGGTGACAAGTATTTGGAGCTGTTCGTATGTAGATTGGGTATATTTGGCAGCTTAGGGGGCTTCAGGTGGTATTTTGGTATTGTGGGATAGACAGGTGGTGGAGAAAATGGAGGATTTTATAGGAGTGTACTCAGTGGCTTGCTCCTTTAGAAGCGTGGCAGATGATTTTATGTGGGCTTTCGCGGGTGTATATGGTCCCAACGTAGACCATGAGAGAAGATTATTGTGGGATGAACTGGTAGGTTTACATAGTTGGTGGGATCTACCTTGGTGCATTGATGGAGATTTTAACGTTACAAGATTCCCAACTGATAGGACTGTTCATAAAATCCGGCCCGGCCCGGAACCCGGATAACCGGGTTTCCGGTTATGGTTTTCAGCCCGGATCAAATCCGGGCCGAATACCACATTTACTAAACTGTATATACCCGGTCCGGACCCGGGTATGAAACCCGGGTTCCGTATTATAACCCGGTTAACCGGGTTTGTATATAAAGTTAAAAAAAAAACCCTAATCTCTCGTCTGCACTGGAGCCGTCTCCCAAGTCCCAACCCGTGTGATCTTTCCCTTCTTCGTGCTCTCTCTCTCTCCCTCTCTCTTGAAAACCCTTTCTCAGTCTCTCCGAAACCCTAGCTGTCATCTTAATCCGCGTGCCTGGTCTTTATCCTCGTGCCGTCGTCTTCCTCACCTCGCGCTATCGTCTTCATGACTTTGCTAGGTCGTTTTCATCCTTGTGTGCCGTTCGGTCAATTTTTCTCCTCTCTCTAGGTCTTGCTTAAATGCTTTTCTACTATATTACCTTTGCTTTGTTCAGAATCTCTGGTTTGTTTGGGTTGTTTTTGCATTCGAAATGGATTAGATGGATGTTTTTTTTTTAATGTGATTTTTGTCTACTATATTCTGTAGAGAGTTGTCCTGTTTTTTTTTTTTTTTAAATGTAAATTTGATGCTCGACACTTTTGGGTGTTTGTTTTGTGTCTATATGGGGGTATTTAGGATGTGTTTTGATCTCGTGTCCTTACCCATAATTTAAAACTGCTCACATTTGTGGCTAAGTTTGATTGGGGATTTCACATTTGTGGGTATGATGGTTGATTTTCATAAGATGTTAGTGCTTGAGTTTATTTATTGATGCTTTGATGTTGAATCTAAAGGAGTACCTTGATCAAGAAAGACATAGCCTTAGTGAAACAAAACATTGTTCTTGGATGGAACAATATGTTCATGTGTTATGTGTGTGCCTTGATATTTTTTAAGTGAAAAGTTTGACTTGGGTTGATGATGGTTTTAGGTTTTATGTATATGTGCATATATGTGTAAATGTGGGTTTGCAAGACAACAGAACCTTGCTTGAATTCTGAAATCTTGGAGTGTGATTTGGAGTAAATTAAAATGTGTTTTTCTAAGGGGTTTTTTATGTCACCAAGAGAGGGTCTCAATTTGATTTTTAAGGACTTGATTTCTTAGCATGATAGATCATGTTTAGGTAGGATGCAAATAGTGTTTTGAATGATATGGAGCTCGATTTGTTTCATGATGTCAGTTTGAATTTTAATGTTGGTTGTACAAAGGGAACTTGTCTTTGTGATCTTCAGTTGATGTTCTGTTAGTCTTTAATAGTGTTTTACATGACTTAGAGATGTGTTTAATTAAGTCTAAGCATAGATATTAAGTATAAAGCTTGAATTGGAAATCCTTGAGGCTCTTGGGTTGCCCTTTGTAGGGGTCTTTGGTGCTTGTATTTTTGGTATGAAAAATGGATATTTCCAATACTTGCAATATAGATGTTTTGATTTCATTGTAAATTAGGGGTTTGGCCTGAAGTCATTTTAAAACTTGATACAATGGGTAAGGAGTAAGTCCCAGTGATATCATATTTCTACAACCTTCTTGTCCGGGTTAAAAAAATGTATGGTATATGGTGTATGAGCTTATGTTTAGAATTTTTCATCTTTAAATATCTACTCAAGTCAATGAAAGAAGTAGAGAAGCAGTTGCAATTATTTTGATATCCAGGAGGTTGATTTCCTTTAATTAATCACTATTTCAATTCATTAAGCATATCCAGATAACACTCCTAAAAAACTCAATGCAGAATCTGTATTCTGATATTATTTCAATTAAGTTTGAATTTTCTTTAATTTTCTCTGCAATTTAAACGGAGAGATCTATGTTTTTCTGTCTCGCTTTAGTTGAAATTTTGACTTTCTATTGTTTTTTCTGTGATCTTTTGCAGTGGAAGTTGTGTTCCTTTTTCCTGTAGATTTGGGATTGGTGATCAGAGTTCATTTCTTTGAATCTATTTGTTTTATTCGCATCAGATTATTAATAAAAGAGCTCAACTTTATATGGTTATTTTCTGGGCTGAAACAGGGTGCGGAAAGAATTAGAAAGTAAATGTAATCATTGTATTGTATGTCCTTTTGTTTTCACCTAATATTTAGAATATTTTCATTTGTTTCACGAAAAATGTGAACCCACCTCGGTGAAGATAATAATTTTAGTATGGACCGTTGTTTGGATGTTCATAGTTTTTCCAGTTCGGTAAGATTCATCATTGTAATTTTTTCTGTGTAAATTTCTCACAAGTTGGCATTGGTTACAGGTTGTTTGTTTCACCTCACATTTTTCTCTATGCTAATTATTACAGGTGGTTTCTGAAAGAATTTTTTTAGTTTTTGTGTAGTTTGAAACTGGTTGGAGGATTGAATATATACATTGGATTGACCATAAAAAGTTTAAGCACAGCTTCAAATTACTTGCAACTTGATCAAGTGGCTTTGGGTTTGATCAGAGCAATGAAATGGTCCCCTTTGCTAGTACCATAGCTGCCATCGGACTTTGGCATATTAGGAACATCTCACTGCACCATTGCAGCCTAGTGCGTATAATTTAATTAAATACCATTGGACTATCTATGAAGCTTTGCAGCCTACTTATCTGTATCCAGTTTGGGATACAGATGATTCTAGAAATTAGATGCCTTCGCTTCGTTTTCTTTGTTTTTGTTATGTCTCTGTATTCAATAAGGTTAACTTGTGCTTTGCGATAAAATCAAGAGGTGCTATCGTGCTAGTGGTTTTGGCTTTTAATGAGATCAGAGTGATAACTCAGAGCATCCAGGACCAGGAGGATACTGCAAAGGCTACAAATTGGGATTTTTCCCAACTTCTCAGCCCATTTGATGCCTAAAGACAGCAACATCCGAGCCTTCCACTTTTGTATTTAATTAAAGTATATGCTGTTAGTTTGGTAGATTCTGTCAAAGAAAAGACCATGAGCTGGAGTATTTTTAATGTATTGTAAAATATGATAAGCTTCTGCCAAATAAGGCTGTCTAGGCTTGTCCATGTACTGACTGAGGAGGTAAATTTGGGTTTCCCTTTACGAATATGTAAGGTAAATTTGGTCTCAAGCTTGGGGGCTGAGAATGACAAAAGCTAATGTGCATGCAAAAACTAATTTGCTTTAATTGCTTTTGTTTAATGGTGGAGAGGATGCAAACAGATAACAGATTATACCTACTTTTGGCATCCGTTTGGAGAATCTTGCCTCCCACTTCAGTAAAAAGATAGAGCACTTATCCTATTACACAAATATTAAACTGGTTTAGAGTAAAACACAAATAAAAAAGGTTGATAAAGTTAGAGCACTTATCCTATTATACTTGTTGCTTTCTGATACATTCATATGTCTATGGCTCTGCTTTCTAGGTAATGCTTATCTAATATGATATTTTGCTGTTAGAGTATTTATGTGTGTTTAGACTTATTTTTGTGTTTGTGTTTGTCATAACTTTGGCAGGAAAATGGGTTGGACCTGGTTGGTATATGGCTCATTTTTTGGCTTAAATCTGGTCAATCTTCTTGTTCAATGGCCTAAGTTTTATATCACTATTGTATCTTATATTTTTTTTTACTTGTAATGTCATTATCTTTTGTTCTTGTAGGACATGTCATTCCATTTTTGGCCTGGACACTTTCTTTATCTTTACTATTATTATTATTGTTGTTGTTGTTAGTATTATTACTATTATTTTTGCCTGGAACTTTTAACTTTTGGATAAGTACAGTCTATATGGATGGAGAAGTTGGAGCATGTACTGTAGTCAACAAATTGGACTTGGGAGACCGAAAGTGATGGTTATATATCTTTTAAGTAGTGGAGTATACATATAAGTGTTAGTGGGGATGGTGAAAATAGACCCAGAAGATCCAAATGAAGCAGTGAAGAAGGAGATCTGGATCTAACAGAGTATTGCAGAAGCTCTTCTGATTGAACTGACGATGATACAATAACTTGTAATTTTGTATTTTGTAATGTAATTAAATACCAAATAATGTAATATGAAATAGGTTATAAATATTGAATTTCTATTTTTTAGATGCATTTAGTTAAAAAGATAATCAGTTTTCTATATATAAAAAAAAAGTTATTCAAATGTAATACAATATAGGCTTTAATTAAAACAAAAATGCTTTACAAGAACATCTTTTTCTGGAAAAAAAAAAAGTTCATGTATATAGCCTTTGTAACAAAGAAAAAAAAAAGGGTAAATGCCGAAACCCGGATTTCCAGATTATTATAACCCGGATGCATCCGGGTTTCGGCCCGGGTCATAACCGGGGTAGATCCGGTCCGGAACCCAGTCCGGATTTAGAATCCGGATTCCGGGCCGGGTATACCCGGATACCCGGTCCGAAACTCGGATGAACAGTCCTACCAACTGAGTGCTTTGGAAATAGGAGAACAAGGCCAGCTATGTCACAATTTTCAGAGTGCATTTTTTATTTGAATCTAGTGGATTTACCATTAGCAGGGGGTGTTTGTACGTGGTCTAATAACCAAACGTGGTCTCGGCTAGATAGATTCTTAATTTCTCCGGAGTGAGAATGCCATTTTTTGGATGTGTGGCAAAAGAGATTGACTCGTTTGTGTTCGGACCATTGGCCAATTATGTTGGATTGTGGAGGGCTCCGAAGGCGGCGTAGGCATTTCAAATTTGAAAACATGTGATTGAAAGTGGAAGGATTCGAGGATAGAGTCAGGCAATGGTGGGACTCATATCAGATACAAGGAACTCCTAGTTTTATCTTTACAAGCAAATTGAAGGCTTTAAAATTAGATTTAAAGCTTTGGAATATGTAGTCTTTTGGTGACATAGGGGAACGAAAGAAAAGCAAGGTAATGGAGAATCAAGGTTTCGAAAGGACACAAGAAGCCCGGACCTTAACTCAGGAAGAGAAAGCCCTAAAAACAATGCTGGAAGCAGACCTAGAAAGAATTGTTCTTTTAAAAGAGACTTCATGGCGTCAAAAGTCAAGCACTATGGTTGAAGAAAGGAGATCGAAGCACTAAGTTCTTCCACAGAGTAGCTAACTCACACAGGAGATTCAACAACATAGAGATGCTAAAAATTGAGGGTGTGGAGTGTATGGAAGAGCAAGTGCTAAACAATTATGTCATAGACTTCTTTGAGCATTTACTTTCTAAGCAGGAGAGCTGGAGGCGTAAACTTGAAGGGCTTGGTTTTGATTCCATTGAGCCTAGTGATATATGCAGAATGGAGAGGTCTTTTGAGGAAATGGAGGTTTATGATGTGAGGAAAATGGATAAAGACAAGGCCCCTGGTCTGGATGGTTTTTCGATGGGTTTCTTCCAAACTTGTTGGATTGTTGGAAAAGATGATCTTATGAAGGCGTTACAGGAATTCTACCTAGCGGGAAAGTTTGAAAAAAGCCTTAATGCTACTTTTCTTGCACTAATACCGAAGAAGGTGGGGGCTGAGGAGATCAAGGAGTTTCGGCCTATTAGCTTGGTTAATGGGGTATACAAGATTATTTCCAAGGTGTTAACGAACCGCTTGAGTGAGGTAGTTGGAAAGATAATTTCAAAACCACAAAATGCATTCGTAAATGATAGATTCTAGATGCGGTTCTTATCGCAAACGAATGCATAGATAGTCGTCTCAAAAGTGGTGAGGTTGGGATTATTTGCAAGTTAGACATGGAGAATGCATATGACCATGTTAACTGGGACTTTCTTCTTGACCTTATGGGGAAATGTGGTTTTGGAGAGAGATATTGCTCATGGATTCGATGGTGCATAACAACGGTGAAATTTTCCGTTTTGAGAAACGGAAGCCCTACTGGTTTTTTTCGTAGCACACAAGGCCTAAGGCAAGGAGATCCGTTGTCCCCACTACTTTTTGTTATTGTGATGGAGGCATTGAGTAGAATGTCTGCAGCACTGGTTGAGAATGGTTTAGTGACTGGTTTTGCGATAGGTTCCCCTGATAGGGGACTTGTTAACATTTCTCATTTATTATTTGCAGATGATACTCTTTTCTTCTATGAAGCCGATCATAACCAGGTTCGAGTTTTGAAGGTCCTCCTCCTTTGTTTCAAAGCGACATCGGGTTTGAAAATAAACTTGGAAAAATCAGAGATGGTGCCTATTGGAGGTGTTCAGCACATCATTCAGTTGGCTAGTATTTTGGGGTGTGAGATTGCATCACTATCGATGACTTACCTTGGTCTTCCACTGGGAGCTGCCTCAAGAACAGCTCCAATCTGGGATTCAGTGATAGAGAAAGTGGATCGTCGTCTAGCAGGATAGAAGAGAATGTACCTGTCAAAAGGTGGTAGGATTACCCTGATTAAGAGTACTCTTTCTAATCTACCTACCTATTTTTTGTCCTTATTTTCTATAATAGCAAAGGTGGCGCTTCGTCTGGAGAAACTTCAAAGGGACTTCTTGTGGGGAGGAATGGGGGAGGAATTCAAATTTCACCTTGTTAAGTGGGAGAAGGTTTGTAGCCCTCTCTTGTGGCGGCTTGGGTATTAGAAATAGGAGATCTTTTAATCGGGTGCTACTTGGCAAATGGTTGTGGAGGTATCACAAGGAACTTGAAGCCCTGTGGAAGATGGTGAATGAGAGCAAATATGGGGGTCTTTTGGGGGGATTGGTGCACAAAAGAAGTGAGAGGGGCATATGGTGTGGGGTAGTGGAAAAATATAAGATGTGGGTGGGAGGTCTTCTCTTGCCACACTAGACTTTGTCTAGGAGAGGGAACCCGAATTAAATTCTAGCATGACAATTGGTGTGATAACATAGCTCTAAAGGATTCCTTTCCTTCACTGTTCCGGTTTGCAAGTGACATTGATGTTTCAGTGGCGCAAGTATTGGTGAGATTGGGAGAGCAAATCCAGTGGAATGTCAATTTCACTAGGGCTGCACAAGATTGGGAGATGAGCAGCTTTGAAGCTTTTTTCAGCCTTTTGTATTCCAGTACACCAAGTAACTCACAGGACAGGTTGTGGTGGATATCTGTAGGCAAAGGTAATTTCTCGGTTCGCTCTTTTTATAAGTCCATAACTCAAGATTCACATACCCAATTTCCTTGGAAAAAGCCGTGGAGACATAAAGCGCCATCAAAAGCAACGTTTTTTGTGTGGACTGCATCCCTGGGTAAGATCCTCACAACTGATAATTTGAGGAAACATAGGGTGATTATTGCAGATTGGTGTTGCATGTGTAGGAAGGGGGGTGAATCTGTGGACCATCTATTACTGCATTACGAGATAGCGAGAGGATTGTGGAATGAAGTTCTTGGTAGAGTTGATTTGGCTTGGGTTCTGCCTGAGACTGTGGTAGCGGTTTTGGCCAGCTAGACAGAGTTGAGAGGTATCCAAAAGATTAAAGCAGTGTGGCGGATGATTCCTATATGCATCATGTGGTGTTTGTGGCAAGAGCGTAATGACCACACATTCGAGGACAAAGAGATCGATGGAGAAATTGAAAGCTTACTTTATTAGAACTCTTTGTACTTGGGCCATTGCGGTGGACTTTAATGGTGTAGATTTTCATGATTTTCTTGTATCTATTGCTCCTACTTAGCTAGGACAACTATAAAACACTGTATCAGGCTTTGCCTATTCTTTGATTAATATATTATATTTACTTATAAAAAAAAATTACCCCATTCATTTGAGCAGGGAGAATACTGTTAGCTATCTTCCACAGTTGTAGCTTCAGTCTAGCCTGTAATCGGGCTTTCCACAACTGTTCCCAATCGTGCATTTTTGTAAAGGATTAGCTAGATCCCATCCCCTTTCATCTCCAAGTGCAAAGGCTGAGTTGACTGAAAATTGACCATCATCCTCGTGTCCAAAACAGTTTTTTTTAGGTAAAAGAGATTTTATTGATCCACGTAAATAGGGAATCCTAAGTACACATGGAGTATGCAAGAAACGCGTCCAAAACAGTTGATCATTATCTTCTGGATATCAAGGATTGCTTCAGCCCTCTCAGCTTGAAAAGCTCGACATAAATAATCTACTTTCTAGGATCTTTAGGATTGATTGATGAAAGCCTCCACAAGTACTTCCTTCAGCCTCATTGATGCATCTTTCATCCAAACTTTGGGGATAAATCCTGATAAACAGGGAACCCTTAAGCAATCTGCAGTAATCAATTCTTTGATATTAACAATCTCCTTCAAGCTCCATGAATACATTGCCTTTGCTTTCGGCCATACAAAAATTACCATTTGGTAGGTAGTTCCCCCTCAATTATTTTACCCGCAAGCTCTCCTAGTTTAAAACCACTGCCCGTTCTAGTTTTTCCACTAGTGTCTTTTTCAATTCTTGCATCTTCCTCATAATCCCATAGACAAATGGCATCCCATGCTTTGCATAAAATTTTGTCGTTTGTGGGCAGGAAAACCCACCAGAAGTCCTTTAATTTGCAATCAATAGATTTGCAAAGAGACTTTAGCAAGAGGATGTTAGACATGGTGTAGGTAGGAATTATCACCGCCATTGCTTTAAAAATGTGGTTCAGCTTAGACTTGTAACAGGATACTGGCGGATGGCAAAGTATGGAGGATTAACAGAACATGGTAATGTACATTGGAACCTAGCATTGCATAGCTCCACAAATCATTTAAATGATGCACAAAACATCCCAGGCAAGGGCGGGCTGATTTTTCTCATACCTTAAACATGATATGCCGATGTAGTTATTCAGCATTACCATCCAATTACTCTTATGCTGATATGGTTTTCTTGATAGATATAACTTTCATCCAAACAATTACTAATTTTTTACCCAACAATTACTCTTGATCTAGCATAAAGAATAATCCACTACTGGGATCCACAAAGGGTCAGAGATCAGTCCAATTTGTTTGCACATTTTGACGTGAAATGCAATCATCTATGAACTCCAGCACAGGAAGATCAAGCGTAATTATATCACAATATTGGTAAACAGCATAAAACTGTTACAGTGGAGTCTTGACAAGATTATTATCTCACTGTCATCGTGCCAGGAATAATTTGAAACTCTCAGGGCATACAAGTGGACTACATTTAGAATCTCATCCCAGATTGGCTCCGGAATTTCTTTGGAAAAATGTGGAGGCATCAACCACTAGGATGGAACCATAGGCAAGTTGTTTATTTCACAAGTTGTTTATTTCAATTTAATTATGCTATGAATTTTTCCAAAAGATACCAGCTGGAAATAAGGATCTCCATTCAGGAAGCAAACAAATAAAGAGTTAGTTAACACTTCCAAAAGAGCAAGCGAAGGATACAAATAACTCACCATTGGTTCATTCATGCGTGCATAGGTGTCTTTAGGGCCACCCAAGCAAGCACCACAACTGGGACTTGCAGGTGTGTCACATCCAGCTTCTTCAAATATCTGGGAGCAAGTCTTGCCGCCAGATCCTGGTACTTGGAGACCATATAAATCCATCCAAACCTACAAATTTTATCATATAGTTGCTTAAAAGTTTAATTATCTTCAAATTATTCAAATGATTGCTTTCTATCTACCCATATTGAGCTTTATAATTACAAACCTTTTGGGTTGCAGGGACAAGGAATGTTGGAACTTTGACCTTTTTGCCCTGCAGAATAAGTGATTGCATCTCTTTAGCTTACTCCCCAAAAGCAAGGGGGAGAAAGTTGGGGGGGGGGGGGGGAGAAATAACATTAGCAATCCACAAGAATGGCACTGGGTAAACCAGTTAAACAAAAGAAATTAAGAAGCTCCAAAACGGAGGAGCATAGTTACTAAAAAACATTACAATGAAATCTTAATACTCCTAAAAAAGCATAAAGGTTGCTGTCCTATTGTTGATGGAGGTTTGGGGATTCGTAATTTGTGTAGTTTTAATAAGGCATTGTTGGGGAAGTGGGGTTGTGGAGATTTCATATGGAAGAGGGAGTGTTGTGGGGGGTGATTGTACGGAAGTATGGTAGCGATAGGGGGAGTTGTTGGTGCACTAAGAAGAGTAGGGGGTTATATGGTGTAAGTTTATGGAAATTTATTAGAAAAGGATGGGATAATTTTGTAAAACAGGTCAGTTTTGTGGTAGGTGATGGGTCAAGAGTTTGACTCTGGTTTGATGTTTGGTGTGGTGATACTGCACTGTTTAGAGCTTTTCCGGCAATTTTTAGATTGGCTGTTAAGAAGCAGGCCTTAATTTCTGAGTTGTTGACTTACTATAATTAAGAGATGCATTGGGATGTCAGTTTTTACAGATCTGTTCAGGATTGGGAAATTGAGAAAGTTGCTGATTTTTTCAGGCTGTTGTATTCAGGGGTATTAGACGACACGTGAGGAATCAAATGTACTGGAGACACACAACGTCTAAAAAGTTTACTGTTAGATCTTATTATAAGTCGTTGTATGATCAGCATAACATCTATTTTCCTTGGAAGAGTATTTGGAAGGCTTTTGTTCCGTCAAAAGTTGCCTCTTTTGTGTGGACAGCAGCATTGGGGAACATTCAGACAATTGACAATTTGAGAAAGCTTGGCATGATTGTTGTGGAAGGTGCTTTTTGTGTAAGAAAGCCGCAGAATCTGTGGACCATCTTCTTATTCATTGTGATGTGGCTAAAGGGTTATGGGATGGTGTGCTTAGTAGATCCGAACTGTCCTGGGTTATGCCCAATTCAGTAGTAGAAGCACTTGCATGTTGGCCTAGACCTTTTTGCTTGCTCTCAAGTGGCAGCTGCATTGAAGATGATTCCGTTGTATATTATGTGGTGCATTTGGTTGGAAAGGAATGAGAGGTGTTTTAATAACAGGGAACGCAATGTAGATGAAATATGGGAATTCTTTATATGTTCTTTGTTTAGTTGGTTTTCAGCTATTGTACTTAATGGTGGGGCAGTACATGAGTTGCTGTCCTTGATGTTCTAGTTATAGAATGTTTTTAGGTGTTTCTTGTTAGGTGGATTTTTCCCCAAGGCCTCAGGCCCAAACCAGGTGTAAGAGGGAATTTTCCTAAACCCTAGAGGGCCGGCTCTCGAAGGCCTGCACACGCCAAGCCATTGGGCAACCTAGTAACCTAGTAAGGGGCTTCTTGACCCGTATAAGCGGGGCTCGAGGTCCTAAGTTGGGAATGGGTCGCTACCTCGGGCACGAGAGGCTATCCCAACTAAGAAGGAAGGGAACACGCCATCTTGACGGGATTGAACTCTAAAGCAATACCAAAAGATCACGCCGCATTAATTACCTCACTTAGGGGGCCACACCACATCAAATAAAGCTTGGTGGAAGGGGTTGCAAAAGGACACCCCTCCGTCCAGCTGCAAGGCATGGGCCTCTGACTTCGAACACAGGTATAAAAACGACTCTCACACACCAAGATGGGGGTGGAACTCTCTAAACTCTGCCTGCTACAACTACCCTTGAACTTTATACCTTAAGCAATATTGACTTAGGCATCGGAGGCTCCCCCCTGGCTGCCACCCCGGCCGCTGGCTTCCAGAGTTACCTTTTGTGTTTGCAGGCTCAAGATTGAATACCTGAGTTGCTGAGGGCCCGGCCCAAAAGTGTACGAAACACGACGTCAACATTTCTTTTGTATACTTCCTGTGTACATGGGCTTCGCCTATCGCATTCGATGAATAAAATTTTTACTTACCAAAAAAACAAATGTAAAGTGCAATATATACCTTAATCTTAATTTGATTCTTCATTTAAGTAAAAAAGCTCATATGTCAAATATAAGAACAAAAAATATGCAAAAAAGGCATAATGTAGTACAAAAGTTATTAAGATACATGTTTCATCAACAAAACACGTCCCTGATGCTTATAAATTATATGAAACTACGCATATAAGGCAGATTAGTAGTGGTTTTTCTCATGATTCTAAACAAATGGATAAAGATAAAGCAAATTAGGGACCAGCAACCAAACTCTCTAATACTCAAGTTAAGATTAATTTTTTAAACAAAATCTCTTTTTTTTTTTTTGGCACCGAGTGTCTAGGAACAACGTCCAGACTAATCCCAGGGGTGCATAGGCCTTTAGCAAGAAGTTTCTCGCAAGTACATATTGAGTAATTCAAGGGAAAAATCCCCCAACCTGATGGTGCATAGAGATTGTTTGCACCCAAGGGGATTTGAACCTTAGACCTAGGGAGAGCATACCCCCAAGCCCAAGGCCTTTACCACTTGAGCCAACACCTAGGGGTTAACAAAATATATCTAAAATAACACCATATTTACATTTTAACCAAGCCATCATATAAGTAGCAAAAAAGTGCCCAGTGGTCTTATATATGATAAAGATATAAAGCTTCTTACTGAAGCTAGGAAAACTTTGGCTGCAGCCATAAAATCCTCTGTCTTCCCTCCCGTACAAGATCCGATGTACACTCTGTCAATTTTCACATCTTTGCATTCTCTTGCTAAAGCTCGATTATCTGGAGAATGTGGCTGTAGAAAAATATTGATATCATTACTCATAAAAAGAGTCAAAGCAAGCAATCCCTCTAGAACTATAACAGGACCCATTTTTAGTAGATCGATCATGTGATCCACCACCTACATGGTTTCCTAGTTTTGATCGTATTAGGAAAGTAAAAATAAAACAAAAGAAAATTGAGAAAATCTTCTCTTTGATAGCTATCAAAATCACGCACCTTTGCTACCAAGGGTTCCAATTTTGAGACATCAAATCTGTACTCGGAAAGAAATCTAAAAGCCAAGATCAAACTCATCAATATAAATGAAATCCAAAAGTGAAACAAAAGAAAAAGAATTAGTCAAAAAGTAATCAAGTTAATTCAGTATGTCATCAAAAAACATAAATGTGCCAAGGTAGGAAAGGTCCCCCAAACACCATTCAGAGCTAACATCAACAGATTTAACTACTAGGTACTTGATGCACAAACACCCTCCCCTCTCTTCCAAAAATAGTTATAGTTTTTTCCTCATGCGTCCATGTAAAGTTCTAATCATATAGACAGTACAGTTAGTAAAAACTACCTTGCTTGGTCATCACTATAAACTGGTTCATAGGCCACAGAGGTCTTATCCTGTGCAAAACAAAATAAATATTATAAGCAAATGTTTGATATGATACATGTAGACTTCATAAGAGAACATCTTCTGTCCAAAACAACACAGTTTTTAGGCAATAAGTTTTTCTTCAAGGTGACAACCCAACCCCATTACAACAAATATGGATTTCAAACCCAGGATTGTGGTATGCTATCATCAGGTTTTAGCATTAAAACTAGAAATACGTTAAGAGTTCTACTACATATAGTCATTTTTGTGTATTCCTTGCCCACTCTACTGATGTAATTAGTCAAAGCAAGTATTTTCTATTGATAAAAAGTGATACGGCCAATCACATTAGTGAAGTACGCAAAAGTGACTGTGCATAGAGTTTTTGATAAGTTAAATATATCTATATCATGATATATAGCTAAAAGCCTAAAATGGAGTGGCATGGTCTCAAAAAGATTAGCATGTTTGCATAAACACACATCTAAGTGCATGGACAAACACATAGGGGACTATCAAACCAAATGCATTTAATGAACTATTGCACCAACCTCAAGGTACTTATATGTGGTGCTATCAGCAGGGACAACACCATTCTTTCCCCCGGCTTCAACAACCATGTTGCATAATGTCATCCTTTCTTCCATCTATAAAGAGAATTAGAGAAGTAAAATTCATGATCCACTTAAAAAATAAAAAAATACTAAAAAATATGTGTGAATAACATTAGCAGACAAATTTGTGTGGACCAGAGACTCAGAGAATATCTTTTAAAAATTTACTTACAGTTAAACTTTCAACAGTTGAGCCCACAAACTCCATAGATTTATATGTTGCGCCAGATACAGATATTTCACCAATAATCTGAAAGGTGAAGATTGTTCAGGAAAACAACAAAACAGATAAGGGGAGTACATTTATATAGAAGATCCAGTTAATACATATTGGCTAGTGCAATCAGGAAATTTTATTAAAGGTAATAGGCATCGCCCAAGAACCTGTTTTAACTTACTTGTAAAATCAAATCTTTTGCAAGCAAATAATCCGGCATTTCGCCATCCATCACAAATCTCAGAGTTGGGGGAACCTGCAAATTATATATAGATGAAAACTCGATATGGGAATACTAAAAATACATTTCTACATAAGACAGGAAAAACTTTGTCAATTTATAAGATGGAGCATATGTACAGGTTGCAGAAAATTGGAACACGCACATAGCTTGAAGGAAGTTGAAAGACATAATTTTTCCATACTCTGGTTTCTAGTTCTCTTATATGTAAACAGTAGCAAGTTTTAAGACTTGAGGATCTACTAGTTTTCTAAAATTTAACAGAATGCATATAATCATGGTCATGCTTATCCATGGAAATACTAAAAAGAGCAAATAAATTGTATTTTAATAATCTTTCTTGGTTTTTCAATAATAATTCAAACTACAAAGATGTTAGAGCGTCTAACACAAGAATGCATGGCTCTAATAAAATAAGACATCTGAACTTACCAAAAAGGATAAACATGATACATCCCAAAGTCAAATAAATAATTTGTATGGGTATATATTCACACACTAGATGGCAGTATCTTAACTACCTTCCAATCAGTGAAGGATATCTAAGTTCTTACAGCTGCTGGAAGTCCTAGAATTGAGAATTACGATCATATTTTGGAAACCTTAAATATGAAATTAGTTTTCCGAGCAAAAATTAAGTTGTTAAAGTGAGGAAGTCCATGTCGACGCCAAAATAAAGCATATATAGACCTTGAGGAGGAGTTTCCCAGTGCCCAACACAAAACCTGCATCAGTGTTGCCAATTCCAGTGGCAAATTGGCCAAATGCTCCAGCTGTACAAGTGTGAGAGTCTGTACCCAGCAGGACCTGAATGCAATGAATAGGGTTTAACAACATTGGAACTTTAAGGCGCAAAAGTGACATGAATTATTGACTTTGCAATGTATTTGATAAAAGAACTTACCTCTCCAGGCCTACAGTGACCTTCTTGTGCAAGAGCAATATGGCATACACCTTTGTAATCTGGGTTAGCCTGAAAAGTTAGGAAGGAAAATTTAGATATAACCTCTTAAGGATAATGGATTACCAAAATGGAAAGAGAGCAAATGAGAGAGTAGAGCCATACCTTAAAATTACCAAGATCTTTAATATCATAAAAGTACTTGATGTTTTGCTCCATGCAAAAATCCCTTAGTATATCCACATTACGGTTTGCACGTTCATCACTCGTGAATATGTAATGGTCTGGTATTATTACAATCTTCTCCCGATCCCAAACCTCAATTCCAAAATAATAGTCAATCTCAAACAGTTATTACATTATTTAAAACAGTGCTGTAACGCCCCAATGGAAAGCCCAAACCACATGGCCTATACTCCAAAAGGACTAGTCAATGATACAATTGGAGCCACATTGGAACCTTATAAAGAACAATAACTTCTCATTCTCAAGCAATGTGGGATCCCATACACCACTTACCCTTAATCTTATCATATGGGGGTATCACAATCTACCCCCCTTAAATTTTTGACGTCTTCGTCGGACCTGTCTGTTGTAGGTGGCACAGCTCAAATCCCAAATTTCTGGTTGAGATAGGCTCTGATACCATTTGTAACGCCCCAATGGAAGGCCCAAACCACATGACCTATACTCCAAAAGTACTAGTCAATGATACAATTGGAGCCCCATTGGAACCTTATAAAGAGTATGAACTTCTTCTTCCCAAGCAATGTGGGATCTCATACACTACCTACCCTCAATCTTTTTTTTGATAAATGACACCACCTACCCTCAATCTTATCATATGGGGGTATCAAAAATACTAACACACATACATAGTTCACCTAACAGTCACTCGTGAGTATGGCATATACCTTCATCAAAATGATGAAGACTGTGCAGCAGAAAAAAAAAAATAAATAAATAAATCATATCTCACAAGTATGTACATTTCTTGCTCATTTGAATATTGATACCATCAAAATTCACATCCTCATGTGAACATTGACATGATCAAACTATTGTAAACTTAAAGCTCAAGTGAACATTAATACGATCAAAATTCTCACGCTCATGTTTTTATTTATTTATTGGCACTAGATGTCCAAGAACAACATCCTGACAAATCCCGGGGGTGCACAGGCACTGGGCAAGGAGTTTTCCGCAAGTGCACCTCGGATAATTCAATGAGAAAATCTCCCAGTCCGATGGCCCCTAGAGATTGTTTGCACCCAATGGAATTTGAACCTTAGACCTGGGTATACCACCAAGCCCAAGGCCTTTACCACTTGAGCCAACCCCTAGGGGCTTCACACGCTCATGTTGATGTGAATAGACTATCAGGTATGGTTGATTCGTGTCAGTTATCTATTTGGACTTTTGCAATCACTCTGTGTTGATTCGGTGTTAAAAATAACAACAGCTTATGTGAACATTGACAAGGTCAGACTATTGTAAACTTAACACTCCAGTGAACATTAATATGATCAAAATTCTCACGCTCATGTGGACGTGATCAGACTATCAGGTATGGTTGATTCGCGTCCGTTATCTCTTTGGACTTTTGCAATCACTCTGTCTTGATTCGGTGTTAAAATAACAACAGCTTAATGACCATCAACACGAGACCCTATAGTTTTATGTGGAACTTTAAATTTCAATGAAGATATGCAAATTCTGCCCACAGATTTTTATCACATCACCGCATCAGTTTTCCGCCACTAGACATCCAAACCACTTCCAATAAAGTTAAGATATTAGCTTTAGAATGAGGAATCCTTATTGAAGCCCAAAAACAAAACAAAAATCATAAAAGAGTCACATTTAAATGCAACAGACTATCCGATACCTTGGCATTCTCTCCAAATTCTTTCTTGAAGATTCCAATTGAACCAGGGCCGCAAACATCATGGGTCATCAGAACATCAATGTTAACCCAAACATTCTCACCAGGGATCAACTGGGTTTTATCAGAAGCCCTAGCCAGTATCTTCTCGGTCATCGTCATCCCAGTCTTCACCTGTAATTAACCAAAATCCCGCCATTAAATTCCACAAAACAATCAAACCCATTAACCCAAAACAAAAACCGGATCAGGCAAAATGATAGGAACCCAACCGAGCCAGTGGTCGAAGGCTTGCGTTCCGACTGTTGCGGTGCCATGACCGAACAAATTTTCTTGAAAATCGTTCTCCGGCATTCCGCAATGGAAAACCCTGACCGTGTCGAAAAAGCAGAGAACCCCAAATCTTTCTGCTGATAAGAAAAAAGGATCAAAACAGGAACGAAATACTAGTCATGGGCTATTAGATTATTGTCAGAAAAAAAAGTGGAGAAAATAGTAACAGAGAGGAATCGTGGGGCAATGGGAAATGGGGAAATGTATTGACCTTGTTGAGTATGAAAGATGTGGGAATTGGAGCAATGGTAGAGGAAGCCATGGGTGGAAGCCCTGAGAAAATGTAGAGTGGCAGGCGGCGGCCGAACACTTCGATGGGGATTTTCACTTTGGACTTGAGGTGGCTGTTTGTGTAGGGAGGCCCAATGGGAGGGCTCTTCAAGACATCGATCACACAACGTGTTTCAACCACACTTCACTTAAAAGAGATTTTTTTAGAATTTTTTTCTATTATTTTTAACGTCGCCACGTTTGGACGTTAATATATAAATAATAATAATAAATAAATAAAAAATAAAAATAAATAATAAATAATTTATAAATAATAATAAAATAATTTGAGATCATCTCGTAACATTTCACTGACCAAAACTCTTTTTCCCTCTCCTAAAACATTGTTGGTTGATTACCATCTATTTCTTGTGATAATAACAAAATAACAAAAATACCTCATGAAATATGTATTTTTACTTTACAATCTTGAAAATATATATTTAAATTTGAGAAAACTTATTTAGAAATTTTTTTTAATAAACCCAACACATCAGCGTTTTGCATCAGCAATACTAAAATATGATTGATATTTTAATTTGTTTTTTTAAAATTATAATAGGTCTCACTTTAAATAGTGTGCTAACACAACTCTTTTGTAATAAAACTTTGGAAGACTTTTTCAATATAATCTAAAAAGATATTAAAAGAAAGAGGCTAGGAGCTGAGGATTAATTTATACGAATAGTTTAATGTAAGAAAAATTATAAATAAATGATTTACCATCATATATAATAGTATAGTAAACTATTAATGCTATATTTTTATTTAAAACGCAGTCCATTTAGTTACACAGATGAGATGAAATGTTTTAAATAGTAATGAATAAAATATTGTTATAATATAATTTTTTAATATTAATTTTAGCTTGAAATTTCAAAAAATTAAATTATTTATTATATTTTATATAAAAATTTGAAAAAATTGTAATGATGAAATACGATGAGATAAGATGAGATTTTTTTATTTCGGTTAACCAAGCAAGTCTATTCACATTTTTAATAAACAGTATGACTCTCTATGAAAAAATATGTTTTTATATGGGTTATAATTTTTTTCAAAAGATTGCAAAAACAGTGTACTGCAATTGCCCTCAAAAACAAATAATGTAGTCTAAAAACTAATAGAGTGAATTATTATATGAATAAGTGAGAGAACTATAAGTAGTTTTAGAGTAGGAATGTGTCATTATATTATGAAAATTTTTATTTAATAGCCCTGCACTACACACTTGTTGCTTAAAAGAATATATAAAAAATAAAAAATACAAATCCACATCAGCAAGTGCGTAGTGTAAGACTGCTAAATAAAATAATTCATATGCTATTACAAAATGTCATATCATTAAACAAATGCTTAAATAAGCAATTTTAATGTTGTGAATCGTGATAGGTTGGGAGTACACATTATCCAAATTCTAATTTATCTAATAATTTTCCATTCTATCTATATTGAAAATAATGTATAAAAAAATAGGGTAGTGTTATATATAATTATGGAGTATACAGTCTCTATGCATTCTCTTTAAAAAAAAGTGGGGGCTATCATTAAAAAAATAATTTTTCCATATAAGTTACAGATTCATCCACTTTTTTCAAAATGATTATGTGGAAACTGCACACTCTAAGGCTGTAAATATTATTTCTCAAGTAAATGACATTGCTAGTAGCTTTCAATTGAGGTTTAATGGTATGTTATATTTAATTGAACAGAAATGCTTCTAACCGGTTTATCCTATAATCTCATTTCATCGGAAGCCAATAGATGACAACCACATAGGAGAACATCTTCAAACCTTAAGTGCCGTGCTGTAGGGGAACAATCGGTCAAGACCCTCTCTCTCTCTCTCTCTCTCTCTCGTAACCTCCCTCGAACCCAGACCCTGCTCCCTTTTCCTTGTCAACAACAACTTCTTCTTCTTCTTCTTGCTCTTTTCGTTCTTGTTGTCCTTGCATAATTTGATCATCATGTTCAATTGTTTTTTCATCCTTAGTGACCAAATCATTGACATCGGATCTATTAGAAGTATGAATTTATCCCTAACAACATCTCTACCATATTCGATTTGCAAACTACCGTATCTGGTTTGCAAACTAGCTCGCTTTTTCTTTATGGAAATTTGCTGGGAGATAGGAGGGGTTATTGGTGTCATGGACATCTCCATCTAAATTAGAGTAGGATTGGTATCGTTAGCAGGGAAGGGGGCTGAGATTGAGATTGGATCTCTGGCAGAGTGACGATCATAAGGTTAGAGAAGAGATTTTTGCCGAGGGGTTGAGATGATGAATATGAATATGTATGTGATGAAGATGAGGTCGATGTTGTACTTCGAGCATCAATCAGAATCGAAGGACCCTGATCATCATTATGGTCTTCTTCTTCTTCACGATCCTTTTCTTCCTCTTCTTGTTGGTCTACAGTCAATTGGGAAGGGTTAAAGAGGACCATTCCCTTGAATAGGGAATCCATTTCTTCATCTCTCCCCCTTTTGCTCCATTTTCTCCTGGAAGTTCGGGGTAAAGATTGCCTCCCCACACCAAATCCCATTGTATTCCTTGCTCCTCTTCTTCTATTGATCTCGGGAGTAATTTCACACGAAAAGACAAGGAAACTACGATGAACAATTGGGGCCGGATTGTACAAGGCTGTTTCATTGGGCTTGAGAGTTGAGACCACCTTTGAATAGTGACAAAAACCCAATGCCCTAAGTTCTCTACCTTTCACAGCTAACAAAATCAAGCCTTGTTATTGAAATGGAGGGTTTGTGAAGGAGAGGAAATGAGATGCTAGGGTTTGGGATTGCACGAAGATGGTGAAGGATTTAGGGGTTCATGAAGGAGGGAAGGGAGTAGGGTGGGTGCGAGAGAGGTTACAAGGAAGAGAGAGAGAGAGAGAGAGTGAGAGAGAGAGGGGGTGGGAAGGGGGGGTCCCAACCGATTGTTCACCTACAGTGCGGTACATAAGGTTTGAAGTGGTTCCCCTAAGTGGCTGTCATCTATTGGCTTCCATTGAAATGGGATCATAAGATGCATTGGTTGAAAGTTATTTTCCTAATTGAAATATTATTATATTACCATTTTTAGTTTTAAAAGATCTTATTAAAACTTAATTTTAAGAGTAATGATAGATAGGCCTGGTTTGGATTAGAGATGAGATAGTTTTAAATAAAAAATGAAAGTTAAATAAAATATTGTTAAAATATTATTTTTTAATATTATTATTATTTTAGAATTTGAAAAAGTTGAATTGTTTATTATATTTTATGTGAAAATTTTAAATAATTGTAATGATGAGATGAAATGCTCTCCAAATCCAAACAGGGCTATGTCTTAGTGTGTGCAAATACTCAATTTGAAAATAGTAAATCTTATTATTAAAAAATGAGTTATTTCATATGTGTCTAAGTTTTATCCATTTCTTTTGAAAGAAGTACTCAAAATTTGCACATCCTTTAATTATATTTACAATTTTTCTTATTTTATAGCTCAATTTAAATGAATTAAAAATTCTATAGACAACCACCCAGGGGAACCGCGGGGGCACCACGTCCCATGTGGCAAAACAAGAACGACACTGTTTCTACCAATTGACCAAAATGAACATTTTTCCCCTTTCCCCCCATTTCCATATCTCCCCCTCGTCTTCAAGATCATTTCTCATCATTTATGTAGTCTAGGGGTGTAAAACAAACAGTAAACTGGACTGGACTAGATTGAATCGGTGAGTTTGGTTCCATACTGAGTTAAAACAAGTCAAAATCGATCCGGTTCCAGTTTTTCTTTCTCTTAAATTAGATCGGACCGGATCTGTTCATATATCTATATTTTAATATTTTATATTGTATATAATTTATATATAATATATAATTATATATAAAATAGTTTTATATTATATGATAAATTACTAATTAATATAATATTAAATTTTAAAATCTTATATCACTATAATTTATTGTATTAATAGTTATACTAATAATATATCACTATATATTATAATATAATATAATATATTACTATAGTCTATAATGTAATTATAATATATTACAATATATTATCACTATAGTATTATATAGTATATATTATATTATATATTATATTATATTTAATATCCTATATTAAAACTGGAAAATCAAACTGAACCGGATTGGAAACCGGTAAAACCGGAGTATCGGTTTAGGAGGGTAACTGATGCGTAACCGGTTTTGAAAAATGCAAAACTGGTGCATACCGATTCGATCCTAAATTTTGTCTAAAACCAGACCAGACTGGACTGGTTACACCCCTAATGCAGTCTCAAATCTCACAACATGCACCAGTGATCTCAAGCCAACTTCAGCTAGAAAAAGAAAAAAGAAATCATAAAACAACACTAGAAACTTAGCCAAAGGAGAGAGCATGCAACAGCAGTAGCAAACACAACCAAACCAAGGACTTAACCCAGGGACTCGTCGTCATCTCCTCCTCCTTGATGAAATCAAATTCAGATGCTAGTAGCCAGAGCTTGTCTTCCATCCTTAACAACCCTCACGTGGGCAAATCAGATTGGTGGTGGTCCTTCTCATTCTCCACAAAAGTCGCCCCTCTCGAGTTCACGCCCTTAATCTCCTCATCAGACGTTTCACGATCTGATTTCCAGAGCTATGTGTCTTTGATTTTGGAGTCCTATCACTAATTCGAGGACATCCTAAACCATGCAAACAAAGAGATTATGGATGTAGAGAACATTGGAGGTCTAGACCCATCCTCATTCTTGGTCAAGAATTTGCAAACAGGACCACACCATATAGCCTTTCAACCCTGCCATCGGGGAGTGTGCGTAGAGAGTAAGTGAGAACAGAGTAGTTGGCAAGGAGAGAAGGAAAAACAAGCATGAGGTCTGCTTGGGTTAGTTTTGATGTGATCACAGAGAGAGAGAGAGAGAGAGAGAGAGAGAGAGAGAGAGAGAGAGAGAGAGAGAGAGAGATGGGTAAGGAGGTTGCGAAGAAGGGAGAGGAAGGGAAGCAAGTTTTTGGAGCTGCAAAGATGAATCTTGAATTTTTCATTCTCGAGCCCTATGTTTGTTCCCATAGCCGGTTGTCATTTCTTTTTTTTTTTTCTTAAAATATAAGTTGATGTGGCGCTATGGTTCCCCCACGGGTTCGCAGCTTAGTTGCTTATAGCGCTACTGAATTTAGGTTCTGTAACTGTTTGGGAGTACAAACTCTCAGATATTCTCATATTACTTTACTACTCTATACAAATAGTTTATTACTAGTTATAAACTTTTATTACGATTTTACAAACTATTTTACTAGCTAGTATTTAAAGATTATCTGAAATGTTCTTGAGATTCTAACAGAAGCTCAATTAATGGAGGAGTGGATAACTGATGCTCTTATACATCAAAAGCTCTCCATCGATTTTCCAAAAAGAAAAAAAAAGGCTCTCCATCGCTCTAAAAAGTGAAAACAACCACGTTGTTTCCGCTGGTACGTGTATATCTTTATATATAAAAAGTGGATATCAAATAGATTTTTGTTGTTTTAACAGATTTTGTTGTTTTCTGTTAAAGTTAACGCCATCCATACAGTCAAAAAGTTAACGCTTCATCTATATACTGTAAATACAACTTCTTAGCTCGAGACTCTTTAATTCCTTAGAAACCAAACGACATGGAACCGAATACAAAGAGTTAGATTTTCGACTATTTAGCATTTTCCTCAGTTTTCCAAGCAGTCAAACGTCTGCTTAACAAAAAAAATGAAAACAAAAAGAACCCAGACTCTAAACTGGTTTGCAGAAAACCAGAGAAATTGGTTTGCAGAGAAGCAGATGGCATTCATTTTATAACTTAGTTTTTCTTTCATTTGCTCGTAGTTTTACCAATGCTATTGTTATTGTTGTACAGAACAAGAGTTTGCAAACAAAAGGGCTTAGTTACAACGTCGAGTGAGGGTAGCTGGAAGCGTGGGTGGCGATTGAGAGATAGGAGAAACAAAGGGAGAATGAAAATAGAGAGAGATCAGAGGGATGCTCACCGCGACATGGCAAGGTGGTGGCAAGCGGCTGGGTTTCCATACCCGAGGGGGTTTTTGTGATTGGAGAGAGAAGAAAAACAGAGGTGGGGTGTTGTGGCCAGAAGATGCAAAGGGAAGCATGGCCACGTGGAGCTGAAGTTGTGGCGAGCAACTCACGGGCGGCACACCAAGGGAAGAGATAGACAATCGGAATCACAGTGGCTTGGAGCTTCGGCGGGTTAATTAACACGGTCGCGCCACCTCGAGGAGACCGGTTTGAAGAAAGAGATGTCGCCTCTTGCGCAGCCAAGGAGCTACCAGCTTCGCTCGTCGTTGGCACCTCTGTCACTCAGGAGTCCTTTGAATTGGTAGGCCATGCCATAGACTGCATCAATAGCTCTGTCTAGAAACCCATAGCCAAGATCATCTCTTAAGGTAGGGACGCATTTCTAGCCCCTGACCCAGATTTTGATTCCTCTGAAAATAATGATAACTATAATAGTAGAATTATCAATAATAGCCAGGGTTCACGCGATAGTAGGTTCAATGCGCAGGTGCGCATAATTCAGGGTGATATGAATACGTATTTGGAGGAATCGGAGGATTTGGAGAGGTACAATGAGTGGAAATTGGGGTTTGTGTTGGACGAGAAGGGGGAGGAGATTGAGAATCTAATTGGAGAGAATGGAGTAATTGATGAGATTTATGGGAAGGTTGTTCCAAGTAGAATTGATAAGGAGGGCTTTCGGGGAAGGTATTTTTATAGGGTGCATAAGCTGAAGCAAGCGGAGGATGCAAGAGCTAAACTCGTGAAACGAGCGATTTTTGGGGAAGAAGAGGAGGATTTGAGTTTGGGATTTTGATGACGAAGGTGAAGAGAATAATGTGTCTGATTCAAAGGTCGAATCAAGCGGCCATGAAGATCTTGAAGTTGGATCAAAACAAAAAAAAGATGAGACAGGCGGCGACATTAAGCTGGAAGAGAGATCGAATGAGAAATGGGTGTTACAGGGGAAGACAAATAGCGTGGAATGTGAGAGAGTAAATTAAAGATTAGTTACGTAATAGTAAGTAATTAAAGATTAGTTATTATATTTTTATCTTTCTCCTTAACATATACACGTGTATTAGGTGCAAAAGACGTGAATCCCTAAGTATAATACACGTGTAAAAAGACGTGAATCCCTAAGTATAATACACGTGTATTATATGTGTCATTATCTCATATTATTGAGTATTCCAAATTTAAAAATCTCATATAATACAATGTGCTTAATCAAAGGGTTTTTTTTTTTTCTTTTTTTCAATGTAGCTTTCGTTAAGTCATATTCCACAAGTGGGCTTGCTAGGATGGGCCCGTGACAAAGGTCGTGATCCTTGAGCTAATCAAGATAGAGTAAATTTGGCCAACAACTTCAAAATATATTTTAAGATTTATATATATGCTATATATAGAAAATATTGTAGTACAAATTTCAAAAAAAAAAAAAATAGATGATTCAACTTTACATTGACCCTGACCAACTCAACCAACAACAACACAAGAATTTTAACGTTGTCTCTATTGATCCTGAACATGATGATACAAATTGATGAATTATAGTACAAACATTAAATGACACATATTTTGAACTATCATTTGTATTAGACTTTTATTAAACTTTTCGCAAGCATCTTTGTAACAGCCAGCTAAAATTATCAGTTTTGGATTATTTCCCAATAGCAATCACATCTCTCTTGTCTTTACCCTCATCTGGAATCACGCGTATAGATTATCTTTTCCGTAAATCACGTATTTTGTTCTTCACCGACAGCTGTAAAATCATGAGTCTTCCAAGACCACGCCTAGCCTTTCTCAAGCCCAAACTACCACTTTATGTGGTGGACAGCCACCGTACGTCGCCACGTACTTTCCTCCGATGCATGTTCGTGACGAACAACGAGCGACGCACGGGTTATCCCGTCGATGGTATAACCTTCTATCTCTAGTTATTTTACGTTTAAAATAGTTGGTTGGTTTGTGGATTGTGTAGTTGTATTTGTGGAATTCGTTGCGTAGTTGTGAAGCGAAGTGTGGTTGTGAAGTGTTGAGTTTGATTGTGTATATTGTGGACTGTGCTGTGAAGTATAGGCGTGAGATGGATGCCGTATATGTGATACGGCGGGTTGTGTGAAGAGAATACGCGTGTAGCGTATTCTGTGTAATGCAGCGACGCGCCGCGCGACGTGCGCTGTAGTGATGTGTGTCGTAGAAGGAAGGGAGTACGCATGTAGTGTACTCCGTGTTGTATGGCGATGCATCGTGTGATGTGCATCGTGTTGATGAGAGTTGTAGCGAAGGAAGTACGCGTAGCGCGTACTCCGTGTCGCGTAGCGATGCACCGTGAGACGTGTATCGCAGTGATGGGT